>JBBIGA010000022.1:8867325-8886590 GCA_037576975.1 Alestes dentex | reverse complement strand
AAGAGGACATGAAGTTAGTTGGTGGGAGAGTTGAGGATGCAGCAGATAGGAATAAATGGAGACAGATGATTCGCTGTTGCGACCCCTGAAGGGTAAAGCCGAAAGAGAAAGAAGAAGAAGACTTACTACTGACTACTTTTCCTGGATGACACCTGGCAGTCGGGTTGGCCCCTTGAGATGTGGATCAGTCCAAAGTGTCTTCTTTGAATAACTACCACAAGAGAGTTTTCCTTGGCCTTGTTGGTCTTGGGTGCTCCTTGTTAATGTAAAGTGCCACAAGACAATGCTATTGTAAATGGTGCTGTATATAATAATTAAATTGAACTGAATCAAACACACTTGCTTAGTAGGCCATCCAGACAGTGCCTTATCAGTAAGACTGACTAAGATAAACACGGGGAGTGGGGGGGGTGAATTTCATGGCATTATCCTGGCACATCATGTCAACCAAAACCCTTGCTTAGTACCATCCAGGCAGCGAGTCATTGGTGAGACTGATGTGATGAACATGTATGGGTTTTTGTTTTATATCGAAGTATGTCCTGGCACTTGCAAAGCAACCTGCCATCAAGACAGTGCTGGGTTTCGAGACAAGATTTTGATGTGCAAGCATCCAGTCACCACTATTTGATTACAAGCAGGGTACAGAAGGGTACAGAAAAATATTTTTATTCACATTTCAGATATTCATCCAGGGACCCCCTACCACCTTTTAGGATCTGAAATGTGTATGTACAAGAGCTGTGATAGCCTGTGGTGCAGGTTTGAGCTCTGTCTTTCAGAAAAAATGACCAACTTTTGAGATCAATCTTTCAATACACCACTGACATTTCACAGATCACTGCACCTCACAGAAAATAGTTGCATTCATCACATCACAAAAACTTGCTAGTACAAACTAAATCAGCTACCCTTTAGGGATAGACTTCTTCCACCAGATGTAGAAACACATGTTTCGAAAGGTAAAAAGCCCATTGTTGGAGATGAGAACATGGATGCAGCTGTTCATTGTGACTCCAGTGTTCCTGATGACAGTTGTTGAACAGGTTTTGTTTTGCACAAGCAGGAAGGTGATCTGGTGGTGATTCTTACACAAGATGAAGGGAACTCAATCAAATGATACTGGCATATGACACAGCTATTGTCATGATGGGGCTGAGTGAAGGACGCAGGTTCAGAGTACAACAGAAATTTCTTTAATTAACATCTTTGCAAAACTACAGTACGCCTGGCTGGCGCACACATAAAAACACAAAGGGGAACTTAAGGAAGGTAGCTAGGCCTTTCCTTTTTTTGGAAGGCCACTGCCTTCAGGGGCACTTAACTGTTGCTCCACACATCATGGAGTTAACTGGAAATGTGAAATGTGTAGTATATTTTCACAACATTGCATACATTCACTCATTCATGCAACAAAAGTAAAAACCAGGCGCTGTTTTGCACATCACATCACACATTATCGACAGCATTATCAGATCACGAAAAACATCATAGCATCCTGGGAATTGTATTATTTCCATGTCTCACTGTCTTCCTGTTTCAACTGCTTTGCAAACAAAAACGATAAGGAATCCACTTATTTTCATTACACTTTTAGAGGGAAATGTATAGTCTATTTTCACACAATTGAATACATTCACTCATTCATGCAGCAGAATTAAAAACCAGGCTCTGTTTTGCACGGTTGCACCACACATTCTCGAAAGCGTTATTGGATCACGAAAAACACCATAGCATCCTGGGAATTGTATTATTTCCCCGTCTCACTGCCTTCCTGTTTCAATTGCTTTGCAAACAAAAACGATAAGGAATCCACTCATTATAATGACACTTTTTGAGGGAAATGAATAGTGTATTTTCACACTATTGAATACATTCACTCATTTATGCAGCAGAATTAAAAACTGGGCTCTATTTTGCATGGTCGCACCACACATTCTCGAAAGCGTTATCAGATCACGAAAAACACCATAGCATCCTGGGAATTGTATTCCTTCCCCGTCCCTCAGTCACCAGTTAGTGCTCATAGTGGCAGTGTTACGCACTGCCCATTAAAACACATAGGGTAGGAAACGTTGTCCTTGCACATAAAAAAGGCCTAAAACGTGATCACAGCACGTTTGAATAGATTTTTATGTCGTGATGGCTGCACGAAAAAACGTGAGACCGGGTTGAGTACCGATACCGATATTTCTTAGAATGGTGTCCATGCAAGTGCAAGTAATTTGGAGACAGGTTTTATTTTTTCTTCTACAGATTATAACAAGCCGATAATAAGGCTAAAAAGCACCCCGGATTCGCTTCAACTGTTTTCGCCCTCTAGGCTTGCCGTAGTTAGATGACGTGTACAGCCCCGGAGCAGGTTCCCAAATGGGCTTAGTTTATTACCGTCTGTATCCTCATATTTTAGCTTAACTTGGCAAATATGAATGCTTTGTGTGTTGATAAACCCTTTAGTGTTTTTATGAGAAGCCTTATAATTGCCTCATTTTGTGTATTTGTTCTGTTACAAAAGCAGGCAATCTTACTTTTGTTTAATATTTTAATCAAACTTTTACTTTGCAAACAAAATCCACAGAATTCACAGAACACAGAACCAAACTCAGTAACAAAACAGTATGTCTTCAGTGCAGGCTGACATTCAGAAAAATCAAATGCCTCAGCTTGGATGGGCTGATGTGGTTTCTCCTCTCAGTTAGTATCTGCTGATGGAGGGACAGGCGTTCCACCTGACTGTCGCATCTGTCGCCCTCTCTGTTTTCACATAATGGTATGATCCTATATCCTCACATGTGATTGCGTTTAGTTGGTTGCTGTGGTCTTGCACTAGCATTAGCAACTCTGTGTACTTAGCACTGTGATGCGTCTTCAGATGTTTAATCAAATTGCTAGTGTTAAACTATGTACTTTCCTTTCCGCCCCTCGACACCAGAGCAGTACAGATCTTACAGTCTGCCTTACTCCTGTCGTCATCTTTTATCTTAAAATATTTCCAAATCGCTGACATTGTTTACTCCTCCTATTGAAAAAAATCTCATAGCTCGTGGACAGAATATCTGATGCCAAGTTTCCAGCTCGTTGTCTCCCCCTAGACATTGAAGTCAGGTAGGACAACAAGTCACATCCACGCAGTGTGATCAGTTGAAGTAGTGAAACAGGATATTGTTCAGCTGCGACGTGCTGGCGACTGTCCAGGGTGTACCCCACCTTCGCCCGTAGCAACTGGGATAGGCTCCAGTCCCCCCCCGACCCCGAGTGTGGGATAAAGGGGTAGAAAATGGATGGATGGATGGATGGATATTGTTCAGTGGTATCGGTGCTTGGTATTGGCAATTCACGTACGAATACGGGTATGAGTATTTTAACAAAGTATCGGCCCGATACCTGATACTCATATCGTTATAGATGCAACCCAACTTTTAGTTTATGAGAGATACCCATGACGTGACATATGTTTAGGCAGCTCAAAAAAATCCCAGACAATTCTAAAACCCCAGCCGGACGCAATTTTCAGGTCTCAAAAAGAGGACATGTCTGGGGAAAAGAGGACGTGTGGTCACCCTACATTTGTAAATTGTGCTGCAGTGGCTAGTTAACTTGTCATGTCCTCAACCTTACATTTGCCATAGAGAGAAAGCACAAGCTAACTATATGACAGTGCATACATTGGCAAAACAGAATTTACAAACAAACATATTGGTAATTTACAGCAACAATACAACAATTTGTTGATAAATAACAGTAATGTTCTGATGTTCGCTAGTCATTTTAGGTAGCTCACTTTTGTTAGCAGTTTGTTCTCACATGCTTACCTTTAATGTCATGAACATACCCCTCAATGAAGTTACTATATCCCTTCTTTTGGACACATCTAGGGATGTGATGTCCTTTGTCTGCCCAAGTTTCAACTTGTCCAGCAGTTATTGGGGTGATCAGCTGTAGGTTTTCTGTCCAGCATCCGTCCATGACAGTGACTGCTCAGTGTTTGGTCTTCTCTAGTAAAGCCACACCCATGTTATTACCCACCCAAGCCTCGTTTTCACTCATAATGGCGGGGAGGTGATAAAGGTGAATAAGCTGTGTAAATACAGTACTAATTAAAGTTAATTTACAGCAATAAAAATACAGGGCTTTAAGAAGAACAAAACGAGAAACACAAGAACACTTGAGATTGCTCCAAACAGGAAACTGTTCTGATGCGGGAATGCTGGACTGCATCTGCCAGAGATGGCTCACAGAGCAGCAGGCAATATACGGTTGCTTTGTGTTCTCTCGACAGTAAAAAAAAAAATGTATACAGTTGTATTTTGTATGGAAATTTAGCTGAATTTACATATTTATGTAAAAAAATTAGTACATTATATTTTATATTATATAAAAATTTAGCACAAAAATGCATTAAAAATTATATATTGCCATGAAAATAGTGAAAAAATGCAGAGGATATTTGCGGTTTCGGCGAATAATGATTAATTAGGTTCTAAGAAAAAATCTGCGAATGACTGAAGTCGGTGTTAAAGCACAAAAAAAGTACCAGTGCTCTGCACAGCCATCTGAAATGGTATCCGCTAGCTAACATGGGTGATGCTAGCACTACAGGGAGTCGTCCAGTCCAGAGGATGCTGAGTGGCTGCTGTGGCTTAAATTGTTCCCATGTTCTGTTGAGCACTTAAATTTACCAGAATAAGGCTTATAAGACTTTGTTTTGTTTTGTTTAATTGTCATGGTGACTGTTAATGTTACAGAGAACTTTAATAGTAGTTGCTCATTGTTGGACACGTGTTCCTCCACTGCATCTGTGTGATGACATCATCAAACGACTAGTCGCCTCGACTTCGACTTTGTTTACGGATAAGGCAATCTGAAAAAATCTGAAGTCGTCAATGCCTTAATATATATACACAGAGTAATCCCCCAGTTTTAATTGATAATTGCAGAAATCCCCACAATAATGCCTAAACTGCAAATATTCCCCACTTTTTTTTTTTTTTTTTCGTGGCAATATGGGTTTTTTTTTTGTTTGTTGGTTCTACATTATTTTAGTTCTAAATTACTAACATAAATTATGTAACATAAATATTAAAGTAAATTCAGCAACGTTTCCATATAAAATATAATTGTAAAAATGTTTTTGTACTGTCCAGAGAAACACAAAGAAAGTGCGTCTTGGGATGGTGAAAAGCCGATGTACTCAGATGCAGGTTTGAAAGTAGCCAGTCCAAGAAAGTTATTTATTTCTCCTTGCTGCTGATTGCATGTGGAAGCTGCAGACCAGAATTTCCCCCTTGGAGCGTATCGAGTGTTTCTCTTGTTTTTTGTTTTGTTCTTCTTAAAGCCCTGTATTTTTATTACTCTAAATTAAATTAAAAGAGGCTGTTGAGCTCAATCTCTGTCCAGTGTCTGCTTTAACCGGGTCACTACAATACTACTCCTGAAGCCCCTGAATAAGACACGTCGCTGATGAACAGTAAATTAGTGAACTGTCAAAATTATTGGTGATTACCCATACATTTTACTGTATTTTTATTACTAAAAAATGACATTAAATTATTACTGTATTTACCTGGTTATACCAATGCTTGCATGAATTAATCTTTTCCAGAATGCACAGATTGCCAGTCCGCCCCTGACTCATCTTGAGTGTTTCTCTTGTTTTTCGTTTTGTTCTTCTTAAAGCCCTGTATTTTTATTACTCTAAATTAAATTTAAAGAGGCTGTTGAGCTCAATCTCCATCCAGAGTCTGCTTTAACTGGCGGGTCACTACAATAAGACTCCGCCTGAAGCCCCTGAATAAGACACGACGCTGATGAACAGTAAGTTATTAAAGTATTGGTGATTACCCGTGCATTTTACTGTATTTTTATTATTTAATAATTACACTAATTTATTAGTGTACAGCGCATACCAAAGAAAATGCCCATGCATGAATTACAGTACAATCTGTACAGGGGTAATATCGGTATTTACATTCTAGCACTGCAGGAGTTCAGTGTAAACTGTACAGTACGAATGTGGGCTTACCTTTATATTTTCATTAAGGGTAATGTATTAAACTCAGTTTTAAATGAAATTAAAGTGTTTTGGGAGCGTATTTGAGGGCATATTTAGGATTTACACTATTAGAGATAATAGCATAATTATTGGCTATGGAAGAAAAAAGATACATTTATGAACACATACTGAGAGCAAATTATGATTTTTCCTACACATCTTTAAAGGTGCATCTGGGCCTCAAGCTGCAGAGACAATGGCTCTGTACCTTCATAAGAATTACAGCCTTTTGTGGCTTTCAGGAGAGTTTTCGTTTAAACTCTTTATTGAATGCTAAATTACACAAAGACAAGCACTGCAAGTTGGGATATTTCTGCTTCTACCATTATTGGTTTTTCTTTCTTTCTCTTCTTTTCACATTGAGTAGTCTTATTTCCAAGAGTAAATTTTCAAAAGTGCTCTGCTCAGCTTCGGTGCAAGCAGGCCAATTTCCCTCAGTGCCTCACATGTCCCAAAACCCTTTGTGGGCTTATGTAGCACAGAAGAACCTGCATCACAGTGTATAAGAAACTCTTTGACATGTTTAAAAACAGTTGTCACTGGACCCCTGGTCACATGTGCTGCGGAGCGTAACTAATGACAGCATTTGCTCAAATTTGGATGGCTCATGTCTTTTGCCTGCCAGAAATGTTTTGGCTTTTTCCAGTCTGTTGCCCAAGCTCGGCTCTGCATATGGTTGTCTGAGATCATTCTTCACTGAATGTCTGCATGGCTGCAGTTCTGGCCCCAGAAGAGTCCTCTTAATGAACCTCAATGGCCATTATAGTCAATGACTTTTACTAGCTTCAGGGCTACCATTAAAGCTAACTCAATACCAATTCCAATAATGGGGTATCTTTTAAAAGTACTTGCCCTAATATTAACTCCTTCGCAGCTATTTCCAGGATGAATCATTACTTCCAACATGTCTGGAAGGTACACTTTCCAAACCTTTTAATGTTAGTATTAATTGTTTAAATAATATTAATTGTTTAAATGAATATTTGAAATATTTTAATATTTATTTTTGCATTTGAAACCTTAGAAGCCTATAGTTGACTTTTTTTATATTTAAAAATGTAAGTACTCATACATCGTTACACTTCATTCATAATAAAATACCATTCTTTATTGTCATGTTTGAGTTTAAAAAGTGACAGTAAGGTAAAAACATGAGGGATATTTTTTGTTTTTCTTTCCTTAAAATAAAACTGTATGGCGAACAGTAACTTTTTTCAATTCATTACAAAATATATTTACTTTTTTCAAATCAGTGTACTCTTAATAGAATTTCTATGTTTCTTTTAATGAGTACTAGTGAGATATTCATTCATTTATTCTTTCATTCATTTTCCAAGTGACAGGGATAATTTAACATCTCCAAATTATCTTACAAGCATGTCTTTGAACTGTGGACACATAGAGCTATAAAGAGAGGGGGTAAGTGGGGGTTGGGGTCTGAGGTGTGATTTTGCTGACAGACTGAAATGGGGATCAAAGCTGAATTTGATTTTGCATTTTGCTCTCCATTGGGAAATGTCCACATGGTTTTGATCTTAACCTCAGAGGTGTAATGGCTTGCATGACTACAAATGTTTGTGGGTGAAATGAGAGCCATGTCTGAGTGAGGGCTAATATTGTTTAGCTGGTGTGAATAGCATTGACCGAGAGCATTTTTTTGTAAATCTTCTAACAGTGTTTGAACATAACTGGTTTTGCTTTCATGGTTGAAGGGCATGCAGATAAGTTAAGAATGTTAAACTCTTTAAAAGTCATAACAAAATAAGCTGTTATCACAATGCAGTTTCTGCCTATTGATTGTACTGATGAGCACTGATGATTGGGGGACACACTCTGAGTAGCTTTGTTTGAGAAGTTTCATTAGCCTGTCGCTCTTGCTCTTGATTTGACACTCAAAGTATTAGAGCTGCTGTGTGTTGTTATCCATCTGTCCCTGTCCGTTGTGCTGAAAGTCACTGTGAGGAGGAGATAGCAGCAGACTTGGCTGGACTGCATAACAGTCTGAATCACCACAGCATCTTACAAACGAAAGCCCACTCAGACCAGTCTCTCTCTCTCTCTCCCTATCTCTCTGGGCTTCTGCCCAAAGTACAGGCTCACACCAGACACTATACAAAGATGCTTTTAACCATGCAGATGGTTGCTTCTTGCTACTTTGGCAGTGATGAAAGACGAAGCATGTTATGGAGCAGTAGAGATAGGTACGGTCAGTCTGTGAACGAGGTCGCGCCTACACTCTCAAAAATAAATGTGTTAAATAAGGTTCTTGGAGTGATACCACAGAAGAAGCACTTTTGGTGTCATAAAAAGCCTTTTAATGGGATCTCAAAAACATATTTAAAGAAGTAGCTCTGTAAATACGTATTTATGTAAATGAGTGTGAAACTTTTTTTTCTATTTAGGAACATACCATTAGTAAATCACAAACAGAAAGCTAATATATAGAATATGGGCACCTCTGGTCAAATTACATATTGCTTGTTTTTGAAGTTACAGGGAGGTAAATTAACACCTGCATGGAACAAACTTAAATGATCCACCAGTATTATATTTTGTAAGGTGTCAGAGCTCCTTCGACCAAGTTGACCTGAATCCAAGGCATTGTAATAATTTATGTGTACCTTCAAATTTCTCAAGCTGTTGTACTTACATACAATCTAAGCAGAAGATCTGAAACTAAAAATAACTGATTGTAAACTATTGACTCATGAGGTGAGAGAAGACTACTAAAGACTACTAAACTATAAATTGTCCTACTTGTGTTTCACTGTTCAAAATTAAGAATCCCTGAAATTACTAATCAGGTCTATAAAGTAACACCTTCGCATCACTGCCGAAAACTAATAACAGGGGATCTGATTTCTAAAAAGGGTCTTACTCAGTGCTCATGGTAAGAGTATTCAAGTGTATGCATTTCAAATTTTCCCTAATATGTAATTCAACAAATAAATAATAATTGTGAAATATGTCAAATTGAATTTCTCCACGTAGATATGCTGTTAGTTTCTTCCACAATTCATGTTAGGTACTTCTCTGCTGTGGGCTTCAGTGGTCTTTCATCTTAACCATATGTGTCATGATATCTATGTGTTTTGAAAAATACCTAATAATTTGGCCTTTTCTCTAAATGATTTACTCTAATTTCTCAGCCTCATAATTACCTTATGCACTGGCATCATTCCTCATACAGATGATGCTCATTGCCTTCATCTTGGGGCCCTTATTTAAGTGGCCAGCTGACCACTCAGTTGCAGGATGGACCGAATGTATGCAGTCTGCAGGATGGACCGAAGTTGGTATCATCACTGGCTTTTTTATATTCGTCACTCTAGTGCACACAGTAAAAAACAACTCCTTATCTGGGGATATACGCTCCACCAGTATCTGTATGTCTAATTTATAAAATGTCAGCACCTCCCCTTCTCTATGTCACCCTAAGCTGCCCTTAGCTCAAATCACATATACAAGCATGGGGTCCTACAAAGGTCTAAAAGCATAAAGCATGTTTGCCAATTATATATCATATCTGTTCACATCGACAGTAAATAATTTTTCTAAAAACGTATTTTTCTGTGCATTTAAAGAATACAATTAAATCTTCTTTTTCCTGAAATAACTCTAAAAATAGATTTTTAGTTATTTACAAGACACAAAGAGCTGTCATGCTGGCTCACGTGGAAACACACTTGAGACCTCGGTGTTGCAGATATAAAGGTTTTAATCAAGGACTTCCAAGTTGTTTAAATCGTCCCACCGCTCTGCTGATGGACATGTGTGCCCCTTCCCTCACCTGCTCTGCCCAACGATACCAGCTGTCCACTTCTGGGTCATCCGAAGCCTCTCCATCCCAAGGGCAGAGCAGAGGTTGACGCCCAAGCACACACTCAAAGGGCGTTAGGCCGGTAGCGGAGTTCTGAGTGTACACCCAACAGAGGAACTCTGCCCAGTCATGCTGATGCCCATGACAGTACGCCTAGAGGAACCGTCCCAACTCCTGTACTGACCGTTCAGCCTGACCATTAGACTCCGGATGGTATCTTGAGGTCAGGCTGACAGTGGCCCCCGGTTTATTAAAAAACGCTGTCCATACACGAGAAATTAACTGGGGACCTCGGTCAGACAGGATGTCCTCCAGGATGCCCAAGGGCAAAAACACAGCCTGAAAGAGTGCCTCGGCTACTTTTAAGGCGGTGGGTAGGGAACGAAACGGAAGGAACCAGACCCCCTTTGAAAATCGGTCCACCACCACCAGCACTACCGTGTACCCTTTTGATACCGGGAGGTCCGTCACGAAGTCCACAGCAATGTGTGACCACGGCCTCTGCGGTACAGGCAGGGGCATTAATTTACCAGCAGGTAACTGACGGGAAGCCTTAGAGATAGCACAGATGGAACAAGACCTTACCGCCTTCTCCACATCGGCTCGTAATGAAGGCCACCAGTATCTTCATCTGAGCACCTCTACAGTTCGGTGGATACCAGGATGCCCTGTCATGGGTATATTGTGAGCCCATGCTATGACTCTCTCATGTAACGTGCTTGGCACATATTTCTTTCCTTCAGGGCAATTTAAAGGTATAGTACTTCAAGAATTTTGCTGCTCTATCTCAGTATGTATGTCCCAATTGATCAGGGACAAAATAAGCGCTGGTGGAATAATTGGTTCCAGCGTTTCAGACGCTTCAGGTGCTGGAAAGTGTCGTGACAAAGCATCTGCTCTTTCATTTTTCGAACCAGGGTGATACGTAATACTGTAGTTGAACCGGCTAAAAAACAGGGTCCACCAAACCTGTCAAGGGCACAGATGCCTGCCGGATGTATTCTAGGTTCCGGTGGTCTGTAAACACCACAAAGGGGTGTCTAGCCCCCTCCAACCAGTGACGCAACTCCTCTAACGCCGCTTTGACCGGCAGCAATTCACGGTTAGCGATGTCAGTAATTTCTCTCTGCATCAGTCAGCTTTCTAGAGAAATAAGTGCAGGAATAAAGCCTACAAGGAGTGTCATAGTACTGGGACAGCACCACTCCTACTCCCACCTCGGAGGCATCCACCTCTACTATGAATGGTTTCACAGGGTCAGGGAGCTTTAATACTGGAGCCGTGGTGAACTTGGTCTTTAATTTATCGAACGCCAGCTTGGCGGCAGGTGTTATCTTAATGTTTTTTGGTTTTCCTTTTAACAGGCTCATTAGTGGTGCTGCCACAGTACTAAAGTTGTGAATGAACCTCCTGTAGAAGTTAGCAAAGCCTAAGAACCTCTGCAACCCTTTCACGATCTTGGGCTCCGGCCACTGAGTCACGGCTTGTACCTTATCCCTGTCCATCGCCACCCCCCTGGACCTATATGGTAGCCGAGAAATGCAAACTCCTTCACGTGGAATTCACATTTCTCGGCTTTCACATACAACTCGTGCATGAGCAGGCGACGGAGGACAGCATGCACATGTGCTATGTGTTCTTTCATGTCTCTTAAATAAATGAGAATATCATCAAGATAGACTATAACTTATTTTTGCAAATACTCTCTGAGTACATAATTCATTAGCGCTTGGAAGCACGAGGGGGCATTTGCCAAGCCATATGGCATTAGCACACGAGATTGTATGCGCTTCATGGGTTAAGCTTGGTGAAAATGCTCGCTCCACAGAGCTGTTCGATGGCCGGGGGGATGAGAGGGAGAGGATGTGGGTACCTTATACTGACTGCATTAAGCCCACGGTAATCAATGCAGGGTCTCAGCCCCCCCACTTTCTTCTCTATGAAGAAGAAGCTGGGCAATGCAGGTGAGTGGGAAAGCTGTATATATCCCTGCCAGAGTGCCTCAGAGATGTATATCTCCGTAGCTTTCATTTCCTTTTCGGAAAGAGAATATACTCTTGAGCGCAGTGGTTCCTTTCCCAGCAGGAGATCTATAGCGCAGTCCCATGGTCGGTGTGGGGGAGGACGTGCCGCCTTTGATGTACTAAATACCTCCGGCAGACTGAAATACTGCGAGGGGATCGGAACATGAACCTGGGCCATCGGACTCTCGATGGACGTAGTTCTTATCCCTATGGATTCTAAGTGTTTGCTGCACTGAGATCCCCAGCTCAAAATCCTTGCAGTATTCCAGTCCAGCGTAGGGTTATGTTCTCATAACCACGGCAATCCTAGGATCAGAAGAGGGTCTGGATGATCTAGCACTTATCTTTTCTTTATAGGTTCTACGGTCATAGTTACAGGTTTAGTTTTCCAGCCTACAGACCTCCCTGAAGCTAGGTGCCCATTAAGAGCACATACAGGTATTAAGTCTGGCATTTTCTCCACTGGGAGCCCAAATGACATTACCAACGCTCTGGACATGAAGTTGCCAGCCGACCCCGAAACTAAAAGAGCAGAAAAAGAAACATATAAGTTATTACATAACAATTTCACGGTAATTTTGCATTCGCTATGAGATGTCAAATGGGGGGTGACCTTTTTCTTAAGAAGTGGACAAGATGCCAGCATGTGTCCACCCCCTCCACAGTACAAGCACAACCCCTCAGCTCTCCTCCTTCTCCATTCCTGGTCAGGGCATGGCTCCCCAGGTCCAATGGCTCTGGAACGTTTACATCCTGTCCGGGGTCAGATGTTGGTTTCGCCTTACCTTCCGTCTTGCGGCTCTTTGAATTAAAGGCGGGACCTTTCGCCCTCTTATGTTGGTCTAAACGAATGGCCAAGTGGATAATCTGGTCCAGAGTCAAGCCCTCATCACGGTACACTAGCTCTAACTGTAACTCAGGATTCAGACCCTTTCTAAATCCTGCGACCAGATCTGCCTCGTTCCAGCCACTTTCTGCTGCAAGCACTCGAAACCAAATTGAATAATCTGCAGCTGAATCGTCCCCTTGTTTAAGCTGCAGAATTCTGGCACTGCTGGTTCTCCTGTGATCCGGGAAATCAAATGGCGCTTTGAACTTCTCCCGAAACTCGAGTTAGGCGGGATTGCACCCACTTCTGACCAGATGGCTATAGTCCAATCCTGGGCTCTTCCCGTGAGTCGCTGGGTCATTACCGAAACTTTTTAGGTGGCGGTGATCTGCGGGAACTTGGTGTAGTATAAGTCGTCTGCCAAAAGGAAATTCCTGCAGGTAGCAGGATCTCCTCCGTATCTCTCTGGAAGCGTGGCATGACGCTGTGTTTGTGCAAATGTGGCTGTCACGGAGGCTTGAGCCTGATTTGCAGTCACAGCTTGCACCAACTGGCCTACTACACGTGTCAGCTGTTGCAACTGGGTCTGGTAATTTGCCATCTGCTGTTGTAATTGTTCTCCTTCGATGGGCAGGGGAACGGTAGCTGGATCCACACTACTGGTGTGGTCATCTGTCATGGCTCACATGGAAACACACTTGAGACCTTGGTGTTGCAGATATAAAGGTTTTAATCAAGGACTTCCAATTTACAAAACACAAAACCGTCTCAGAGGACCTTCACTGCAATGCACCAACATAAACTTAAACTACGATGCTGCTGCAGAATCTTCGAAGCTTGGACAGTCCTTGTAGTGCCCGCTCTCTCTCCAGGTTAGATACGTTTTACTCGCTCAAGGCAGTCTTTCGCGATGAGCTTGACCTCCTTTCGTTTCAGTCCTGCACACAAACAGACATAATACACTCCTTCCTCCAGGGTAAGAACTGGGTGACCACACAAGGATTCTGAGGCAGGGCTGTCATATAAACACACTACCTTACTCCCACAGCCAATCACACCACAAGGACAATCATTTACTAACTAGTAAGACATTACGCGAACACATAACAGGTGGACATGTCGTCAGGTGCCTAGCAACCCGTAATATAGAGTTGATGAAGCTCCATGACTCACATCTGGGCTGCTAGACCCCTAACAACCAAACACACACATACTCACACATACCTTCACACCCAGAGCCATAAATCCCCTAATACTCGGGCGAGGAGCTACGTTGGGGCGTGACCGAGTGGTACCAGCCATGACAAGAGGATTATGTGTGTTTTGTGTCATCTACTGTAATGCCTTCAATACTTACTTTAGCTATGCTTTGTGTCTTAGATCTGGCTTCTATTCATCCAAAATACTGCTGTTTGGCTTCCTACAAAGACTAGATGCACAGAGTTCACTAGCCCAGTGCTTGTGTCTGAAGTTTATAACTGATTTGAAAACTGTCAGGGCTTTCTTGGTGTGAAAACTTGGAAAGGCCCCTGAACACATCTATGTCAGTTGTTTAGAGGTATTTCAACCAAGAGTTGTTTGCTATTCCAAGAACAAAACTGTACCTAAGGGGGGATTATGCATTTGCTGCTTAAGTCCCCATGGGGATCTCCCTTTTATGTCAGGCTGTATGAGTCTTTGGACACTTTTAACAGGGAATTTAAAACTTATTTTTATTCTTTAGTCTTTATGAATGGTGGCCCCTGGCAGAAAAGGTAAAGGGGGCATTTGGCTGATGCCCTTATCAAGAGCGACTTACAATTATTAGTTACAGGGACAGTCCTCCTGGTGCAACTGAGGGTTAAGTGTCTTGATCAAGGACACAATGGTAGAATGTGAGGGTTTGAACCTGCAAAATTGTGGTCATCGTGCTCACAGGCAAGTGTTTACCTACTAGGCTACTACCATCCCAGGCAGTGAGGCAGTGTGCTCAGTGTACTATATATTTTGTTGTGTATAACATTTATGGTGTTTTACTATTTCTGTATGTTTTAGATTGTCTAGTTATGAGGCCCTTTGCAAGCTTGGTTTGCGATGCTAAATAAATCGCATTTATACACTTAATTTCTTACTAGCATTATATACAACCTAAAAAGCCCTGAAAAGTTCTCACATCCAGGTTGTATGAAAGTTAAATCTATAAAATTAACTTTCATACAACCTAGAGTGCCCTCTAGAATTCTTGGCACCATTGCTTACAAAAAAGCTTATAAAAATGGCACCCCAAAACATTTGAATTAAGGAAATGTAAATGGAGTATGGCCCCAAATACAAATTTTAAGTTGCCCAAAGACAAACTTTCAGACATTCATCGATGATTTCCTGTTTCACTGGGGTCTAAAGATTAGGCGATACAGATCCCAAATCCCTTAGTCATTCATCTCCATATGACATAGTTAATAGCATTCCATTTTGGTAAGGCAGTACTGTATTGACATGCATAAATTAGGAAATGGAAACTATAATATAGCTGTCCCACTTAAAGTGCCCATATCAACAGTGAGAGCAATCATTAAGAGGTTTAGGAAATTTAAACTATCATGAACCAGCCTGGAAAAGGATGGCTGGCTGTTTTATCAGCAGCCAAATTAAGGGGGATGGTCAGAGAAATTGTAAAAAACATAGTTTCACAATTACAGAGTTAGCATCTTGGGCTCACCATACCTCAAAATCCACCATAAGATGTCACCTCCCTGCCAACAAATTATATTGTATGCATATTTCGCATTATGTATTCCAGGAAGTACTGGGTGATTTTAAACCTAAATATGGCTGCCCCTGCCAAGAAGCTATAACTTGATCATGGCTTTAACTTCCAGCAGGTCAGAGCTACATAGCTCATGTCAAAATCCACTTAAAAGTGGTCAAATGAACACAAAAATTAAGCCTTTTCCATGACTCCCAGAACAAAAACCAATTTAAAACATGCTGAACGCAAGAAGAAAGTCCACAAGAAAAGACCCAGGGCTGCAGGATCTGGATAGATTCTGCACTGTCGAGCCTCATGTTATAAGGGAAGACTCTGCTGTTCTATTGGCCAAATGGCGTTGCACTAAATATTAAATGGAAGGGGTGCCAATAATTATAAACACGTTTTTTCCAAATAAAATGACTTGTGACTTTTTTTCAGTAATTTTCTTTTTCTTTTCTTTTTCTTTTGACAGGGTTTGTTAAGGTGGGCAACAAAGCTAGCAGTTGGTAAAAAGCAGGTGTTGATTTTAGAATAGCTTTACAGGTGTGAGGAACTGACAAAGAGCCTTTCCAGAATGGTTCTTTGTATGAACATGGGGCTCTAGGAAAAGCTTTTTTCCTTTAATTATTTTCCTTTAATTATAATTAGTATAAAACTAATTATTTATGTTGAGTAGAGGATCTTTAAACTTTATTAAACTTTAATAAAGTATTTTATACTCACACATAAGTAAGGACAAGGACAAGTAAGGACAAGCCACCAACACTGCAAAGCTGTGCTCACATCTAGACAAATGTCGGCATCTGTTTAAAAAAATGCAAAAATCACCAGTAAAAGATACCATGGGAAAAACAACCTCACATAGGAAAACTGTGTGTGGTTGGTAATATGAATTGGCAATATATACACACATTAGCAGAAAACCTGTTTATTGATTCACGTTTACTAATTAAAACAATAAGCTGGTGCAATCAAAATAAAACCTTGACCTTACAGTAATGCAAGTGAAATGTAATGATCAGGTACTGATTTATTCATGTTGCCAGGGGCTCTGTTATTTTGTCTATTGTGAGAATGGACCAGAATTAACAAAGCATTTGCCATAGATCTGAACTGGATGCACATGCAGTTTTATCACTACTCACACTTGGAAAACAGTGAATGCCTCAGATAAACAAAAGCTCACTTACTTATTTGGCACTAACTAAGCATTTCACATGAATGAACAATTTCTGTACATTAGGCCTATTGAAAAAGTAGAAAAAAAAGGAATATAACCTCATCATCCACTTGATGGTCCTTATACCCTCTGACCAGTTTATTTTGGAAACTTGCCACAAGAATATTGTTAACCAGATATTTACCATTCTCCAAGTAGTGATGCTAACATGGTGGTGTGTCTGTTGTTGCTAGTGTTGCAGGAGTTTTGCATGTGAGTGTAACTGCAAGACTGGTTCTCCACCCAACAATATCCAGCCAAGAGAAGTTCTGTGGGCAGAAACTGACCAATTAGAAAGTACTAAAGCTTAACCAAAACAAATTGTGCATCAAAAGATGTGCAACAGCTGTAAGGTTTCTGTAACAAATAAATGGCTGATTAGTGTAATTCCTGATAAGTTAACACTCTGAACAGGTAATCTTAACCACAAAAGGGCAGGAGCCCACATGCAACTTTTTGAAGACTGAGACCAACTCTTTGAACATAATCTGGGCTGATTTTTAAAAATATAATTTTTATTATTTTTAACAGTCACACACATCTTTTTTACTAACTGATGTGAACTTTAGTGTCTTGAAGTCTGTTTATGAGTCTGCTGTGTGTTTTGCTCTGCGTTTTTTTTTCTCATTTGTGTTGCTCCACTTTTTGTTTCCTATCCAGCTTCCATAACCATGACACCACAGACTCTCCAACACACATTTTGAAGGAGACTCCATCATCTCTCCCCATATACATTACAGAGGCAGTCATTTTTTAAATGATCAATACTCAGTCTCAGATCATATATTCAATAAGCAGTGTACAAGCACAACAGGGCAGAGTCTAAGGTAGACTTGAAAAATTTCCAATTACTCACACTGCTTTGGAGGAGAAGCAGCTCAGAAGAAAGGAATAATAATAACAATAATAATAATAATAGAGCTTATGAAGAACAATAGCAGAATCACAGCAGCCTTTTAGGAGTTTAAAGAGTTAACATTGGACTGAATGAGAAGAAAATGTGTTTTAATAATTTTGTGCACTGTTTGTGCTAATAAAGAGGTCTGCGGGAGTAGAAAAAAAAAGAGAGAGCACAGCCGGAAGGTGCATCTGCTTTCTTTGGGCCTCTCCTTGTTCTCTTTATCCTTCTCTCTTTTTTACTCTCTCTGTCTTTCTCTCCCTCTCTCTCTCGCTCTCTCTCTCTCTCTTTTTCTTTCTTAGTCAGCAAACATTAACACTCTTCACAAGAAGGGGCCGAGCTGACTTTATTTCCTGAAAAGGCTGGTGTCTTTTAACATCTGTAGGAAACTCCTACTGATGTTGTCACCAGTGTTTTCTCCAAAGCTGTGAGGCACTGGGGAGAAAGCATTAAGAAGAGGGATGCTAAGAAGAGGGGTGTGTGGTTTGCATTGAGCTGGATTTCTTACGACAGAGAGAATGACCTTAAATGAACTATTGTCCATCATGGACAAGGCTCACCACCCTCTGCAAAGCATTAGACAGAGGAGTATGTTCAGAAGAAGACTGCTGTCTTCGTCCTGCTGAACAGATAGACTGTGGAACTCTTCCCAGTGATGTCAAGGCAAAATTGACTTTAAAGCACAGTACATAGTATTTGTTTACATTATTTTTTTTTTGCACTGTAACATGAGCTATTGGATGCCTACATTTCTCTCAAGATGAGTGTATAATCTGTTTGTGTCTCTTTCTCTCTTCCAGTCTCTTTCTGTCTCAGCCAGATATGCTTCTGAAATATAAGAAGATGACAATATTCTAAGAGAGATTTTTTTTTCAGCTTCAGTTTCCCAGTGTTGGAAGCTCCTCTCAATAAGAACTAATTAGAGCTCAAAGTTGTCATAAACTTCACTTTTTGTCATAAGCTTCACTCCATAGTTAACATAATACTTCATAGATGGTCATTAATACCAAACACAATGAAATGGGCCACAATGGAAGAATTAAGCCCATTTAAAGTTTGAGAAAGTGTATACATTACTACATGAGAAAAGAGAGAAGAAATATATATCACCAAGGAAGAAATTAACAGTGCTGGCAGCCTTTGTAATCTCAGGCACAACATAAATAAATAAACATAAAGTTGAGTTATTGCTATGTCTGTGATTCTGTTAGTTCTGTGGAGCAATAATCACTGTCAAAGTAGGCTTTCTAATGCGGGTTAATGAGAAGCACCCCAGGATGAAGAGCGATTGGTGAGAAAACTACAGAAGCTGAGGAGATTAGCAAGCAGAAGTGTGATTTGAGTGGGCGAGGCACCAGGACAAATGATCTATAGGAATAATGACTTGATTATACAACACATGCTCTAATTATTTTGATTAGGCCACACTGGAGGGTTTGTTTTAATAATTTATTTTCCTCAGGGCCTCGAGAGGTCGAGCAGATGAAAGAGTTATGACCTCTTTGTTTCTGTTTCTCCATGGTTTGGGCAACCCATGATTCAGAATTAAAAGCTTTCAAAACAGTGCGGCCTAGTACTATGTAACATCATTATGGTTAGAAACAATGCAATGGAATATATATATACAGTATATATATATATATATATATATATATATATTTGCTCTAATTTTCTATATATATATATATATAT
>JBBIGA010000022.1:8825540-8839621 GCA_037576975.1 Alestes dentex | reverse complement strand
AGCAGATAGGACTAAATGGAGACAGATGATTCGCTGTGGCGACCCCTGAAGGGTAAAGCCAAAAGAGAAAGAAGAAGTTATTTGTTGTGATACATGTTCTTTGATATCTTACTAGGAGAGCCAGACCTGTACTGGCACTGAGTGCTGCATTTTATGAAGACTCAAATATTTCAGCACAATTTGGTACATTTTAATGCATCACATGAGCTATAATTGTACTGCCATGGTTGCAGAGTTGATCACTGTCTCAGCTTAAAATGCTTGGAGTTCACCTCAAGCACAATAAGATGCCTACAACCAGGGGCGTCGGAAGCATTTTTAATGTGAGGGGGACGCATCGGTCTACGCGTGGGGGCGGGGTTTGCGCGTGGGGGCAGGGTTGCTGCGCTGCAAAGTCTCGTCCTTTTAGGGGGTGTAGGTGTTTGGAAATCCTTGTTGAATCTTGAATCTTGAATCTTTCACGATAGAATCCGCTCCATGTAATCGATAGAAGAACACACACACCACTGGAAATCCGCTCGGGTTTGCCTCCAACTCACCGCATGCAAGTGAAGTGAATCCTCAGTGCACAGATAGGCTGCTCGGATTTCCAGTGTGGGTGTTCTTCTATCGATTAAGTTAAGTGGATTCTTTTGCGAAAGATTCAAGATTCAACAGTGTTGGGTGAACTAATTATTTATGTTAAATGTGGGGTTCAGACTGAACTGCTGTCTCTTGCAGCGCTAGAATGTAAAATACAGATGTGATCCCTATGTAGACTGCACAGTAATTAATGCACGCAAGTTTTCTTTGGTATAAGCAGGTTAAGTACAGTAATAAATTAATTTAATTTACAGTAATAAAAATACAGGGCTTTAAGAAGAACAAAACAAAAAACACGAGAACACTATACGCAAGATGCATCACAGGGCAGCAGCCAATCAGCAGCAAAGACAAATAAATAACATTCTCGGATTTGCTAGTTTCAAACCTCCTGCCTCTGAGTACAGCAGTATTTCACCATCCCAAGACACGCTTTCTTTGTGTTCTCTCAATAGTACAAAAAATATTATAGTTTTATACGGAAATGTAGCTGAATTTACATTAATATTTATGTTACAATATTAGTAAAGTACACGTATCTTAATAATTTAGCACTAAAATGCATGAAAAAATTATATATTGTCACGAAAAAAGCTGTGACATCCGGGCCTCGTCTCCCATACCCCTCACCATGCTGAGTTGTTTATGTTTGGGTGCCCAAACAAAAAAAAAAGCAAAAAAAATGCGGAGGATATCTGCAGTTGTCATGCATGCACGGGGGTTTCCACAAACAATTATTTGTTTGGTTCTCAGAAAAAATCCGCAAGAGACTGAATCCACGACTGTTGGGGTTTACTGTACTTTAGTGAAAAAGCTCTCCTGCTGTAGCGGATGGGTCCTGTTCCCTAATCCAGCTCAGATGCTGACTGAATCCACCACTCTGCATCTCCAGTGAATATTGGACAGGCCTAAATGGACGCAGCACAGCAATACACTGCAACTGACCTGGTGGCCTTCTTGGACCAGTAACCCTTGGCAGTGTCCCAGAGCTGAGTCACCTAACCTCTGGCCATATCACATGACAGAATGTGATCTTGTTGCTAGGTGAATGGTGCCAGTTAGTACAGATTACCTGCAGTATTTACAATAGTTTTGAATAATCTGAATATTGTGGGAAAATGCTTCTGCACTACAGACCACATAAAATATAAGTCATGATATTTTATCTCTGTGACAATTGTCATTCAGTGACTAAGCAAAGCAAGAAACTAATCTGTACTGATCCTCAATATATATAAATACAACGTGCCCCACACGACCCTTACGACTGATCATTGTCACAGCAATAAATCCGGCACTAAGCCATTAGCAGCACCCTGGAGGAGTCTTTCCTGCCTAGTCACAGAAGTGGTCTTTCAATGGCTGGACCACAATCCCCTTGCCTGTGGTTGAAAAAGCCATTGAAAAATATTCCTCAGACTTAGAAACTGCATTTGTGGGTTTGACAAATGTGTGCTACCCATTGTATCATGCATGAATAGACAGGGAAAGGGGCAGCAGGGCAGCAGGATCCCAGAAAAGCTCATTACTGTCTCTCCACAGGGGGCAATGCTCCATAAAGCACTGAAGAATAAAAAATATAGCCAGGAAATTTGGTGAAAGGTAAAAAAGATATGAGAGTACTTTGCTTCATGAATTATTGCAAGCTGAGAACTTTGTCACAATGCATTGGATAAATATTCCAAAAAAAGTTCCCGTGTGACATAAAATTCCAGAAAAAACATTGACCATTCTATCACAACATTCTTACAGCATGGTTTGTGTTAACTTCCATCTACACTGTCAGCCCTCATCATGTCTGGTATAGGATTGGAGAGCCGCCCCAGTTTACGGGAGGGCTATCTGACCCAAATGAACTGCAGCCCTCTGGCAGGAACACTTCACATGCAAGTGGAATTTGCTTAGATTAACATTTTGCAGTTTTAACTTCATATTGCTATATTGTAGCCTACTGATAACAACAGGCTAAGCTAATTCCCTAATACACTGAAAAAGATTCATTTTATGTTCATTGTACATAAAAAGGCAACTTTTTTGCAACATCCCCTATCAGTTTTGGAGTGCTAAACAGTGCCAATAAGCTTACTTAGAAAGCTCTGGGCAGTGTCTTCGTTGCACCCCTGCATGATAATGGAGAAAACATAGGGTCCCTTACTAAGCCTATCTAGATAATCAGAAGAAAAATCCTGATGGTGTTCACTTGAAGCAGTAAGGCTCTATGAAAGAGTCTGTGACAGGGAGATACAATGTTGATTTGCTATCATGTGTCTCCTCCTTTTTATCTTTAGTGGAGCTGAATAATACAAATCCGGTACTTCCTTCTATAGCAGTAGAGGAGTTTGTGTGTCCACAAGTGCCCAAGGACAAGTAATGGGAAACAAAATGAACAGCTCTACTCTGTAGCCCTAGTCTCATATTTTCCTGTCATCAGATTTACCGATTACAAAATGAAAGGAAGGTTTAAGAGTTACCAGTAAGTGTCTGAGATAACTAAGGTGCACACCTTCATAAAGGTGTAATTGTCCTTGAAAGTGCATTGCTTTCAATTGTTTTATACTTTCAATGGGTTGTATACTTAGACCAAACTTAAACCATGGGCTAAAGATTCCTTTTTATGTTATTCAATCAACAAACTTCAGGTCTCTTATCAGCATGCAGATGGCATATCAAATTGTAATTGTTCTTCTCTTTATATCCCATGACGCACAGCCTGCTGTGTGTTGGGTTGTACCAAAATGCATTTTCTCAATGTGCACATCTGAAAGTACAGCTTTGCATTTCTGGTGCTTTCATAGTGACTCAGTTTTTTCAGCCACAACCCATTTATGCCATCAAAGCTCATCCTTTCAAAGCCTGCACACAAGAAGTTGTTAGCTGAATGCATTTGCACTAGCTGTACTAGTAACCAAGTACACATTATAAGGTTCTGCTATTATAGATATATTATAAACTTTTTTCTTTTTCTATACATAATTTTTTAAGAGAAGTCAGATACATTTTTAAATATAGCAGAAAGGCATGATTGAAAGTGCCTGATGCATTTCTGCATTATACAGTTAAGAGAATGTGTGGGCCCATAATACTTCTTAGGATGTAAAACTAATAATTGATCTCTATAGCATGTTGATCGCCAGTGTTTATTATTTTTCCCCAGTAAAAGTTTTAACTTCCACCATCAACAAAACAGTTCAAGTGCAACAAAAAGACAATAGTAGAGTATTAGGTGTATTAAAGTTACGGTGCAGAACTTAGTTTAGCCAGTCTTCCTAGAGCTCACAGAATAATTTATTTTCATTATCCTAATCACAAGATCAATACAATAGCAAATAGCACCTATTCATCTTTCCAGAAAATAAATGGCACCACTAGTGAGCACTGCATAAGCAGCAGTTAGCTGCAATACATAACAGAATTAAATGTGCATAATGACAAATGATTAAAAATAGCCTGATGGGCAGAGAGAGAAGAAATGGATGTTTCTTTGTCGACTGAAAATGGAGAGCCTTCACTCTAGGGAAGCTTTGGCATTTGTTAGACACAAGGCTATAGTGTTTACAGAGAACTGATTGGCAGATAGCAATCCATCATGACTCTTGGTCTCGTCTGAACTGGGAGTCAGTCCCACTTCTCTAGACACAGTGTCTTCTGTTGTTTACAAAGTCTGTCTACACAGTATCATATCTGCAGTACAAGACGGTCTGCTATAGCTATTTGTCTGCAGTTTTACAACAGGACGCAATAGTCATGTATCACTGGTCAAAATCATTTCAGTTCAATACAGTTTTATTTATGCAACACTTTTTACAACTGATGTTATCACAAAGCAGATTCAGGGTCAAACCCCCAGGGGTATGAAAAAAATCTCAAAGAGCATAAGGAAGAAACTGCAGCAAAACTGAGACTAAAAGAATAACCCGTCACTCCTCACAAAGCAATACCAGCACAAAGCAACTGCCAGTAATGAAATACTATTGAAATTTTAAAAAAGGAATTATTAACTAAATGTAAAGTAGATTACTTTCCTCGCAAATATCATGGAAGGGAAGTAAAGGTATTTTGGTAATCCAAAATGTTACCTGAGTACATGTAACTGAGTATGTGTAAATAGTTACAAAATCAGAAATGCGATAAAAACGATACAAAATTGTATATGAAAATGTCTGCTTTTACTCCTTTAACCCTAAAAGCCTGTAGGCAGGTCCACATTTCTATTTCTTTCTCTTAGAATGTTCACTAGATTCAAGGAAAAAAATGGAAAATGTCATAGTATTGTCATAAAAATAAAAGTTTATGGCTCAACTCTGTGGTTAAATAGAGTGACCAGACATCCACCTTTCCCCGGACATGTCCTCTTTTTGAGACTTGGAAATTGCATCCGGCTGGGATTTTAGAGTGGTCCGGGATTTTGAGCTGCCCCTAAACATTCGTCACGTCAAGGGCATCTCTCATAAACTAAAAGTCCAGAATGGCCATTCGGTGCACGACCGTCGGCCCGAGATGCGGCCAAGATGCGCATAAAACATACCAAGGGGGGGCGGGGGGTACTGTGACGGTTGGAGGCCGCTAGAGGCCGTCCTTTTAGGTATTGTTTTGTTTTGTTGTTGAACTTTTATTAGGAAATCCTGAGCACATCGGGCTTGAAGTTATTGAAATGGACGTCTGCGTATGCACCTACCCTCATTCGGGTGAAAGGGAAAGATGTGACACACGTCTTATTTATAAAAATGATTCTTTAAAGAAATGTCTATTAAAAATATTCAGTGGCAAATGTCAATAGATGTCATAGAAGAAACAAAAGAGGTTCTTCTGTCTTATCATTCCAAAGAGCCCTTTGTTGGCACAATCATTAAGAGTGTATTAACTGATATTATTCAAATCTTAATATTAATATCTGGATGATGTGTCTAATTTTCAAGGGGTTAATAAGAATACTCACTAGGGCTGAATGTTTGGTGAGCAATGTTTTCAAATATCCTTCTTGAAGAAAGGTAGTTGGCTATCTGTTGAGACAGTCTTGGAGCTGGTCCACAGAGAAAACATGTGCTGTCTTAAAATTGTCAGTCTGAACCCATCTGCAGAAGCCATTGAGGAAAAACTGGAGTGAAATGCTACTCTACAAAATAGGTACTCTACAAAACCCTCAAGTCCATAAAAACTTTATAACAATGCAGTTTCAGAAGAATAGTCCATAAATACACCTTGTAAAAAATTGACTGATACTGTGCACACAGAAAACAGTGTTCTTCATCCACTTCATACTACATATCATTTATTGCCTTCTGGTTTAACAACCCATCTTCTTTTTGAAGAAATAATGTTTTGGTCACTGTGTTTTTTAGCATTTCTGTGTAGTTTATTTTTAGCTTTTTTTTTTACTAAGCTACATGAGCTAAGCAGAACATTTACTATGTCTGAGAGCAAAGGTGTTTATGAATGCTTTCTCACTAGTCACTCAAGAGTATGATTTTTGCCATTGCTCAGCATAAAGTTGCAAGCTCTGAAAAATGATGGGTTATATTATAAAATGCCTTTTGGTTCCCTAAAGAACTTCTCAAGTGTATCGAAGTATGGGGTTTTTTTGTGAAAAAAGTGTGAAGTTAGTGTGAAGAACCTTTAAAAGTATGCTTTAAAAGTTCCACTTATGTTAGTCACTTCACCTGTCAGTGGTTTTAATGTAATCTCCAATTATTGTATCTTGTTTCCATGTTTCTTTGTCAGGTCTGATTTGTTTGTGGTCGTTGTTGGTTTCCTTGAGTCTAGATTTTCAGTTTGTCTTGTTCCTTCATGTCTTAGATGTTCCTCATCTGCCTTGGCTTGACTTAGTTCTTAGCATGTTAGCTGGTTGCCTTAATTGTCCTTTTCTGTTCTTTGTTTATTGCCATATACTGTGGCCTTTGCCTTGTATTGTTTGCTATATTTGCTTATATTCTTGTTTAACATTTGCAAATACCATTAGCAAACAGCATTACATTCGGCCTAAACATTAGCTTTGCAAACTAATTTTCTGCTGTCATCTTCCTGTTGTTTAGGCTAGCCTATGTTAGCTCTCTCTCTCTGCCTATTTTCAGGCTCAGTATTAGTGTGTCTGTCTTTTCCATTATACTCTGTTTTTTATTCTTGTTTTCAGATTAATAAAATTAAATTGCTCTTACATCCACCTACCTCTTAGCCTTCACAAGTTGCGGCACATCCAAGTTGAAAACCATTTATGCACCTCAGTTTTATGGGTGCAATTGAAATAGAGTTTTTCACAAAGCTTCCCAAGTTCTGACACTGTGACAGTGTACTCACTAAGATAGAGAGAGAGCAATGAAGAAGAGAGAACTCTTTCACATACATAATAAACACTATGATTCACACCACATTTAAGTAGATTTTAAGACTCCTTATATTACCATGTTCCTAGCTCGCACATCTAATTTCTCCCTACCTGTGAGCACAGGATTACCCAGCAGTCCACCGTCTCAAGTAACAGTAGCGTTTTTCTTCTCCAACTAATTTTTTCCAATCAAATTGCCTGTTTATTTCTCGCCTAGGGACTGAGGAGTAAGCGGTAGCCATTACGTCTTCATTTGTCATGTTGAAAGCATTAAAGTCCTTCAACATATGGCTGGTTCAACTGTTACTGTAATGAGGCATTGTAAGTGTTATTAGGGGCCACTGTGACTGCTGCATGGTTGTCATAGTGATTTATGTGGTATGGGCAAAACATACGGAGAACATGACAGAAGAAATAACTTTGATAGGATACATTTTCTGAGTTCCTGGTTGAACAAGCACAGTTCAAAGCAGGAGGTAATACCAGACTATGATGCAGTATTTGCTCCATAAGAAAGAGAGTTTTGCTGTGAAAAAAAGGCTTAATAGAGGAATTTAAGGTTCAAAATAAGCAGTGTTGTGCCAGTTCACACTGAAAAAAAAACTAGTTCAAAATACAGGTTATTAAAAAAAAAATGAACTAGTTCACTAGTTCATAGTTCATTTTTAAAGATTTTGAACGAAGTTCACAGCTCAAAAATGAACTAGTTTACGTTCGGGTTTTTTTTTGTTTATTTCCCATGTGTATTTCTGCCGAGGCATCCGAACTTGAAGCACCGGCCATGCTCTTGCGCTAGCCTGCTACTAAGAGCCGATTCTTTGTAGTGAATCAGAAGAGCCAACTCACATTGAGCCGCTCCCCACTTTTTTATCAACACACAAAGCATTCATATTTGCCAAGTTAGGCTAAAATATGAGGCTACAGATGATAATAAACTAAGAGCCGTTTGGGAGCCGAAAGAACCAGCTCTTCTTTGGGAGCCGTGCCACAAGAGCCAGCTCTCTGAAAAGAGCCGAACTTCCCATCACTATGGCCTGCGAACGTAGAATGGGAACTCCGTTCATTGAACACGTTCATGCACAACATTGAAAATAAGCATGCTAACAGTATGTGGTGGTGGTCTCAATGCAAGGTACAAATGGCAGACATTATCATAATCAATAATAGTTTACAGTTTGTTCCTTTACTAGTCAACTATATGACCACAAATTAGGAATATTAAGTGGCAAGCATAAAAACTCAGGTTGCCTCGGTAGAACATTTTCCACAATTGTAAAAGACTAAAACTGTGTCATAGCTAAACCTGGACTTGCTCAGGGTCTAGGACAGTGATCGTCAACTGGCGGCCCGTGGGCCACATCCTGCCCGCCAGAGCCCGCCTGATGGAAAATGAATGGACTTCTATGGAGCTAGACGGCTAAATTCTGCACTTGCCCGCGGAAGTTTTCTGAGAGTGGGAGTTCTCCGTATATGAAAATTTATCTGATATTACTGAATCAGGAAGAGCCTAGTGAGGAGGGAAAAGTATGTTCCTACGTTTATTTTTTTCTAAATCAAATGAAACAAGCCTTCAATCTGTCAGTAATCCGCCAGTCATTAGTTATTAGACGAATCACCTTGCCCCAGTGTCCTATTACTTTTGTCCGAGGTGAATGGTTTTTGGCTAATAACTCCGGATCTCCGGGGGCTATTATGGCAAACGAGGGGTCGTTGGAAAGGTGTAACCGAGCCCTATCTAACTGTGAAGTTTCACATTTAGAGTGCGAGACATATTTTTCATATTTAACATTTAAGATCATTTAAGGCAAATCCTCCATGTTGGTGAGGGTATGTCACAGCATGCAGTCCAGCCCCCTTCTAAGTAACAGCCAATTGTAATCACTGGGCATGGCCAATTAGCATACCTTCTAAACATAGCTCAACATTTAGAGTTAAAAAATCCTACATTTCGAGTCGCCGTTTGTAAAGAGCGCAACATTTAGATTTTACATTTAGATATATATTTAACATTTAGATATAGATTTAACATTTAGATATAGATTTAACATTTAGATTTCATATTTAACATTTAGATTTCAGATTTAACATTTATATTTAGATTTAACATTTAAATATATGTTTAACATTTAAATTTAACATTTAACATTTACACAGCAAGAAAATGTACCAAAATGTAACATTGGGTTTTTTTGACACATTTAGCTCTAAATGTGTGAAAATTGCGCTACATTGTTTTAAACGATGAAAAAAATGACACCTCTAAATTTGTTAAGCTGTTTTTACAAATGGCACCCCATAAGCATCTGGCCCTCACAGTGTCTGCCAAGAAAAACTCTGGCCCTTGGACAAATGTAGTTGATGACCCCTGGTCTAGGACGTGTTCAGAAAAAAAAAAGGTCAATGAACATATTGCACATTTTGGGTTACATTCTGAAATTTAAATTGCATTATTAAAGTTGGGTGCAGTAGTTCCTGGTTAGGGCGTTTGTCCCAACATTTAAAAGATTTTGATTTTTTTAATATAATAAAGTCAAGGGGGAACTTCTACTTCTTTCTACTGTAACTTTTTAAATTTCTTGGTTTTTTTTAATCTTCTGGATTACTGAACCGCCAGATGGTGACCATTAATGACATGAGTTTGCGGTACGAGTGAAAGATTTTTGTGGTCTCTGAATAAATTGCCCCCTTGCTCAGAATTACCCCAAAATGTCATGCTCACTTCCTTCCAGTTACACATAATTCATGGGTCAAGCTCTGATGGCTCTGGAAATTGGGTTCATAAGCTATGGAGTGAATTGCTGCCAGTCAGATACCTTTTCATTGCACTACTTGCATTCAAATTTTGTCAAGAACAATGCCTCGAAAAGGCTAAGACTTCTGATGTAAGCCAGAGTGGGGGGCCATTTTAATATGTTTTTGCATTTTCAAATGAGCACTTCTAGAGTGCTATAATACCTTTGAATACCTTTGGTCTTTTTTACTCAAATAAGCTATATATGAGCATACATTATACACACACACACACAAACAAACTAAAACAGTATGACCACTCACAAAATAATGTTGATTGTCTCCTTGCAGTTGATGCGCAACTGCACAGATATAATCAACATTATTGACTATGTTGATTATACGTTAATCAACATATGTTAGGCAGTTATTGAACAGTCTGCTCTCATAGTTGGGATATGGAAGAAATGGGTAGGTGTAAAGCCCTGAATGATTTTGATAAAAGGCATATTGTTATGGCTAGACGACTAGGAAGGAGCACCCTCAAAACAGCAAGGTATATCGAATGCTCCCAGTCAGCAGTGGTGAGAACCTACTGACATATTTGAGGAGCACTCCTATAGGGCAGTGGTATTTCCTGATAGCAGTTCAGTCTTTTACTGTTCAAGACTGTTCACCCCTGGTATATTGCACACATTGTTTGGGAAAGATTTGAGAACATGACAAAGAGTATTCAAGGCCTTGATCAGGTGTTCGTGAGATGTACTCAAACAACAAGTTGCAACACCATAATGGAATCACTTTTGGTTCAATAAAAAACCTTTGAGTTTAAATAATATGACAGGAAGACAGGAAATTCTCACAAAACTCTAAAACAGAATTCAGCAATAAAGAGGAACCGCGATTTGAGCAATAGAGATGATCAATGGTTATAGCAATAAACATGTAAGGTGGTTGAAGCATTTTTGTCTTCACTCATTTTCTGTCGTGCTTCTCCGTGTATAAAGGGAGCTATTTATCCTCCCACACTTTCTGCCTTGGTCTTTTGTTGTTCCTCCCTAAATCAATATCCTTTGTGCTAGTTCATTGTCAAAATCACATGACTAATACAACTCAGTGGGCAGTAAGACATACTCTTTAGAGATGTGAAGTTGATGAGTCTTTGGGTGTCAGTTTCTGATATTTGCCTTGCCGTCACTCTGTGGTCTTTTTTCCCCTGTCCTCCCTCAGAGAACTGCAGAAATATACCCAATGATTACACTCATCATTCACTGTCACAGCTGTACTGCTACTGGAAGCAGGGTTCTCCATGCTTCTTCATCAGTGTCTGTTTCTGTGCCTATCAAAGATGTGCATGTCTGAATGATGGTGCTCAGATTAGATCAGATAATAAGAGTTGGTGAGGTTCTACATAAAGCAGCTGTCTTCCTCAGGGAGAAATATGCTTGCTGAAGAGATTCATGCTGAGAGATCTCATGCTGGAGAGATCATTCTGGGAGGAACTTGAGGCATGCAGAGTGCAGTGCATTAATTGGGGACCGTGGATTTGTAATGAAACCAAAACTGTGTCAAGGGATTTTGATCAATACTTGATGAACCATGTGAGTCACAGTTCCTATTTTTCTTGCTTAGTTATTTTTGTCCAACTTTGTGTCATTGCTTTATTTGTTCACAGACAAGAGACCTAACAATACGTGTAAGAACTTATACATTCTGTGATTGCCTTTATCTCCATAGTTTATAGATAAATGCAGCCAACTGAGGATACACAATGTTTAGCTCTTGGGGAGTAGGACTTAGGCTCTTGGCCTCAGAGTAATCACCAACATAATTAAGAAATGCCAGTAAAATTAACAAATCACATTTTGATTTTAAATAAGTAGGACCAGTTCAGTGAGTAAAAATGTCTCTCTAGGCTCTCTAGAAGGTCTACACACCTCACTGACTGTTAAGACAAGTAGCCTAATGATAAGGTTTATGTCATTTTTAGAAGCTGAACACAGTCATAGCTGTTCTGTGTCAGGTTTCTTAATTGAAGGAATCACTGTAAAACTGCAAAAAATCCTAAATGTTATAAACACAAGATAAACCGTAAGATTTTTTAAAATTAGAACTGTCAACAACAATGCACCAAAATGTGAATTATAAGCAAATGTTGATACATAAACATTTATGAAATGTGCAAACTGAGACAAAATCTACAATGATTGGCACTGGGAAGAAAACCAACATTTTTTGTTAAGAACTACAAATAATACAAGGCATAAAATGAAGCAGCATCTAAATGTTGCATCATTTTGTCAGTTTGAAATATTAGTTAAATCCATTTACCTGTCTAGTAGAAAACTTTTCTTGAACAGTTATCTGCCAATTTGATTGTATCACTGTACACCCCCAACTGTCAATAAATATACATGTGCATTGCCTTTATCTTCCAACTAACAGGACATTACAGATTTTATAGGTCTCTAGGCTTTTATATGGCTCAGCATTATCCTAGCAATGTGTTTCTCTTGTTTTTGTTGAGAGGATTCTGCACCAGCTCAAAATTATGTGACCAAAATTATGTGGCCATTCCAGCACCACAAAATATTCACTGATCACAGAGATAGAAAAAAGTCCAATCTTTCCAATTACTTATCATCTCCTGAAATGGTTGGGCAATCATGTATTGTTCAGTGTAAATGCTATGCACTTTTATCTTTTTTTTTTTTTTCATTTCATTTCAAATCAAATGTGCCCGAGTACCAAGTCAAATAATAAAAAAAAGTGACACTGTCTTATGCACTGCAGTTTAGAACAGAGTTAAAATTGGCTACATAAAATTCAATAATCATAAATTGGTGGCAGAACAAAGGTAAAGCAGTTTGCTTCCAAAATGCGATTTTGAAATGCACATTGATATATCGGTACTTGTGAATAATCGTTTTGCCATAATGCTTCATCCAATCTCTTGTAATTATTTTCCATCCATGGCAAAGCCTAAAAACTTTGTAGGAACCCTTTTGTCACATCTCCAGAGCCTTGCCGCCTCCATGGCAGATAAGCACTTTACTCCTCTGTCTGTGTCAGCAATAAATTGTCTCCCCAACTCTATACAAGCTCTAATTTGGAATAACTGTAATACTCAACTGTAAAACAATCTCATCTCGCATAACCTGGAAAAAAATAATGTTGTGCGGGATTGTTGTGCATTGCAGTGACAGCGACCATGCTCAACTTCCTGCACCCAAACACTGTTATTTTTTGACAGTATAAATATCTGACACCTTCCACAAAGAAGAAACCCAGGACTTACAACTAAAGCCTCTTTTATTGTTTGCACAGTACATTTGTATTCCTGTTCAGCAAAAAGCAGATGGGGTTGTGTTTGATGTAGCTGCTGGACTGCAGTGTGCAAGCCAAAGGGAAGAGACAGCCCAGAGAGTTTTCCATCTCTTTCCTCTCACTCTCTTTCTCTCTTTCAGTCCTTTGCTCTCATTTCTTGGCTGAAGCAGCAGCTGCTAGCCTCCGGTTGTTAACGCTCTGAGGAGATGCTGCGTCAAGCAGATGAGGCTGAGATGGGAGGCAAAAAGGCTGATCAGCCAGATAAAGCACCTGAAGTGATGTCTAATAAGCAACAGCACCAAAGGGTAGAAGAAACACTTTTGCGAAGGTTTTTTTTTATCATCCACCATGAACCCTCATCTCCGTTTTGCACATTGTTTTTTTTTCTTTTGCTGACAGAGATTTGTGGTTACTAGTGCAAACACACTTGCATTCACACACACACACACATGCCCACACACACACACACACATGCATGCCAGCAAATAAATATGAACACATATAAACGTCGCATTCATGTTTTCTACAGACTCAAGAGACATGTTTCAGGCAGTAAAGGGACTACCCCCAAGAGCATATTCCCAGAACAGATAAGTGTGCGTGCGTGCATGTGTGTGTGTGTGTGTGTATGTGTGTGTCAGTGTTTGAGTAACCAAAGGACTCCTCTATCATGCAATGCACAAATATTGTATATCTGAAAAAAAAAAATACCGAAATCTATAAACATATCCTGTATAATCCCTTGCCTATGTCTCATGCAAATGAAGAACTATAAGGTGTTGTGTGATATATTTGCTTTACATTTCTATTTCTAATTTTGCAGGTTCTTTAACAGCTGCTTTTGTAGAGCTCATTGTGACTTATGAAGCAAGAGGAGATCTGTTTTCCATTGCATGAACATCATAGCACAGTGAGGTTTGCCAATATTGAACCTTCACAGAGGGCATGAATATGTCTCAGGGCTAATGCCGGAAAATAACCACAGGAACACTCATTTGGAATACAGAGAAAAGGAGGGAGGGGAAGAGAGAAAGACAGAAAGAGAAAGTGAGAGAGAGAGAGAGAGAAAGAGAGAGAGAGAGAGAGAGAGAGAGAGAGAGAGAGAGAGAGAGAGAGAGAGAGA
>JBBIGA010000022.1:8785435-8817729 GCA_037576975.1 Alestes dentex | reverse complement strand
GGGTAGAGGGATGGGTGTTTTTTTTTGTTTTTTTTTTTTTTTTTTTAGTTTGTTTTTTTTTTTTTTTTTTTTCTTCCCCCCCCACATTCAGGCACAGAAGTAAGTTCTGCACATGTCAGTCCAACAGCAGTTGAAGTTTAGTTGTGGAAACTAATCTCAGTATCTGCATCTCTACATTTATCAAACATGCAGTTCACAGTAAAGAACTTTTCCGCTCACAGGTTTAAAGGGTATAGAGGATTTTGATTTTGCACAATTTACACCAAAAGTTGAATAATGCAACAGGAACGTATTAAACAAGTTCTCTTTACATGAATCACTCCATACTTGCGTCTGAGACTTCATGAACAAAGTGATTAAGAACTCAAGTAGAGTACTTGCTGTTTCTGAAGTAACAGTATTGGTGTACTTTTCAGAACTCGAGTAAAAAAGCTGGCCCTACTCAGTACAGAATGAAAATGTTATTTAATTTTTGCTGATTCATAACTTTAAAAAATGAAATATTTTTAATTCTCTCTCACATAATATTTATGACCTGCACCAGTGGATCACAAAGAGCAGCATTTCGTCATGGATTTAAAATATATTAAAAATTAAAACATAGCCATTCTGGAATAAAAATACGCGCAAACTCATGTACATGTCTACTTGACAACTCTGTTTCACCCAGTTCACGAAAATACCTTCTTTCACAAAAAGTTACGTGTGCCTTTCTTCAGAATGAACATGCATGAAACTGCAACCCCTTCTTAATAGATTTTAGTGAAGGTCTTCATGTGCAGCTGGCCAATTTGAAACTTGTATAAACTGTTATTCCGATAAAGATGAAGGCTTTATCTCTTACATGACCACCACAATCATACAGATACCAGTTTCACTTCATAAGGCATGAAATCATCTAGATACATTTCCAACTTTTTATTGAATATTAAGGTAAATATTTCACATTAATACAGGCTACATAAAGTAGAGCCACTATACGACATGAAATTTACTCTCATTTTAACCCTTTTATTCAGTATGTAAACAATTATACATGTATTTACCACTCTAAAAGGTCTGATTTCTCTCTTTATGTAATCATCTAGTTCTTGGCTGAGTATAAATAGCGCCCTGTCCTATTGAGCCCTGCAGACCAAGAACACTTTATGTGGGGCTTAAATGTCAAAATGGCTATACTACTCAGAGAATGTATCCTGTTGAACAGGCAATCGATTTGTTCATAGACAGTGGTAAACACGTTAAAGCCCACACTGGATTCTTTTTTTTTTTAGTTAGGCACATCAAAGGTGTCCATCTCTCAAATTTATTTTTACTGTTTTTAAGGGGACACTCCTAGGTTAACATTTTGGTAATCATGAAATTATCTTGTTCTTTAATGTGTTTTTCTTGTTACTGCTCCTATGCCTCTCTAGGTGTGTTTAGTTGACATGATTCAGATGCACATTTCCCACATGTGGGGCCCAAGTCCCAGGCCAGACCTGAAACGACAAAGGTTACAACAGTCAAGAGAGATGATCTTTATATTACAAAAAATAAAGATCCTAATACTTTAGTGCAGAAAAACAAAACTAAAAAAGCAACAGCTGTCTTGCTCATTTGTGTGTCTCACAAGAAGACAAGACAGCTTAGAACAATTACCTGCTGCGGGTCTGAATTCTCAGCTGAGCTGGGGACAACTTTCAAGACAGGATTCCAGGCAGGGTCAGTGGTGTGAAGCCCATTATACATGGGGCCTCCTGGAGTCTCAGCCATCTGAGGGTGAGGTGGGATCATTGTTCCGCCATACATTGACATCGGTAACCCCTAAATGAACAGTGACCACAGCTTGACAACTGAAAATTAAAACCTCCATTTAAGAAGTACTCCATTTGACAGCTATACTGATGGTGTGCATATAGGGGTTTCTAAGCATTTAAACAGAGCCAAATTATGTATAGTACTCTGAAAACATTCCTTTTTGCTTTGCATGGGGCCTACTTGTTTGCTATAGCAATCTAACCTTGGGGAAATCCATGAAGTTGGTGGGCATGGGCTGATGAAAGGTGTTAGAGGGGGCCACAATCCCTGTGTCATCTCGCTCCATAGCCTGGTGCTGGGAGAAGGCTGATTGCTCCTGCAGCTGCTGGTGCATCATAGGCCCTCCCATTAGTGGCTGTGACCAGCCTGACATGGCTTCTATGGTTAGAAGTAAAGGAAAACATGTTCTTTTTAGCCACAATTGGAGGCATAGGTTTTAACATATTTGTTTGTTTATTTATTTAAAAAGGGACAGTGTACATTAATCAACACGCTACATTAATGAGTCATGAAATGCACCAGATTTAGCCATCAGGCTAATTTACACCTGCAGTTGATGTTATTTATGTACCACAGACATACAACAAATCCTAGCTAAACACCTGAAAGGCTGTTGGAACAATTATATTTTTAATACATTTCCTCTCATGTCACTCACCAGATGCACTGCCCACTCCAAAAGACCAGATGCCACCCTGTCCGACCGGTGGTGTGTAGCTGGTGGGCAGCATGGTGTGGTTGACTGAACCAGTCTGCCGGATGCGTGCCAGGCGCTCAGTGCCAATGGGTGGGGGCACTTTACGGTCTTGCTGGCTGGAGCTGATGGGCTTGGCCTGGATCAAGGCAGGGGTCACGGTGGATGTGCACAGAGGCGATGATGCTCCAGATGACACAGAAGGCACCGGAGACTCACCTAAATAAGACAAAAATGTATTGTATGTACTTCTGAAAGAAAACGGATTAGTGTCATGTTTGAAATGAGTTAATATAAAGTAACTGTTGTTTACTTATTCTCGTACAGGATGTAGAGGCGCTCCAAGGGTGAGGTGAAAAGTGCTGACGGCTAAAGGAAGGCGTTCCAACAGGTGCTGGGCCCGGTAGGAAAACAGGGCTGGCTGACATGCTCGTTGCAAAGCTGGTGAGCGCGGTGGAGGAGGAGATGGAACTGCCCGTGGGATCAACTGGGTGCATTCCTAATGAATCAAAAGACTCCAGGTTACATGGACATTGCACAGCTGTGTACTGATGAAGCAAACAAGCTTAGATTAATCCTAACATTGATGGAAGCTGAATCATCTGGATCTTATAGCTGCAGATTAGTTCACCACTATGACTGCATTAATGGGTATCTCTGACACTTACCAATTGGGCTAGGCACCACTCTCTGAGGGCGATAACCTGGTGCCTTGGAACTGTCAAGAGTGGGTATGGCATTCTCCATCGGTCCTATGTAGGCCGGCGGGGCACTGTAGGGTTGTTCCGGTGGAGTGCGTGTAGGAAGATGACATGCCCCCCACACCTGGTTGTTGCCCATCTGGCTGCTGTCGAAGATGCTGCTGAAATGATTGAAAAGAGCTGCTGGGCCAAAACTAGGAGGCAACTGAGTTTTCCCACTGTGGATGGGAATCTGGGAGCCGTTCATCATGCCTATCGTGGAGGGCATCTGCAGAGGTGGAGGTGGCATGCTGGCAGGCTGCTGCTGCTTCAGAGTTTCCTGTGTTGTGCCAGCGGGCACACAAACAGCCTGTTCCTGGGGAGGGACTCCAGGTGCCATGGCGTAGTAGGGTGCAGGTGGTTGTATTCGAGGTGACACCCCGGGCGCAGCTGGTGTGACATAATGAGGTAAGGTGCTGCTGGTGTTGATGAGTGTGCTGCTGCAGGTGTGTGTCGCAGGGCGAGAGACCGGCAGAGTGGTGCCAGGCTGGGCTGTGGTGGAGGAGTTGGGCTCTGTGCTGGAAGAAAAGGGTAGGGTCAGCTGTTGTCTGCCTTCTGGCTGAATGGGCAAAGCAGGCTGTGCCGAGGGAGATGTGGGGAAGTGCAGGGGGGTTGAGGAGCTGGGGCCCTCACATGAGATCCCTGAAACAGGAACTGCTAGGTCAGCCAGCTTCTCTTTAACGGGCGTGCCAGAAGCAGCTGGCTCTGGCTTGGGAGCTGGGGGATGTTGTGAAGGTGGGGCAATAGGGGCAGGCTGAGGTGGTGGGGTTGTAGACGTGGTTAGAGCACAGCTGGTGGGAACAGCTGGGGCCTGTGCAGCTGAAGAACTGCTGGCGGTGGTGGCAATGGCATTGGCAGCACCAGACTTGGGCTCAGCAGAGAAAAGCTGCTTTCTGACTGAGGTTAGTGTGGGGGTGTTGGAGGGCGCAGAGTTGGTGGGTGAGGAAGAGGATCCAGATGCAACAGTACCAGTTGACACTGGGACAGGGTGCTCAGCGGTAGCAGGGGCAGAAATAGAAGGGCGTGGAGCAGCATTGCCAGTATGTTTAGGTGAGCTGTTAGCACTGCCAGGGCTTACAGGACGCACTGGGAATGGGCCCCATGTGTTGGGTGAGGGTGAAAAGGTGCCGCCAAACTGTGCCATGGGCAAACGGGGGTGACGGATCTGATGCATGGTCTGAGCCGCAAGCAGGGCCAGCTGGGGGTGTGTGTAGGCCAATGGGGGTAGCGAAACGAAAGGGGGCCTGACACCAGGTGCCATGTTTTTGCCCATTTTTCCAGCCTGCTGAGCAGCTGAATTAGAGGATGACTGGAAAGACACGCTGGAGGAGGGAACAACTGAAGGCAAGCCTTTTGAAGTGGCTGCAGTGGTGCTGGTGGCTCCTGTGGAAGTGGTGTAGGTGGAGCCAATTTTGGTGTTTGTGCCAGGCTGGCGAATGTGGTTGCGAGGAATCAGGTCCTCCAGCTCTTTGGCAGGGTCCTGGATGAGCGCATTGATCAGTTGGACAGCGTGCCGTGTGGACTCTGTGCCGCCTCTGCAAAAAGTTGTATAAAGTGAATAAGGTATAATATGCAAAATCCCTATCCTAACACCATTAAGAGTTAACAAAAGTTGAATGTATATAATTAAATGACAAAGTCAGAGAAGTAGAACTAAAATTTTGCACCTGATTGTGATCATTCTCTCGCCATTTTTGTCCTTCTGCTTGTCAACATCTATGTGTGCACCCGTCACATCCTGAATAGCTGTGATATTGCAACCACCTCTGCCCATGATCCGAGAAACCACAGAGGCCGGGACTGAGAGCTTCTTTGACCTAAAGAAAACATTAAATTTTTGAATTATTTTTTGAATTATTACCCTCCTTCCTACCTACAACACACACACACGCCACTCACCTTCGCACAACCTCTTTCCATCCCTCCTCTCTCTTCTGGCCTCTCTTTGGGCTTGTGAGGTTCATTTTACTGTTGGGTGAAGTGACAGGCAGCGAAATGGTCTTGAGTGAGGAGGGCAGGGAACTGGAGGGCATGTCACTAGTGACCTCATGAGCTCTGCAAAGGATAGGATTAGACAGATGTAATCCAACACTATTGTAAAAGTAATAAATCCATACCCAAAGACACTTTGGCCAAAAGAAATCCTCAAAAATATCTAGCAATTTTAGTCATTAGGAAGAGACTAATGTTTAACATTGTTTGATCTTGTTCTAGGCTTGCAGCAGCAAAGCCATACACATTTCTGCTCTTCTGCTCACATTTTCCGTTAAATCATTTTGACACCAACTGTACAACTATCAACACAGAAGTTGCCATGCAGTGGTGAAACAGATCTTACTTTTGTTGTGGTTTAGAGATGGATACAGTGACCTTGTCTTCTCGAGAGATGGTCAGTGATTGGCCCTGCCTTTTCTCCGTCAAAGGCAGAGGCTGGCTAGGACCTGTTGGGACCGAAGACGAAGACGAGGACGATGATGATGAGGGTAAATCAGCCATCTCCTGGCTTTTACTGCCATTGCTGCTCTCACTGTTGCAGTCGGTGCTGTCCAGGTTGTCCGAATCACTGGTGCCTCCTGGTGCACCACCACCTCGGGGTTCACCATGGATCTTGTTTTTGTCTGCTTTCTGCTGTGCCAGTGCCACCTGAGGGTCCTGTAGGATGATAGGCTCGCTGGGCGAGTCCTTGGTCTTGTTCTTTTTATTTTTACGATTGGTACTGGGTGTGGTAGCCACATTGGCACGCTTCTTGCCAAAGGCATTGGTGAAGGTGGTGGAGGTGGCAGAGATGCCAATGGTGGTGGTAGTAGTGGCGCTCGGAGGCTCAATAGGGACTTCCACCTCTGCAGACCCATAAAGAAGGAGTATGAGTAAGAAGTGGTACTAAACAGTATGTAAGAAAAATTCCAACAAAAGTTTAAAGAGTATGAAAATCCACATACCTTCAGTAGAGTCTTCCTTCTGGTCCTGTGTTTCAGAAAACACATCCTTCACTTTTGCCTCTTCCTCTTCTAGCTTTTTCTTCTGCTCTTCCTTCTTCTTCTTGCGCTTCTCTTTACGCTTCTCTCTCTTTGCTGCTAGAGCTTGTTTTTTACTTTCTTCGCGAGACTATAGTCCAATTAAAGGATGAAATAAGAGTCAGTTCACCAAATGCAAGCTAATTTTTCTTCCCATCAAATAAAGTACATACATACATATTGTAGGACTTGGTGGGTGTTGTGTTATTCAAAATCACTAATGCTACACTTAACACCCCCCTTTTATTTTTGAAACTGTAAGTCAAAGTAGAATGTCTGATGCTTCAACACACCTTCTCAAGATCAAGTTCCTTAAGCAGAATGCTGGCATTCTTGTTAGCCTCAGCAGCCTGCTGGTCTTTGGCTTTGACAATGGTCTCCATGCACTGATGACACTTCTTCAGCACCTCCTGGTAGCATGAGACCGATGAATTGAATGTTTAACCAAACATTCCCACCCACAAACAACAAATGTGGTATTAATGCTTTAGTCAATACCTTGTCTGTAATGGTGGCAATGTATCTCATACACTCAATATCAGAGGGGAACTGATTCACTTCCTTCACCAAGTACTGGACCACTTTCACATGCCCCTAAAAAAAGGGGAAAAGATGAAGAAATGAATAAGTGGGTGATTACATAGCTTTGATGCAAGAACATAGTAAAAAAAAAGACTGGCCATAATTCCGTGATCTGTCATTCCTGGGCCAAACACCTAATCTGCTCACCTTACGGAATGCTGCCATGAGGGGGGTGATCTTGCGGTTGTCTGCAGCATCCACATCAGCTCCGGCTTGCACTAATAGCTGCACTACATCAAAATGGCCCCCATTTGCAGCCAGCCAAAGAGGAGTGTTCCCCTTCTTATTACGCACATCAATGTGAGCCCCTCTATCGAAAGAGACATAGGAAAGAACTACATGATCCCTGCAATTCTGATCACTCTGTGCTGATTATCCAAATGTTTAGTATAAATTACAGCCTATTGTCAGAAATTAGCACTCTACTTTCTACTGGTGCTTCAGCTTACCTGTTAATGAGAAGCTCACAGAACTTGTAGTGGCCCTTGTCTGCAGCAATAGTCAAGGCAGTGTCACGAGACGATGGGACAGGAGGGGCATTAACATCGGCACCTTTATCCAGCAGCACACGGCCAACCTCAGCATAGCCACCGGATGCAGCTTCCATGAGGGGTGTGAGTCCCGTCTGAGACAGAAGATCTGTATTAGTCTAGATGCAAAAAACTAAACATATGCACTAGAAATGTTATTATTTTACAGAACCAAGGTTTGACGTGGTGATCTCAAATACATTTTAAGAATTACATATCCTTGCCCTCTGATAGAGGTTAATTCGAACTAAAAACTCTTCTGCTTGTTAACGAAACATTGCCTCGATCTTGTGAAAAGGTCTTGGATAGCAACAGACCTTAGCTCGATGCTCTACATTAGCCTTGCGGTCCAGCAGCAGACTAACCACCTCGGCCCTGCCCTGAAAGCAGGCCAGGGTTAGTGCCGTGTTGCGATTGGTCTCAATCTGAGCGTTGATGTCAGAGCCCATGTCCAGCAACAACTTTACTGCAGGTACATGGCCATTCATGGCCGCCAGCATCAGAGGAGAGATGCCTAGTTTGCTGCCTGTCCTAGAATGGTAATAGAGACAAAGAGATATTAGTGGGAAAAATGAGGCATGAGAAAATCCATTTCACATGTCAGGAGAAGAAGAACTGAGATTTTCAAAGACACACTATGGGACTGTGAATAAGCATAAATAGGTAAATTATCTGACCTAGAGTTAATCTCTGCTCCAGCGTTCAGAAGAATCTTGATTATGTTGACGTAGCCCCCTGAGGCTGCTAGGCTAAGTGGGGTATAATCAGACACATTACGGTGCTCCTTGTTAGCACCACGGAGAAGCAATAATTCTACCACCTGTGGAGAAGGAGTCAGAGATTAGTTTCTCTCCTGACTTTGGAACCACTCAAACTGAAAGTAGTAGTGAAAAATCACAGAACAAACTTCTAGAAGCAGTATAGCTAGGTTTCTCTTATACAGTGATTTTTGGAACATATGATGTGAGCAGGACAGATTTTCTGCAGTGTGAATGACCAAAAGGCAAATACAATTTTTCCCTGTGGGACGTTTCATCTTTTTGGGCAGCTGACCACAATATGTGCCCATAAAATTTGTGCTACACACTACATACCACAGCTGAGAACATGCTGTAGTCTTACAAGTATATTTGATGAAGAACAGGATTATCTGCAAACCAAGTCATCTTACACTAAAGTCCCACTTTCTTTATGTTCCATTGGCTAACATGTGAAATAAGCCTGTAAAATATAGCACAACCATTCTGTTAAACAGTCATCGTCTTAAAGTAATGATACACAAAGCTATATGTGAGCTTTAGGACCTAAAAATGTTTTCCCTTAGTGTCTAATGAGTATTCTTACACACTGTTATTATGGAAATTAATGTGAATCTCCAAACAACAAACTGGGTTTTGTTACTAATATTAAATCACACAAGTATAAAAATTCAATTTAAGAACAGAAGCTGATTTGTCCTGCAGTGTGAGCAAAGCTTCTGACTTTTTAAACACACCTCTTGTCTGCCACCTGAGCAGGCCAGGGAAAGAGGGGTATCTTTGGTCCTCTCGGACTGAGCCTCAATGTCTCCTCCTTTGTCCAGGAGGATTTCAACAACACCAACATGACCTGCAGTAGCAGCCAAGATCAGAGGTGTAAACCCTGTGGACGGAAAGCAAAAACTTGTCAGATTTTTTGCATTAATATCATAGGGCTTTGGAGAGGTCTGAGTAAAGACTTACCCTTTTTATCCCGGTGCTCAATGTTGGCCCCACGCGCAATGAGCACTGACACCAGCTCCTCATGGCCACCTGCGCAGGCAAGAGTCAGGGCCGTGTCGTGATTGCTCTCCGTCTGAGGGCATGAGAAATAATAGTAAAATAATTGTCATGAAAACACCACAAACCCATGCCAAATTTCCTTTAAGCACCCTTGATACTATTATTTGTGGGGTGAATAATTGTCTACAAACATACAGACATATAGTGGAGCTCTGTTAAAGTTTAAAATCTTACAAAACATCTTTTAAGCAAGGCTAGTGAGGTTGGCTCAAGACTTACATGTGCATCAATGTCTACAGACGGGTAGAGCGGAAGCATGGAGGGTGGAGAGACAGTGTTGATGGGCGTCTGTGCTGTGGGTTGAGGTATAGGTGAGGTCGTAGTGTTTAACATAGGCACTCTACTGCTCACTGCTGCAGACAGGAGAAGTTGATTATTCAAAAGAAAAACATGAAGAATGTCCACACTATCATTAAATTACTTTGATCCACACGGACACAAGATAAGAATGTGTGCTCTTTGGCATTTCTTGAGAGAACACCATTTAAATAACAGTGTGCCTGCCATTTTCAATGACTGTTCAAACTCAAGAAGTTTAAGTCACAGCCACTATAAGCTCACCTGCCATAATGTCATCCAGTGTGTCTGTGAGCGTCTGTGCAGGCGTGGCCACCATGAGGCCATCAGGCGCCTGTGCCAAGAGACCAGGCCCCAGTCCTGGCAACATCACCCTCTGCAGGTCCGGGCTGCTGCTGCCTGGGTACTCAGCACTGCTGAAGTCTGTGGACTGCTGTGCAGTTAAGGGCTGAATGGGGACAAAACTGGTTTGTAAAGGAGAAGGCGTGGGGCCCTGGATAGCATGGGGCTGAGAAGGTGGCGGAGGCGGCAGCTGTGCTGACTCTCGATACAGAATGGTGTCCACCTGCGGCAACTCTGTGTAGTCTCTATCTTCTTCATCCTCATCCTCCTCATCTTCATCCTCATCCTCCTCTTCTTCCTCATCTGCAGGTGCAGGTTGGTGGTCCAACTCATCATGGTTGCCCTCTATATCAGTGCTGGAGCCCAGCTGCGTGGCCTGGAGTGGCAGGGGGGTGCTGGGCGCTTCCACCCCCGCCACTTGGCCCGGCTCCTCTTTGATCCCCTTAGCCTCCATGTACTCTTTGGTAAACTGTTGCTGGGTCTTGAGCTGCAGTTGCCGCTCCACCTTCTGCAGCTCCTTCAAAATCTTCTTCTTCTTCTGTACCTGCTCCTCTCGGCTTTTCTTTAGCTCCTCGATCTTGTCTTTGGTGAGCGGCTCGCCCTGGATCAGCTCTAGTGATTGTAGCTGGGCCTTCTCGATTGCGCTGATGCGCTGGCCTAGCTCATTAAGTTTTCCTTCTGTCTCCTCTACAATGCACTCCAATGGCTGGTAGGGATGGAAGGGTGGCAGCAGGTCAGCATCCAGCCCCGCAGCGGTCACCACACTGCCTTGCAGTGAGCTTAGCCTCTGCTTAGACATACCTGAAGTGCAGAATATTAGGTCTGAGAGCATGACATGTTTGGTTGGTTTCAATTGTGAATAATGTTAACATTTGATTAGTCATGTCAGACACACAGTTTAATATTTTGGGTGATGACCGAAGATAACTAACCTTTGTTTGTTACTGGTGGTGGCGTGACGATAGTGGAGGGCACTCTGTCTGGCTCCTGAGGAGGCACTACCATAGCTAGGGCTTGGAATGGGACTCGAGGAGCCTAGGGATATGGAACAAATACACTTTTAAAATTTGAAAGTATAGTGCTTGTTTTTAGCATGTAAGGCAGTATTATGGAATAATGAGCATGATAGAACTCCTTACCTGAGATGTGTCATGAGAAGGCGGCGTGAGCTGGGACAGGTCTGGTGCAGGGACTGACAAAATGTTGTTTGGGTAGTCTAGCAGGTAGGACACTACATTTGTGTGACCACCCTTAGCAGCTTCAATCAGCATTGTGGAGCCATCCTGATACAAAAAGAGATGAAAACTAATCAGAAACAGATTAGAGACAAAAAGGATATCTACTGTCAACATTCTGTCCATAAACACGGGCTATGAAGAGACTATGTACAGAAAATATTCATCTGAGTAGTTTAGCTAAGAAACAAGTAATATCTGGTTACCATAATCAAGCCAATATTACTTAGTAGTTGCAAGGGAGACAGCTGGACTCACCTTCAGTCTGTGAGTGGGGTCTGCACCATGAGCCAGCAGCAACTCAACCACGGCCAAGTGACCTCCGGCACAGGCCAGAGAAACCACGGTATGATCATTGTTGGCCGTAGCTCTGTTCACATTAGCACCTGCATAACAAGAAAAATGGCCAATTAGAGGAGGATACACATTGAATAAGTCATATACGAGTGCAAAAATTTGACACCACCTTGATTTTTTTAAGTAATGTCTTGTGTTTTCAGTGACACAAGTGTACTATACTAAAGGGATTCATTTATAGTATATAGTCTAAACATCTTTATGCTATTCTGCAGTTAATCCTAACTAAAAGCCATTGAGCCAAAACCGGTTTGACACACAGCAATTATTAATAATCCTAAATATTTTGGATTAAACACATTAGGGCTGTAAAGGACAATTATTTTATAGTTGAACATTCATGTGAACTACGCAACAAATAATTAGCCTACATGTAGCCTGCTGATGTGAAGAGCTGTAACATAGGGAAAAAAGTTGCTTTGTTTCATGCATGTATCTGAATCCTGCCTACACTTTTGATCTACCGTCAAGCTGACGGTATTTTTTATGTGAAATGTTTACACAATGATCTGCTAAGTAATGGATGTATTTTACAGTGTGACAGGATGATATACCAAATGTGTGTTCTCAAAATAGCTGGTAAAATGTTTAATGAACTGACACAACTACAATATCTCAGTGACTGACATTAGTTATGTAACATTGTAAGCTTGCTTTGTAAGAGTATCATTATAAACTAATCGCTTACTGTGAGTTCACAGGGAGTAGCTAAAATTTGATTTGCCATTACGGAAGATCTACTATTTATTGACCCTTCTTATGACAGTCACAGAAGGTAACACTGTGTAACATTAGGTTCCATTATGTTCCTTGCATATGTTGTATTTTACTACTTCATCCTCCGGTTAATAAAATGCTTCCAGATTTTTTTTTTAACATTATGCTGTGACTGCTTTTTCTCTATGTAAACTGCTGCCCTTATCAGGTTAAGTCATGAACACATTTTAGTTTGGACGCTGCACTGAAAGTGTAAACAAAAACAGAGAAAGAAAATAGTGTTGACATTAATGTCAGATATCACCCATATTAAAAATGGAATTAAATCATGAGCTAGGGGGCACTAGAGTTGTTCTCAGTTTTGAATCATTCTCTATGACATGTTTTTTTAACATGCTATACTTTTCAAACATTTATAGAAGTAGACTATATAGACTACATGTTTCAAATAACTAAAGTGTAGCAATCTACTGCTAACGAATAAATAAGTATGCATCAAATTCAGAGTCCTGTTACAATCAGCCCCACTAGGCTGGCAGATTATGACAGGAAGTGCAGTAGAAACTATTTACATTGTAAATTGCATTGTTAAAATGTACTATTTGTGTAACATTTACAGCTGAAAACAAACAGCAAAAACATTAATACTGAACATTTAATGAACACTTTTGGTGTGCTTAAGAGTAAAGGGAGCTGCTAATGACTGCTGGATTTTAATTGTCAAAGTATTTTTAAAATTTACTTTAGTGGATTCATGTACCAGAGTATACTGAGTGATAAAACTTAAATACATAATTTTAAACCAGAGTCGCTGCTGATTTATTACTTTATTACTACTTCACCATCACTTTATCCCCTTGTTTCTCTTCCTATCCTTTAAGAATATGCTGTCATACGGTGCTGTAAAACTGGAACCTGAATTTCCCAAAGGGAACCTCCCTGAGGGATCTATAGTTTCTTTCTTTCTTTCTTTCTATCTATCCATCCATCTATCCACCTATCCATCCATCTATCTATCCATCTATCTATACCATAGCAGCTTAAACCCCATTAATGAGTGCAACCCAGCTACAATCTAGATTTTACTTTTTATCTCAAAATCAGATTTTGTTATAAAAACATCACTATATCACACATTAGTATCTGTCTACAGTACACACTAACCTTTACTGATTAGAAACTGTACAGTGCAAAGATGTCCTGCTCTGGCAGCCTTCATTAGCGGTGTCCTTCCACCTTCTGACTCATGTTCCTTGAAAAAAAAATAAAAAATCAATTAGAAAAAAAATATACAAAATAGCTTTTGTAGACAGTATAAAATTACAAACGGTAAAGACACCAACCAGGTCAGCCCCAGTCTGAAGCAGTACATCAGCTACATCTGTGTGCCCGTTTTCACAGGCGTATGTCAGTGCTGTGTCCCCTGTGGCTGTGGTGGCATGGACATTAGCTCCTGAATAGAGAGTGACAATTACACAGTAACAAAGTGACCCCCAAATTCAACAAAAATAGTAGTTTATAAAATGTACATATTTTTTAAAAATATCACAAAGAAGCCTCACCAGCAGCAAGCAGGTACTTGACCAGATCTAGATGCCCCTCCTGTGCAGCCTCCATGAGAGGAGTGGAGCAGCCAAGTTCAATGTCTGCTCCAGCTTTAATTAGGAAATCAGCCACCTCCAAGAAGCCACCACAGCAGGCCAGAGTCAGGGCAGTTTCCTGCGTCTCTTCTGTCTGAGCGTTAATGTTGGCGCCTGTGTGTAGCACACCAGTGTTAACTTAAAACTCCTTTCAGAGTGCAATTTCTGATGCTGGGAACTACAAAAACAATAAAACTCATTACAAAAACAAAATATGTGTTTAAACACATCGTAAACACTGAAAAAGACCAAGCAGAAAATCTGGATGCATAAATGTATAATATATTAAGATGATCAGATTGCCTCCTTTTTTGGCTAAAATGCTGAGTATAGGAAATTTCATGAGTTATTATTAGGGTACTGGGCTACTATTAAGCCAGAAAAAAAATTAATTGTAATTTCTTTCAAGGAAACAAATCATAATATAACTTGTTACCTGCACATGTGTCATACTATTTTATTTTATGTTATTTAAACTGTATTGACGTATTTTACCAACAAAGGAGTGTGCATATTTGTCATGTGGAGTAGTCATTAATAATTGTTAAATAAAACAGAAATTTATTTCAGTTTAATTTAGTTACTTGTCCACATTCCTTATGAGAACCATTTTGAGACATAAGAATACTGGCCATCTAGAATGCAGATAAATAAGGATAAAACAAGAATCAGTGCCAAAATGTATACCTTGTGCCAGAAGCAATGCTACCATCTCCTCATGGCCTTCACGGGCAGCTTCCATGAGAGGTGTATAGCCTTCATCATTGACCTCCTCCAAGTTGGCCCCTCTCTCAATCAGCAAAGCTGCTAACTCCACATGCCCTCCACAAGCTGCCAGGGTCAATGGAGATTCAAATGAATCTGCCGGCATGTTCACCTGCGCACCACTGTCCAACAGTAACCGTGCCACTTCTACATGCCCGTCCTAACCAGAACATGGAGAAAAAACTCATAAGTCACACTCTAAAGCTGGAGAGAACAGGAAATCAGATCCTCCAAGATTTCTGGTACCCATGCAATTCTCACTGAAGGGTCTTGCCACTAATGGTATATGCACCCTTTAATGTGTGTCCTCATGGGCATACTTGTGGCACAGTCATAAAAAATAGATAAACAATTTCTCCATATGTGTGGGGTATGAAGTGGATCATGACATGTTGTTTTTCCTGGTGTTATTCATTACTCATACTTATTCTCCCTAAAAGGAATTTGTGACAGCAGTTCAGAGTCAAGACAACATCAGATGCATATTCATGTTACTAGTTACTAGAAATGACTAGTACTCTCACCATGCATGCTTCCATTAGGGCTGTGTGCATCTCGTCTGTCTTGTGCTCCTGGTCAGCCCCTGCTTCCAAGAGAAAACGCACCATGTCCAGGTGGCCTGTATCAACACAGAACACTCAATTACTGTATCACAATATATTTCTGACAGCTTGGATCTACCAACAAACAATTATGTGCATGAGCCCATCTAAGAATGTAGTGTTTAATCTATGACCACACTGGCACACACCTTTATAGCAGGCCAACGTGAGAGCACTTTCTTTAAACTCATTGGAGTGTGTGTTGATCCCAGCGCCATACTCCAGGAGGACACGAGCCACCTCAACATGGCCTGCACTGGCCGCCTCCATCAGAGGCGTGTGGCCGTTCTCATTGTGATCCTCAATGTTGGCTCCCTCTTTCAGCAGAACTTTAACCACATCCAAAAAGCCACCCGCACATGCATACGTGAGTGCAGTGTTACCTAGGATCCAGAGAACAAATTTTAAAAAAGATATCCAATACAAACTATAGAGTGGAGTGAAAAGTACACAATGCATCATAAAGTGAATGACCATGACACCACCTGAATTGGGGAAAAAAAACACTGAACACTAAAAAACACTATTGTACCTGTAGAGGACTGTGCATTGACATCTGCTCCATGCATTAGTAGGAGCCTTACGATGTCTACATAACCACCACTGGCAGCAGCCATGAGGGGCGTGATGTCTCCTTTGATGCCTCTGTCCTCTACGTTTGCATGCATGGCCAGCAAAACCTAGAGAAATGCAAAGTGTATACAAAATGTTTTCAAAACAGTAACAAACAGTAACAATATAATCAGATTACACAGAAAACATGGTATGCCTGAATGTTCATCTAAAAGTTACTCTGATGTCAGTACCCAATACAGTAAACAATTTTTATTGTGTAAACCCTACATATGCCCGCAAACATGCTCCCAAAACACTTTAATTTCATTTTAAACTCAGCTTAATACAATACCCTTAAAGAAAATGTAAAGGTAAACCCGTATCTGTACTGCAGTGTACACTGAACGGCTGTGTCTCGCAGTGCTAGAATGTAAATATCAATGTTACCCCTAGATAGATTGTACTGTAATTCATGCACGCAGGTTTTCTTTAGTGCTGTTATTTTCTTTGGTATAAGCAGGATAAATACAGTAATAATTTAATTTAATTTACAGTATTAAAAAACAGGGCTTTAAGAAGAACAAAACGAAAAACAAGAGAACACTCGGCGAAACACTCGGCGAAACACTCGAGCTCCACGCGGGAAACTGTTCTGATGCAGGAATGCTGGGCTGTGATGCCAGAGATGCATCACAGGGCAGGAGCCAATGAATAGCAAAGAGAAAAGAGTAACGCTCTCGGATTGGCTACTTTCAAACCCCATGATGTGCCCACGATGTGCTTTCTTTCGACAGTAGTAAAAATTTAGTTATATTTTATATGGAAATGTAGCTGAATTTACATTAATATTTATGTTACAAAATTAGTTAATTCCATTTTCTTAATAATTTAGCACTAAAATGCATGAAAAATTATATATTGCCACAAAAAAGCAAAAAACTAGGCGGAGGATATTTGCAGTTTCCGCAAATTTTAAGTTATCATACACAGAAGGTCATTCAATGTGCTTTACAGAAATGGAAAATAAAATAAGAATAAAGAACAATTTGAATAAAATAAAACAAGATAATGCGAGGGATAAAAGAAGTAAAGAATACATAAAAGAAAATTAAAAGTGCAGTAAAAGTGCAAATATTTAAAAGAAGGCGGAGGAGAATAGTGCTGTTTTTAGCAGCTTTTTTAAAATGGCTACAGTTGGTGAGGATCAGATAGTAGTAGGCAGCTTGTTCCAGCAGCGAGCTGCGTAATGACTAAATGCCATTTCACCATGTCTAGTTTCAGATCATCTAACCACTAACTGGCCAGCTCCTGCAGATCTAAGAGACCTACCAGGAATATATACACTTCAAGCATATCAGAGATGTACGTAGGACCAAAACCACTGAGTGACCTGTACACAATAAGTAATGTACCGAATTGGTAATGTACTGAATTGGGAGCCAGTGCAAGGACCTGAGAATAGGAGTAATGTGCTCTCTTTTCTTGGTTTTGGTTAGAACTCTGGCAGCAGCATTCTGAATGAGTTGGAGCAGTCTAATGGACTTGTTGGGAATCCCAGTGAGGAGAGCATTACAATAGTCAACCCTGCATAAAATGAAGGCATGGGTCAGTTTCTTGTTTGAACACAAAGTCTCTAACATTAGCAATGTTTTTAAGGTGCCAAAATGCTGACTTTGTGACAGCTTTGATATGATAATCAAAACTAAGGTAATCCATGATTACACCAAGATTTTTTACATGAGTGGATGTCTTAAATGCCCTCTTTATTACCAAACAGAATAATCTCCATTTTGTCTTTATTTATTGGAGAAATTCAGTTATGTACTGAACTGGATGATGCATCCAGCACAATGCACCAACACAATGAGTCAATTGGGCCAAGGTCACTTGGTGAGAGAGCTGAGTGTCATCTGCATAGTTATGATAGGACACATTCTCTTTAAAGGTCCCATGACATGCTGATTTTTTATGCTTTTATATAGGTTTTAGTTGTCCCCTAACACTGTATTTGAAGTCTCTTTCTGAAATTCAGCCTCGGTGCAGAATTACAGCCACTTTGAGCCAGTTCCACAATGAGATTTCCCCAGGACACGCCGTTTCTGAGTCTGTACTTCAAATGATAAGGAGGAGAGGGGCCGGGTGAGGAGGAGAGAGGCGGGGCAAGGGGGAGGGTGGGGGGAGGGGCCAGCTTGCAGTACCATGCGCTAATGTTTACCGTGTATAGCAATGGCTCGTAGACTAACAGCAGCACTGTTGTCCAAAAAACAAGGTAGTACAATACTCGAGTTAATGTGTGTATTCACACATCATTCACACGCATACCTGATGCTATCTACCTTTATATTTGCGACAGAAGCCTACTAACTGGGCTGTTAGCTGTTAGCTGCAGAGCTAATGTTACGGTCACATTCTGAGAGTAACAAGCTAGGTAACCATATACAGCAAAGCAACAAAATTATATAGTGTCAAGTTGACTTACTTGTCCAGGGAGAGTTGGTACTGATCCAGACTTAATTTTCTGCCGTTCAGCAAAACCAGCTCTGTATTGCCCCAAGTTGAGGAAACAGTCTTTGGTGAAATGTTTGGCGCAAACATACAAATTTTTAGGAAATCGTGTCGGCGCATTTCCAGAAAAAAACAAAAAAATTAACCCACTGGTTCTTCAGAGGCTTGCGTGAAGGAACTAAAAAAAAATAAATTTGTCCTCATTTTTACATCTAAGAACCCAGCAACTGCCATGCTTTGCTCGTTTGCAAGCCATGACAGTTATTGGAGCTAATTTTTTTGGGGAGGGGTGCGAAATTCTCTGGTCGGGCCAGAACAAGAAAGGGGAGGTAACTTTTCCCCCATGACGTCATACGGGGCCAAATTCCAGATCGGGCCATCTGAGCTGACGCTCTCTGAACGGCAGAGCAGGATGACCAAAGCACTTTTTACACCTATCGCAATTTCTAGCCACCGCAGGACCACAGGCAGGCTAGGGGCACTCGTATTAATGTTTTAAAAAAATCTCACAAAGTGAAATTGTCATGGGACCTTTAAGAATTTGACCCAGAGGAAGCATGTACAGGATGAATAGGACAGGTCCAAGAATGGACCCTTGAGGGACTCCAGATGGCATGGCGGTTTTCTCCGATTGAGACAAAAATTTCTCCTTCCTTCCAAGTACGACTGGAACCAACTAAGGGCCGTACCTGAGACCCCAACCCTATTTTCAAGTCTGTCTAGGAGGATATTATGGTCAACAGTGTCAAAGGCTGCACTCAGATATGACAGCACCAGTACAGTTCTTTTTCCTGCATCTGTATTCAGGCAAACATCATTTAGTACCTTAACAAGAGCAGTTTCTGTAATATGATGTTGACAGAAACCTGATTGATAGTCATCAAATAATCTATTTGTGTCCAGGTAATTACTGATTTGATTAAAAACTGCTTTCTCTAGAATCTTTCTTACAAATGGAAGATTAGAAATGGGTCTTTCACTGTTAAGAATGGAAGTGTCTAAACTACGCTTCTTCAGGAGGGGTTTAATAACTGCGATTTTCAACAGTGCTGCAAACATGCCTGAGTTCAGAGAGCCATTCACAATATGCAACAGGTCCTGCGCTAAGCTACTAAAAACACTTTTTAAAAAGCTTGTAGGTAGAGCGTCCAGGGAACATGGAGTTGGGTTTAAGATGAAGCACTATCTCCTCAAGAGTTCTAGCAACTATAGGATCAAACTCAGACATGATAGGCATGTTATTTCTCTGAGTTGACAAAGTTACTTGAGTGCGTAGATCCAAGGTTACGTCTAATATTTTCTATTTTGTGATTTTAAAAATTCGTTGCATTTTGAAACTGTAAGGAACTCTGAAAGTAACTGTACCTGGGGATTTGTTAACCTCTCTACTGTGGCAAAGAGAGTACAAGAGTTCTTAGTGTTCCTGTTGATATTAGAAAAACATGCCCTTCTTGCTCTGCCCAACTCAAGGTTGTATCTATGGAGTCTCTCTTTGAAAATGTCATAATCAACCTGGAGTTTAATTTGCCTCCAGCGGCGCTCTGCTTTCCTACACTCTCTCTTCTGATTAGTTACAGCAGAGAACTTTCTCCACGGTGCTCGCTGTTTACCAGAAATAGTTCTGACCTTGATTGGTGCAATAGTATCAAGGGCCCTGAGCATTTTAGAGTTAAAATGATTAAGACATTCATCTACAGACTCCGCTATTATGCTTGGAGTCATTGATATGGTTTCCATAAAGACAGCCCTGATATTTTCATTAATGTACCTCTTTGTGACAGTCCTAGAGCCAGTTTGGATGATAGGGCAAATCGACGCATCAAAGAAAACACACAGTGATGGTCTGACAGAGCCACATCTAAGACATTCACAGAAGTAACACTCAGGCCTTTACTGATAAACAAGTCCAGTGTATTACCTCAGAAATGAGTGGGGCTGGTCACATGCTGAGTGACTTCAAAAGTGTCAAAAATGGCACCAATTTCTTTGGCAGTGCTGTTTTTAGGAATGTCAATATGGATGATAAATGATAAAGGAGTTAAAATCCGTAGAAATGAGTAACAGCATATCAGAAAATTCATCAATAAAATTAGGACAGTACTTTGGTGGCAAGCAGAATTCTCAGTGAGCATTTTATGACAGTACAGAGATATTCAAAAGAACTAAATTCACCCAATGATAACTGCTTGCATTGGAATTTATCTCTATATAATACACTAACACCACCACCTTTCCTGCCCACAGGAGAGATATTAAAAAAGTTAAAGTTGAGGGGGGCTGGTTCATTAAGAACCAATACATTGCAGCTGTCATCTAACCAAGTTTCAGTTAAGAGCATAAAATCAGTCTTGTATGTAGTAATAAGATCATTGACAAAGTGATTTGTTGTTTAGTGACCGGATATTCAAGGCAGCAAACTTCAACGTGTGGGAGCGGGCCAATGCAGATTGTGGCTTGCATAGAAGTTATTTAAGTGCGATTGACCCCACAACTGAGCGCACTCTGTTGACCCTGTTCCCAAGTACTACTGGAATTACTGAAAAAGGTCCCAGCGTGTCTTGAGAGTTATTGTAAGTGTTAACACTACTATAGCAGAGACCTTTCGGAAATTAGTTCGGTTCTAAGAAAAAAATAGGCAAATGGCTGGAGTCGGGAACTCTGAACCATGACTTTGCGGGGGTTTACTGTAATACTAGAGGCTTTGTAATTATAAGAGGTGCATATGAATGCAGAGAGGGCAACAACAACATAAAAGAACAGTGTGTGTGCATAACAAGAGTGTGTGTACACTCAACCTGTGCAAGCTCATAGTATCCAGCGGAGCAGGCCAGACACAGCAAACTCTCTCCTTCTTCTGTGTGCTCGTTGACGCTGCGGCCCTCATCCAGCAGCTTCCTCACTGCGTTTACATCTCCATCGGAGCAGGCCTCAGCCAGGCTACGGCTAAAAATAACCAGACTGCTACAATTACTGCGACTGTGCAGGCGATGCTAAGATAGCTACACGGATAGAATACTCCTTGACTCTACAGATTATGATATAGAATAAGTAGGACTAAACTCCTATACAGTGAATAGCTCACCAAGTATATCCTAACAACACAAGCTAAACAAAACCTACTTAATGATTTGTGGAAAAGCTAAGTAAACAACAACTACTGAAAAAGTTAGAAGTACAATGTGTACATGTGAGAGAAGATGCCTACTTGTCTGCCTGGCTGGCGTTGAGTGTGTTTTCTGCCCTCATGCGGGTGAGGGCTGCGGCGGCCTCGTCCAGTGCGCAGCTCACTGATGACGTCAGGCGACGGAGCACCTCAGGATCTGCGAAGGCTTTGCCATCGGCAGTGGAGAGTTTACCAATGCCTGCGGCATCCAGCCACACACCAGCAATACACAGTATCCAAGGCCAAAGGCATCCACCGTTAGTGCAGGCCAAAGTCACACACCAAAACACACAAGACGACACAAATCGTGGTTAGACATGTTCAAACCATGCAGTGATGTAGTGCACAAGAGTAATTTCACCATCTATTTAAAGAAGTCGTCACATCATATGCCAAATACTGTAAATATATATTACCCACAAACAGAAGCAATAATTTTCACATTTTCAATACATTAACAGCTATTTTACTTCAAATCTATTTTCTGCCATTAACCATGATCGTGGCACCAAAACCATGTAGAAAATATACACCAGATAAAAGAATGAATCTTCGAAGGGTTCTACTTTACGGGTTGCAGTCGTCAGAGATGCATCTGGTTTAAAACCAAAAAATATATACTTATACCATTATATGCAAATTAGCACAGGTCTAAAAGGCTGCAGTACATATAAAATAAATTAGATATAATAACATTGATAGTAAGGTAATAAAATCTGAACTGGGGCATCTACAATATTAATTCAATTAACTGACTTACAAAATATCAGGACCGTATATTTAAAATCCAAGATGGTATGTGTATAAAGCAAGATGAGCGAAAACAAAAGCATCAAGAGTAACTGTTACAGGCCACATACAACAGTGTCTGGATAGGTCTTAGACACAAATAATGCAGGTCTTCCAAAAAGAAAACATGTTACATGTGCAAAAAGTTAGTAATTTATTAACACTGACTTTTGACAATGACTTGATCACCACAGTAACATTAAGAGAGAAAAAGAGGATAAGGCAAAGCATTCAAAGACATGAATGCAGCAAATCTAACAAAACCACATACAGAGAGAAATTCTGTAGAGACACAGATTCAGAAGACCACGTACACATACACTCAGCCACACAGAACACGGTTTACTAAAGGCCACTGCTGAGTCATGATGGGAGGTGGTGCTGCTGTATGAAAATCCATTGTTGCTGCTAATCTCCCCTATGGTTCCCCTGCAAGCTAACTGCTCATGGGGCTGGGCTAGCCTGTACTAGTTTACCCAGTGCAGAACGGGAGGCTTATAACACTGTGCCACACCCAACCCAATTTAGCTGAACCTAAAGGTCACTTTTATATAAACTAAGAATAATACACAGCACAACAGCTACTGACTAACAGCTCTACCTGATGGACTGTCTATTTTGTATAATGATATCACTCTCATGACTCCTTATCTTTCTCTGGGAGACGTAGATCATTAACATCCAAGACACAGCTGGTGTACCACTGAACACAGGATAACAAACATTCTAAGAGACAGTAGACGTGTAACAGTCACACAACAGGATGCATTTAAAAATAAACAGACTTTAGGGATTTTGTGTGGCTATACTGAGTCACTAGCTCTCATTATATAGGTATGAGAGCTTCTAATGTCTGCTTAACAGAAAAGAAAGCAATAGCTTCATTGTGTATGTTCCCTGTAAGTAAAGCAGACTATTTACAACAAGTAAGGGTAAGTTAAGATGTTTGCAAATAAAAGACAAATGCACAAATGGGTCTCTAGTCTAAAATAGATGCAAGGCAACAGTTACAGAAAAAAAAAAAAGACAGCCCACAATGCAGGTGCATGATGACTTGCAGAGGTGTAAAAACAGTCAACATAGCCATCTAAGCAAGGCAGCTGAAGGTGGGCAAGCAAGAGCTCTCAGCGGACATACCTGCTGCTTCTAGTAACGCCTCCAATCGGGCCTGTGTTTCTGGATCTACTGTTCTCAGGTCAGCTCCGTCTGCTGCACTAGACAGAAGCAGCTCTGATGCCGTCTTTAATACAGGGTTATCCAGGTCCTCCTGGTCTAAGATAAACGACTCCACCTGTAGGGAGAAGGCACATGAAAAAACTAGAAAACTAGTCACTGAAACAGCATTAATTTATTATTACAATGTGCAGAATACAATATTGTGTTCCATTAAATATTTCAAATATGTAACAGATTAGTGGGAATGTAAAAAACTATGAAAACTACAGCAAACACAAAACAAAACTGTCTATAAAAATATATTACGATTAAAGTTCCGGTTTAAAGGTCTAGACGATAAACAAAATGTTCTATTTCTCTATACACGTAGTCTCCATTCTCCAGCAGGAACAAGTAATTAACACACGAGGGCACCAGTGACAAAGTTCAGATTGCCCACAAGATCCAGCCTTCAGGCCTGTTGCCTGGAGACAGAATGCACAGTATTTAGGCCCTGAGCCTCTGGAATTACTGTAAGCACTTAGATGATCTGATCAGCAGGTTTCTCCTCCCCTTCTCTGTACATGCCCTTGACCTCCACACACTTGCCACTCCAACCGAAGGGTACCGACTGACATTGCATGAAAAACTGAGGAGCAAACTACAAACAGCAGCAGTAACAGCTTTTGTGTGAGTGCAAACGTCTGTCAGTGAATTACCAAGGCTCTACTGAGGCCAGGACTAACAGTGACTAAGACACAGCTATAGAGCTAATCTGAAGAATAACTGCAGAACTCCACTGACCACTGAGCAGTCTTTAGGAGTGTTTAATGAAATTAAGTGTAATGTGACCTGATTTAAAAACTTGATGCTTGAGGCTTGATGCTTTTAATTGTGGGAGTGTTCAAAAATTTGATATGACAACTTCTAGGATAAAGGATAGAGGTGGGAACCCAATATCATGGGTTATGTGCAAAAAGATAACCTTTTACCATTTCACCCATGTGATTTTGGTTGGCTATAATTTGATAAAACCAATACAAGTAGATTTACTTCAATGTAATTTTCATATATACACATCGATACAAACATGAACTAGCACACACGCGCAAGTTACAAAGGTACATTAGATAGAAGTACAGTCTGAATCCCAAAAGGTTCAGTCACAATATTTCAAAAATTTGACACCTGTCTAGTAGGGGAAGAGTTCTTATTTCTACTTGAAATTACAAGTGCTGAACTATTGATGTTAATAACAAGCAAATCAACCAATCACAAGTCTATTTTGTTGAACAAGCATGATGCCTGTTTAGACATGCTTTTAGACATGCTTTTTAATTTAATATTTTTGAACAGCATGTGATCAATACTCAGTGAAATCAATCTAATTCCATCATTCAGGTATTTTAAAGTTAAATTTCCCTAAGAAATCAATGAGGAGGTGAGATTTATTAGACAGCAGAAAAAAATATTCAAGTGTAAGAATTTGAGTAACTCTGACAGGGGCTGAATTGTGATGGTTAGATGACTGTGTCCAAGCATCTCCAAAACAGCAGGTCTTGTGGGATGTTCCTGGTATGCAGTAGTTAGTACCTACCAAGAAAGGACAAGATGACAAATCACAGAGATTGCACCAGGATGTACCATGGGATGATGGCGAAACAGAGGCAGTGTGATGTGAAGACCAAAACACCCCTCAATGGCAATTGTATTTCCTAATAGCAGTGTCCTCTTTCAACAGGATAACGCAGCTTGCCACGCTGCTTAAATTGTTCATAAATTGTCTGAGGAACATGACAAGAGTTCCAGCCTCCAAATTTCCAAGATCTTAATCTGACTGACAATGGGTACGACAAACTAGTCCAATTAATGGAGACCCACCTGCCAACTTATAATACCTAAAAAAAATCCGCTGCTAATGTCTTAGTGCAGAATACCACCGCACATGTTCAGCCACTAACGTTTACACGTCTTGAGTTAGAGTGGAAAGGGAGACCTACATAATGTTAGGCAGGTGATTTTTAATATGGTGGTTGATGTGTGTATATTAGCTAATGCACAAATGCCAAACCAAAAAACAATTAATGGAAACACATGACTTCAGAAGAAATGTTTTTATGCTTGCATGAGGTGGTTTTTCCGATATGACAAAGCACTATTTTGCAAAACTGAATCAAACATATAAACAGTTACACAACTTTAAACAACCACTCGGTGTTCCATGTAGTTGGATGACAAGACAGATGTTGGTCTAAGATAAAGAAATCATGGCTATTTTAGACAGCACACAACAAAGAAGGTCCAGTTTGTATGAAACACTTGAGGTGGGTATCAGACATGTTTGTATTTACATGCATCACACCTTCCTCAAATTATACCCTACCACAGCTATTGCACAGGATGTGATCAAAACAAAACCGTGTCAAAAGTAATTAAATTGATAACAGATCAGTTGCCCTGTTTAACTGGAATAATATCACAAGAAAAGATAACCCAGCTTTTTTCGAATAACATCATGCAATGGAAACACAGTTACAAAAATAACTTTATGCCCACCCATAGTAGAAAGATGTTAGGCCTGAACTTACATTGACAGCTGGTTTGTATAATTTAGGAGGTCCTGGAATTAAATGTTGCCAAATTCCACAAAGCCATCGTAATCCATAGTAAAATACAAAATACACCACAGTACCATTTCTGTATATCTTTTTCCAGAAAAACAAAGAAATACTGCCACAGAACACACTTAATAGGAGGGGTCATTTGTGAAAAACAGAAAGTCTGCCAACAACCAAAAAAAAGTAGAGAAGCGAAGGCAGTGAGGCCGGGTGTGGTCAGCAGAAAGTCCATCTGCAGGGAGAATAATTAAAAGCATATAGGGGCATTTGAATGTGCCGAAGCTGTGGACTGGCTGGAGTAGTTTAGATGTGAGAGCGAGAGAGAGCGAGAGTGAGAGAGAAACAGAAAATAAGAGACAGACAAGAGCTCATGTTTGAGTATGGGAGAGACTCTCTCACAAGGGAGCACGGCCACGTCCAAACAAATGACTCTCATTACCTCATCCCTCATCCATGCACTTAAAGCAGGGAAAGCAAGAGGGAGATATGCCAGTATCCCATCTTACCTAACCATAATAACCATTATACCAGTATTACTGTCATGCAATATTCAATTTAAAAATTACAATGCATGTCACTAGTTGGGTGCTACGGAGTGTTTAAAAAAATTTAAAAAAAAAGCCTTTATGAAGTTTCTTTTGCGGAAATATGGTTTCTGTTGAGAGATCATTTCCAGTACTGTTTAAGAGAATTCTAAAAAAAAAAACAGAACAAAAGCAAACTCCATAGTCCATACAAGCTATATGAGGTTTATGAGACCTTTTAAGCATGGAGTAGAAGTACTAAGGAAGTATGCATCAACTAACAGAGTGTGGAAGTAAGTAGTCCACCAGCCCAGTGCAGGTGGGAGAAAGACAAAACATATACAAACATCCTGCAAAATAAGAAATAGCCAAAGTTAAAAAGTTAAACACCGAGGGCATAATTCAAGTTAAACTAAAACAACTGATCATGTGAACATGTGAATTGCATTCTTGTAGGCTATCGAGTATTAGGCGTTCAGACAGCCTTTTCAGTTTTGAACAATGCTCTCGAGACAGATGAAAACATGACAAACTGTCGGTCCAATTCGCCAGCTCTTACCAAGCCATTTATGGTTGGCTCAACACAAAGCAGCATTCTATATAACTAACCATTACCTTAATGTCTTGAAGTCCATTATTTTGTGTTTTCCACCTTTATCCCTTTCGAACATTTTAAAGGGGATTCAACCATCCTCTCTCCCCCCATAATTTACAGAGCCAACTCAAAAAAAACCCAAACCCCCACTAGTACCCAGCCCCAGACAATCTGATTGATTAGCTTTGTGCGTGCGCATTGAAGGGGATATTAACAGACGTTTTGATAATAGTACCATGCCCATATTACATAGGAGAAGAAGTGGCTCCAAAAAAACAGAATATAAGAAGCATTTCGGCAAGAAAGTGTGACGTTTGTGTGATTGTAGGGCTGAAAAGATTATTTGAATAACTCAAATAATTCAATTACAGGATTCGTTTAATACATGTCACCAAAGTCCATCTATTTAAAATGTCTCTGTCATCATATCACTCCCGCTTCGTAGATGACTGCGCAGCTCCGGTATCATTGTTTCACATGGACTGTTTTAACTGACGCACATGTCAATGATTTAAGACGGTGCGTTTATTTTGCTCTCTATGGAAATGGGGAAAATGAAGATCCCAGTGTGCGTAAAAGACAGAAGATGTCTAAAGTGTGGGACCATTTTACACTGCGTAAGGCGGACAATGTAGTGCAATGTATACGCGGTAAAACGGACCTGGCCCACCACAACAGTACATATAACTACCTTATGTATGGGGAAGGCGTGTTTTGAGATGTAACTTTTCAGTGCATGCGTGCGTGCGTGCACCCCCCGCGCACGCAGGAGGGAGGGAGAGATGACAAGTGAGGTCTTGGTGCATTTTGCTACTTCTCTGGCTAGTTATCATGCCTCTTCACTATCGACTCATAACACAGCCTACAAATAATTACAGATACTGCACGTTCTAACAAGCGCTAGTGTTCATATCAGTTAGCAATAGTAACAACCCAAGCCGCTTAGAGAAGTACAGTTCACGTGAGGATGCTTTCGAAGATGTTCACCCCTTTTTCCTTTTTTTATTAAGATAAAACTACTGTAAGGACAAATAGGCTAACCTATGTTTGTGAAGTTGTATTTCATAGTTTTTCATGTACACCATAAATGTTTCACAGAAAGGTTCATTAAATGGGCTTAGTTCTGGAGCCATTAAGCCAAAGGTTTTAAGGTTTGATCTAATAAAAGTGTTGAGTTTGAATGAAAACCTTTTTTTGTGAGGAATAATAGCCAATTGCTTTCTAATTTTAGAGGCCTTTCATGTTGCATAACACACTATTGATATAGTTTTTTAAATATCGACAGAATACTTGATTCCAAAAATTTTCGATAGTTGCAGCCCTATGTGGTTGCTATAAAACCAGTGTTTGGAGACACCCAAACACTGGTCTTATGGGCAAAACAAAAATGTGTGGGTATGGCTGAATGCATAGCAGCATTCACAGGCTTATTATATTTAATTTAATTAATATATTTAATTAAACAAAAAGTCACACATCTTTTTTTTAGTACAACTGACTTGAGTCAAAGCTACCACTTGGTGTCATTAAAACACAGTGGAGGTTTAATGATTCCTTCTGAGGGGACAGTCAAGGTGGTTAAAGTTGCGGAGCGTGTTGTCTGACAGTCAACATCAGGGCAAGCAGTCAGTGTATCTTTGATCAATACGTTTCTCCAGGCCACAGTTTGGAACTGACAACCATCATTTTATGCTCGTCTTTAGTTGTGTCTGTCTTTCAGAAACTAAGGCTGTACCACATTGCCAGACTGAACACTCTTAAATCACAGAGAGGCAGGACATGTAAAAAGCTGTGAAAGGCAGTTCTGTTCCAAGGCTTTTAGATCCAGTCCTGTATATATTTAATACTGAGCCACTATAGTGATAACACAGTAACCACACTGTGGTGTGAGAGAAAGAGGAATGAGTGAAATGTTTTCAGAAATTATTTCTTATGCCCATGTGTATCCAATAAAATGTTTGTATTTCTTATTGTGTTTTCATTAGTAAACCACATCTACCTGTGTTAGTTTACATGGTGCTTTTGTCACACGCAGTATGGCGGACACGCTGACATATCGTGTCAACTGGGAACACAGAATGTGGCATCTACCCTCTCTGTCTATGCGTTTGGGAGTCAAAGGAGCCAGATTTCTTATTGATCTGATCCAAAAAATCCAACTCATTAAAAAGAGACAAAATTGCCATAACTGATCACGTGATAGTGTAGTTGGAACGGCAGACTCGGGTTGAGCGTATCTGCACATTGTTATGAGAGGTCACTTTTATTGTACTCTTTAATTTCTCTTGGTTGTGAGGGACAATCGCCATTGGCGACTGAAATGAAAAAACTAGTCGCAACATAAACCTAGTCGTAGTGGTGACCATTTTAGTTGCCATCTGGAGCCCTGTTAATGGTTGTTGAGGTGCAACAGTTACATTATTATGCCTCCAACATCAACTTTTTTAATTTCTGTGAGGGAACTTCTAAAGACAGACATCTAGTTCCACTGACAACCACTGTGAACAGTTCAGACGGTGTCTCCTGAACGGAGCATCTCACACTAGAGCTAAGTGGTATGACCAAAAAGTTTTATCACAGTGTTTTTCAGAATGATATCAGTTTCATGGTATAAGGTGTGTTTGTTTTTTGTTTTTTTTTTAGGTATGAGCAGTCGTTTACCACATTTTACAGAAATGAATTACTGCATCTGACTGAACTTGCTATTGCTTTTTCACCAGTGTAATATGAAGATGTGGAAGCTGACTGTAGTTCCATATACCAATACATGTTTTTGGCAAAACTATACTTTTCACAGCATATTTTCAAGCATCTGAAGAGCCATTTAGACTTAGTAAAGTATCCAGAAGTGCTTGTCAAAAGTTTTATTGCACTGAACAGGTTTAAGAAGAGGAATAAATAGTTAACATGTATTGTAAACCAATTACACTGTCTGTTAAAATTAATAATCTCTATCCACTGAAACATTAAAGTGACATTTTTAATACAACTTTACCTCCATTAAATTATAAATATTAAAAATCTAAATAAAAAATAAACAATAATAAAACTGCAAAATCCAGTAATAATACAATTGCTTCAAGGCCAGATACATTACACAGTATTGAACAGTAATTCTAGTATCCAGTAGTACTGAACAGTTTTCACACGTTTGAACATAATGAGCTTAAGGAAATTTCAGCCATTACAATTTCTGGGCAAGAAAAAAAACGATGGCGTGTGGTTTGCTCACTCGTGCCAAATTTTGGACATATTGAGGATAAATACCGGAATGATGCACGGTAAGGAGTTGTTTTCTTCTAGCTCTAATGTGGTTATGTGTCCACTCTGCCAGACTAAATGCTATGTATGTCCGCGCTGAGACACGAAGAGCTAACCGCTACTGGCTAAACACATGCACGTTTCTTCGTAATGCTGAGATAAAACCGTACTTTGGACTATCTTTGTCCCGTTTGATCTCGTTGATGTACAGAATCATACATATATCGTCAGAATCAGACGACGTCAAACCAAACAGAAATTGCTCATAAAAGTTCCTTTATGTTCCCTTCCCCTAGTCGTGCAGCAGTGAAAAGGTTTCCAGCTGCGCCACTTTCCAAACTTTCTTTGGATTATTTAAATCGGTATTGCGGTATAAGAAAAATTCAACAATAATAAAAAACGGTTTTCGGTATGAACAAGTATACCGCCCAGCGCTTTCTCACACTAAACCCGGGAAAATATTAAAACCCTAAGCAACGTGTAACAGACAAGTATCTCATATACTTTTTTCTGCACAACCTAACCAATATGAGAAAAAATATTCTTTTTTATTATTTAACCAACTATTTGGACACAACTGACTCAAAAAAAATGTTTCTACACTGTCGACCCAAACACACAGAAGCTCCAAATAAGGGTGTCCTTTTGTATACAATGGTATATTAGCAAGCGCGCTTATTTTCTGAGGGTTAGTCGAGTAAAGGCTCAAAAGTGTTCACACTTTTCACACACAGTGCAGGGATGAAAAAGGGGGGTGCAGGGGACAATGAGTGTGTGCACATGATCTGACAAACAGATCAAAAGAAACAGAGAAATCTCTGTTAAGCACAAAACTAGCTGAATACACTAACCTGTCTTATTACCACATTTTGCTGACCCACAGACACAATCTACATCCATAGGAGTTAAGATACAGCCTCAAATCAGATAACAGCCTCAAACTGACTCACTAACAGAAGCATTCACATGCTGATTGTTTTTAATAAAATCACATGAAACACAAAAGACGTGAGCAAAAAAGGGCTGATGTACACTCAAACTAACAGTCGTTCTGCTCTCCTAATGCCATGTCTTTCCTCCACCCAGGCAGCTCTGGAACTCAACTGGCAGTGAGGTGACGCCACAATGGCCACTCAGGCTCTCTCTCTACGACACACATTTTAAAGGTCACCTAACCTGTTTTCTCTCTATATATACACATCACAGAGGTCTCTTGAATAGTTTTACAATTCTGGGCCCCTAATCTTCTGATCGATAAGATATGTACAAGCGCACAAGGGGTACAAGCGCTCAAAGGCTTGTTTTGTCATTGGAATCATGCTAGTATTTCATAAACTGTAAGAGAAGAAGCAGCTCTGAAAGTGGAATAAAAATAATAACTAAAAGATAGATTTTCATGAGAAAATGCAAAGTGTGACTGCACGGTTATAGAAGATTATAAGCACAAAAATTCAAATGGCAATTAATTTTGCAATTGGCAATTCAATACGCAAAGTGCTGATGCAATCTTTTCAATCCATTTCAAAATATTTTGTATAAAAAACAGGATAACTATTCACTGAATTGCATTTCCAATAGTCATGGGTTTTTGCCCCTTTATTCAAATTGCATTTCATTTTGCAATTGTCAATTCACTATCAAATCTCTATTCAAATGCAATAGCACCCTGGCGATTGTATTGCATGATAGGGGAAAAAAACTCAATTGACTATTCCCAACTGTCAAACCGCTCATCAAGGCGGGACTTCACTAATGACATCACTTCCTTGTTCATGGCCTCAAAAGTATCAATTCAACTGAGCAATTTGTTCATTTAGAGCAGTGTTTCTCAAAGTGAGAGGAAAGAGACCTGGGGAAAGTCATACAGAACTAATGTTTAACATCCGAGTCATTTTCACAGCAGAGCAAAGAATTCACATTGGTTACGTTAGCAACCTGTTAATTCACTGCTGTCAGAGCCTTAGAGGTACTAAAAGATAAACAGGTGATGCTTC
>JBBIGA010000022.1:8772997-8785335 GCA_037576975.1 Alestes dentex | reverse complement strand
TATCGTAGGCTATCTTGTGCAATATATTGATTATCGCGGTATCACCATATCGCAATATTATCGGTATCATGAGGCATGTATCACGTATTGTATCATGAGGTACCCTGAGGTTCCCAGCCCTAGTGATTACCCCTACATTTTATTGTATTTTTACTAGTAAAAACTTACATTAAATTACTGTATTTACCCTACTTATACCAAAGAAAAGGACAGTGCATACCAAAGAAAACGGCCGTGCATGAATTACAGTACAGTCTATCCAGACCAGTCTAATTTACAGTAATAAAAATACTTTAAGAAGAACAAAATGAAAGACACGAGAACACTCGAGACTCTCCACAGAGAAAATTCTGGACTGCAACTGCGTCAAAGGGCAGCAGCCAATCAGCAATGCAGGGCAATAAAAAAAAATGTTTTAATCATGATTAATCGCATTGTTATACGCAAATTTAAATCATTCAAAAGTAGTGTACTGCACACTTATTCTTAAAGTACTGCTTTATGAGTGCAGACCATCAGAGTCCAGAGCATGTGACTCATTGGAGAATTTACTGAAATATTCAACATGCACTACGTTAACTGACTGGAAGCAACTACTTGGCTCATTCTGTACACAACCCATTTCAGACAAAATACAGAGAAATGGAACATTTATGTGCAGTTGATAAATACAGAAAAATGAACAAAATACGTACAATTTTTGCAAAATAGCGCATCATCGCAGTCTACTTTTCATGAAAACAACAAATGGGCCATTGATTATGTTTAAAATGATCAGCAAATATAACCACCTGTCCAGTGTTGATAAAAACTGTAAAATTTCTATGAGTCGTAAATAGTGCATACCTACTTCTTAGGCCTATGTCCATCTGTGAGGCACATCTCAGATTGGGGTTTGCCGTTGCTTCAACATGTAATTTGCCAACCTGGCCTATGGAGGCTAAAGCTGTAATTTAAACACATCATACCAGTGCCAAAGCAAAATTCTACAACAGACAATGTGTTTTATTTACAGCGTACAATGCCATCAGTATGATTCTTCATTTATATGGAAATATAGAAGTTACATTAAATAGCTCCAATTCAGAATAAATTAAAACTGTAGGGCCATACCGGATGGCTATGTGTGCAGTCCCATTTCCACATAAAAATGAGAAAGATCACAAAAGTATTAGCTATAGTCCTATAAGCATAGCCTACATTTTTTCAAAGATTATAAATCTGCATTAAATATTAATGAACTGGAGAGTAGAAGACCAGAGGTAAAAGACGTAAATATATGCTAATTCGAAATTCAATGCAACTACATTCAAACATATTGTGAACCAGGGCACCAGCTCAGAATCTCAGAAAACCACATTCACACATATGTACCAGGAGCTGTACTTGATCGATGCCAGGGATTCTGGCTAGACAAATAAACAAGGCACACAAACGTGTCTTTCAGTGAATGAAACACATTAAACTGAAAACTTTCAAAACAAGTACCTGTGTGGCATGCCAGTGTCCAGGTACAGAGACAGGGAGAACTAGTATGACTTCACTTCATCTGCATGGATGCAAGTGTACACCTTTTGTGTCAGTTTCATAACTAATCTATAAAAACTTAAGAGTAACAGCCAAGACAGAGGTTTTCGTTTCATCATCAAACGGTCATGATAAATGTAAATACATACAGACAACATTTCAATGCGTCCATTTATAATGTGAAAAAAATCCAGTGCAACCATCTATAGATTACAGTTCGGTACACCTGTGCTGCCATTATTTCAGTAACATGTAGAAATGTCCCTGACGTTTGTCATTAAAATGATTTCATTTTTTTGGGTTACAGATCACTTGTGTTGTAATATACACATGCTAATATGTATGTGGCAGAGTCTACAAAACACAGCTCACCAAACAAATTGACATTTGTAAAGTTTCAAATTTGTATTTATTAATTATTCATTATAAGTATTTACACATTATATAGTTTTTTGCAGTCAAAGGTGTGAGCAGTGTTTTCTATAGTCACAGGGACACACTGAGGCAAATTAATAAAAAAAAAGATAGACATTGGTTCTACATAGCCAACAAGCACAAACTAAGAAACAGCATCTTGAAGGTCAGCATGTTTCCAAAGCAGGATTACCACTGATTACTATTACTGTGTCTGCGCGAATGAAGCTGCTTGTACAAATATCCCACAAAAAAACTTGTCATCCCTCCTAATCACTCACCTAAAGGATACACTGTATTAAGCTATAACCTATAGCTAACCGTTGCTATCAAAGATCAACCATATTTCATTAACTGCTACTCTCCTAGGAGTATCTTGACAAGAGACTTTAAACTAATGTCTAACTTACTTAATCCTACACTGGTAGGACCACTTGGACAAATGTTCATTGAAAGCTGAGAAAGTTTTGAAAAACTTCCATAATGGTTTACTGATGTTTATAACATTTCAAGTTAAGAAACATATTTAAATATTTACCTTAATAAGGACTGCTACTTAAAACATTGTTGACATATCCAGTCACCTGCCATCACTGAAGACCCTTTTCCAGCACATACTTTCCATCAGAAATGGTACAAGGTGATCTACACGGTCTCTTTAAAATGTTATGCTTAGAGAAAATGTTTAAACTATACCTTAATTACAACATTAAAACATCACCAATAAGGCACGCTCCAAATATTAACTTGCTTCAAATGTTTCAGGCAACTGCTATTTGAATACTACAAAATATTAACTTTGACATCCAAAGTCTATTTCATTTTCTTTTCATTCTGGGTTTGATCTCAATCATATCTGTATGATCAAAAGGACAAATAGTCATGGCTAAATGATATAAGTTTGGTGTCACTATTAATAATCCTCACATTGAAAGATTTTCCAAGTGCAGGTAAAAGTTACTGAAATCTCTGGACAAATATGATGAGGGAACCATGTCAACATCTGTCCACAGTGGAAACACAGTACATGCAATAAACTCATGAGGTAATGTTCCAACATTTACTCGCATGAACCTCTCTCCCAAAAGCCGATACGGTAAAATGTCAAAACTAAACACAGCATAAATTTAGCCAATATGATGCATTCTAGTGTTGACAAATGTTAACATGTTCTGTGAGAACAGAGCCAGAAGTGCAAAGAAAGACAGTGTAGACACGGGATAGAAATGAAAGAAGTTGAGAGTGAATATGTGGTCTTATTTGGGCCCTACCTGAGACTGATGTCAGCTGCCTTTTCAATATACCTTCCCAAATTCCATAAAATACCAACACCACAAGAGATGGGAAACTGGTTCTCATTACCAGTTAAAAAAGGAAACAAACACATCCCTGTCCTCCAGACAAAAGAGGAGAAGAATCATGTACACCTCTTGTCTTTCAGAGTTACTCATATGTGGATATGGGGATGCTTGTGTGTCCCTACATCAACCAAACACTCTCCAAAACTATGCATATCTAAGAGGTTGTGGTGCAGAAATACGGTCTACACCTTGGTTTGAGACTACCTATAGCATCTTCATGTTTTCTCATCCAAATGTTTCAGAACTGAGGGCATCAATAACATCTTATTTTGATTATGCAAAACTTGTTGGCAGGTTGGTAAATACGTTTGCCACGAACCGAACATTACAGCAACTTAATTATCAACACACTACCTGCTGTCAAGTAAAGGTTGTGTCGGATCTCTTATAGCAACCCAAAACTTTGACCCTAAAATGGGTTAGCTGCTTAACAGACATGCTCTCTACATTAGCTATAGAAACCATAATTAAAATATTTAACAGATGCTAATTTGGCTATCGGGTATACCTTTAAAGGGCAGTGATGAATGTGATATGCTGACCGTGACATGACCAAGAAGCCAAACGATGAGTGCAGCTGAAACATTTGATCACAGTTGGTTTTACACACCGCAAGGACAAAACGTGTTTGTCTCGAACACCAGTTTCTGGTTAAGGCGTGTTAGTCTCGTGGCTAATTAGATCCTGCAGCGATGACCAAGTCCCGTTTCCAGACAGAACCACACTGTTGACACTGCACTGAGGAGAATGTTGCAATATGGAACACATTTTCACCCAAAACAATTATGAGCAAACCCTGCGCGAAATGTCAAAACTGCTGTTCTGAAATAAAAACCAGATGAGATTTAGATCATGCCAGTGCCACAACTGTTACAGTAGAAAAACAGACGGGGGCAGAGACCCAGCTAGCGAGCTATAAGCCCGGCTAGTCACCGTTCCGTGCTCATATTTAGAGTTGTTACGTAGCTAGCGAGCAGCAGTTAGCCTTGGAGCTAACGACGTTTAATCCAAACAGAGCCATCGATGTGTTGCGGGGTGTCCTTTCAGAAAGCTCTTCAGTGCTGAGAAATGCTTGTCGGCTCCCAAACGACAGGAACGAAACTTACAAACAACTGACAAAGTTCTGGATGTCAGAATAAACGGCACCGAAAAAATAGAGGTAGCAGACGATGGCGCTGCCCGCTGCTGAGCTTAGGCCCAAAGCGCAGCCTTCGTCACAGGACCATGCTAACTGGCTAACTCCCCACAACCCGAGCTATCTGGAAACGCAACTGGCAACGTGGGCTGCGAGAATCGCGCTGTAATTTGTAGATAAGGTCACAGTTAGACGTAATTATGGTGCAAGAATGCACTTTATGAAGTGAGAGGACAACATTCACTTTTGTGGTGTTTGATTAGGTTTCGGACGGAAGGGCTCGGCTGGAGAGCCCGTCTCAACGCAGCCAGGTTAGTTAGCGAGCTACAGTTAGCCGAGCTAGCGAAGCGATTCGCTAGCAAAACTGGCTCACCTCGGAGACCTCGTCTTCGTCGCTGCCGGATCCAGGGCCCGACGAGAGCACAGCGGCTGCTGTGAGTTTGAAGTCAAGTCTGTCAGCTGCGGGCCCGCCAGGTTCGCCAAACAATCGGACTTTCTTGCCCCCGACGCCTATGCCGAGGCCTCCAATTCCTGCTCCTGGTGTGGCTCCTACCCCCATCCCCAGAGCAGGGGAGCGCGGAGTCACCGAGTCAATCTCGTCCTCGAAGCCGTCCGTCAGCATTGCCGTCCCGGCTACAGCATCCTGCATACTTTCCTAAATAAGATGTTTATTCGTGAAGGTAACGTTATCCTTTCACTTGTCCTGGGGTTATATCGTTACAAAATTATCACGTTTTACTTCAGAAAAAATCCTCAAACACTCCTGAAGCGAGAAGAGATTCTCTTTCCCCCAAGCCATTAACTTTCTAACAACCTAACATCGTTTCGTTCTATTTCGGTATGGACCCGCCTCTGTTCAAAATACTCAAAAACGATTCGCCGACGAGGCCTGGTGCTGAAGTTGGATTGGTCGAGTTGCACGCTACTCCAGCGAAAGCATGCGACGTTAAGGTTGGTTTACAGGAGGGCTTTAAGACTTAACGCCAGGAAACATTGAACGGTGGATACTATTGGAGCGCGAGCCGCCCGTCATCAGCCCCCACCCGCTGGACACGCCCATTTCTGTATTAATAAGAAAAGTAGAGGTTCATCTGCTTCAGAGCAGTAAGTCCTATGACTGCTCAAAGTTGGTCCTGCATTGAGTAAAACGTAACGTTTGGTATAGTTTAGCCTTTGTCACTTCTACCACTTCTGATATGATGTCCACTTCGGTTAGATTTTTCTCATTGCAGCAACGTGCACCATGTAGAAACTGAAACAAAAAGGTTGCCACACCCACATATTGTGTATAACATAAAACACAAAACCATGTAATCTTCAAAGACATTTGGTAAAACAGAAACATTGACAGTACAATGAGACATTCTGAAGAGCTAAGAGACTTTAAACATGGCACTGTCATACCATGCAACCTTTGGCTGCTCAGTTTGTAAAATTTCTGCTCTGCTAGGTCTGCCAGGGTCAACCATAAGTTCAATAATTGTGAAATGGGAAAATCTAGGAGTTCTAGAGCTATTCAGTCCCAAAATGGTAGACCATTTTTCCATGGCCAAGCAGCTGCCCAAAAGCTTAGGATCACTATGTGCCAGGCCAAGTGTTGGCACCTAGACAAGTTAAAAGTGGGCATGGTTTTGGAGTGGGCTCATATAGGTGTGATGGTTAGATGTTCTCATATGTCTGACCATATAGTATAGGCATATTAAACCCAGAATGATGCCACAAACAGCAATAATAGATATACATTAAAATGTAAACAAACTAACAGCTAACAGGTTGACAGGCATTCCAAAAATATTTACTTAATATTTGGCAAGGGGTTTCCTGTAAAACTACATACAAAGTAAAGAATATGCTACTTCTGTTACAATCTTCAAACACTTCAAACATATGTGTTAATTGACTTATGTAGTTTAAGCCCTGTGTAGGTTGTGAATGTACACTACAATTAGCTTTTGAGCTAACAATGAACTGTATCTTCATGGTGGACAGTAGTTATACAGGCAAGACTTTAGAATTTAATACTTTGCAATACTTTTTGCGTGACTTTGCAAAATTCATGAGGTAAAGTATTTTGGACTTTTTGAAAGGCCCTGTGTAGTAAGTTACAGGTTATTTACACTAGATTTTATTGTTAGGCATACGGTGTGTCTGAAATCGCACACTTGCACACTTTTAGTGCGCGATTTTGTTGCATAGTATGTTCACACACTGACAGGGGAGTGCTGACGGGATTCCGCGGCAGGCCAAAATGACCTGCCTGGCCCAAATTTACAATCGCCTGGGGTGGGGGGGTGGGGGGGTGCTGATGGGATTCTGCGCCGACCCAAAATTACCAACATAAGTATGTCTTCTTTTAAAAAATTAATTACCATCTTGGTTAGCAGAATACAGTAGGAAGAACACAAGTTTGTTTCCTGATTTACTTTGCACTCCAGTCATTTCCCAAGTTTGTTTAATTTGTTCAGTCACCTAATTTAACTGACTGAAAAATTGACAAGGCAAACTTAACTTTGAATAGTAAGTACTGGAGATCTTTAAGAAAATGTTTGCCACACATGTTGTTGTAATGCATTTGTGTTTAATTGTGTTCATTCTAATGCTGTTTTTTAAAACACTACAGTGAAAAAATTCTATTAACACAGGTCAACAGGTCAAAATTGTAGTGTTTTCCATGCTGATTTCAAATCTGTGTTTAGTTTTTCCCTAGCACGTACAGTATTTGTGATGAAGATATATTGCATGATAGTTGGTATAATTAGAATATAATAATCATATGCGTTTTTGAAACAATGGTAGCTGACTGACACTGATCATTATATCTATGCTACAGTGTGCACCTATCTGACTTCGCACTGAAAATATTAAAACAGTTACTTGATTGGTACCTACGGTTTAATAAAAACCGCATGCAGGTCTATTGCAGTATTACTCATTATATTACTCATAATTCAAAAACATGATGTGACTGAAAAAAACTGAAAGCAGATCTAAAATCAGCATGAAAAACTGGTTCAGAAAAGTGTGTTGTGGTTTCTGATGATTACAAAATTTTTTTTTTTTTTGACCTGTGTAATCATTTTGTCATGTAACATAGGACTTTTGCATAGGACTTTGTAATTACTAAAGTTAGATATAGTTCGGGATAGTTATAGTTCATCCATAAGTCACGCAGCTGAGTGAAAAACTATTGACACAATTGGTAGTTTGGAATAAGTTATTGCATTTTTAGAAAATCAGTAGTAATTAAGTACTATTAAGAAATATTAAATAATGAAAAGTAATATTGACCATGTCGTAATATTGAAGACTATTGCACATAAGATATTGCAAGTAATTAAGTGATTTAGCATCAGTTAGAGGACAACATATGATATAGCACATAATAATGTGTTAGCACCTGGTGAGAACATTGCACAGTACTGCACATAGTAGACTGTTGCACATCATAGCATAAATAATGCATATAGTCTTTCACACAATGATAGTTTTTTAATCCTGTAATAAATATACAGCAAGAAGCAGCAGGCTATTGCACAGATTATTGTGTGAGTGTGTGACTGAGGAGGCGTTGTAGAGTCTGATGGCGGTGGGAAAGATTTTCTGTGGCGTTCTGTGGGGCACTTTAAGGTGGTCAGTCTGTGGCTAAAAGTATTTCTCAGGTAGTTCACCACACTGTGGAGTGGGTGATCTACTTTGTCTAAGATGGACTGAAGTCTGGACAATGTTCTCCTTTCAGCCACAGTTTCCATGCTCCAGACTCATGGAACATCCGCAACACAGTGTCGCAGACTCTAAAAGATCAGAATCTACGTAGGAAATACAGCCTACTTTGACCCCTCTTGTAAGTGGCCAGAGAGTTCTTAGACCAGTCCAGCTTATTGTCAATGTGTACACCAGGTATTTGCAGTCCTGAACAATCTCCACATCCACCCCTCTAATGGACAGGGGAGTGACGGGATCGTATTCTTCACAAGTCCACCACCAGTTCTTTGGTCTTTTGGATGTTGAGCATCAGCTGATTCTGCTCACACCAGTTCACAAAACTGTCCACAGCCGTCCTGTATTCTGAGTCGCCCCCACCCTTGATACATCCGACTATTATTGAGTCATCTGAGAATTTCTGCAGATGGCAGCCCTCCGTAGTGTACTGCAAGTCAGATGTGTACAGGGTGAAGAGGAACGGTGACAGAACAGTTCCCCGAGGCGCTCCAGTGCTACACAGTACCGTGTCAGACTTACATCCCTGTAGTCATACATACTGTGGCCTATCAGTCAGGTAATCCAAAATCCATGCAACTAGAGGAGCATAAACCTGCATAGCAGACAGATTGATCTTCAGCTTTGCTGGCTGAATGGTGTTGAAGGCACTGGAGAATGTAATCCTCAGGAATGCACTTGGCTTGTCAAGATGGCTGTAGGCCTGGTGTAGCAGGTAGATGACGGCATCATCTAATCTCATCTTGGCCTGGTAGGCAAACTGGAGGGAATCTTGGTGACCTATGGCTTGTTGTTGGGGAAGCAGCATATGGATTTCACTGGTACAGTGTTATCCACACAGAAGTGACACAGTCTGTGAGGTTGTCACTGTCCTCACCACGTGTTACGTACAGAGCTTCCCAGTCCGTAGCATCCTGGTGCGTTGTCTGGGGTCTAGCAGTGGCAGAGTGAATTACGTCACACGCCATCATCGCGTTGGCCGATGGAGGAATGTAAACAACGATGGCGATCACATGTGAGAATTCTCTGGGCAGATAGTATGGACGTAGCCCCACTGCTAACAGTTCAATGTCCAGGTTGCAGACACATTCCTTAATCACTCTGCATATAGATACTGATCATTTCATAATACATGTAATAAAACTTTGTATTTGAAACTGTATTTGTTAAATACAAATGCCCAGTATTTACCATGTAATGCTCAGTGTAATGTACATTAAAATATAGTGGCTTTTTTGATACCTGCAATGATACATGCAGTACTGGGCCAAACCCCTTTTCTATTTTACATATTACTTTAATAAATACATAAATAATTACTTGGGTGTCTTTAGAAGATTTGGAAATGACTGAGCTAACAATTTAATTTTCACAAAGTGGAATTTAGGCTGTTAAAAAATGGGTAGGCAGAACCAAACACATGCTGTCTGAATCTGATGAACAGTACTTAAAGGTCACTTCCAGGACCAGAAGGAAATCCAGAGAAGTGCTTGCTCGCAAAGGGCACCAAATTTGGCACCAAAGGACACACTTCGACTGTGAGGAGTCATAGAGGTATCTCTTGCAGGGCGTAGATTCAGATATGCTGTCAATAGAAATAGCATAGAATAGTACTGGAATTCATATAACTTTACGACTTTATAATCTGATCGGTTTAGTAAAATTTGGAACCTAATTTGTGTGTATATGGATCCGCAGAGGGTATATACACATGGTTTGTATACTAATAGTAGCTGTCCTCTTAATAAACTGTAATGCATCTTTATGTGAGATCATATGCCAACCTGTATCAAAATGATTTAATTCAAAATTAAATTAAATTACCTAGATTGTTACTGTATATTCATGTGTATATTTCAGTCATTTATCGACTACCGACTAAACTTCTGAAGATATTGATATGTTTATGAAGGCTGAGCAATCTGGTGCTGCTTTTCTTTTGCATTTTACTATAACCAATGCATAGATGATTACTTGGGAGTCTTCGGAAGTTTTTGTTATAGCTAAGCTAACGTAATTTAGAAAATAAATTTGTTTAGTTATTCCATTGGTCTGTCTATAAAAAAAACCCAAAACAAACCAACCAACCAAACACACCACACACACACAAATAGTATACCCAGAAGAACTGCTCTGGTTCTGCATTCAAATAACAGGCACACAAACATTACCTCCGTAGTAGTAGTAGTAGTAGTAGTAGTAGTAGTAAGAGGAGCAGTACTAGTATTGTTAAACATTTTCTAAAAGTTGTGGTCTATACTATTTCTATTCTTTAAAAATATAGTAAGAAACAACTCTGACACATCGTAAAAAGTAAGATTTATTCATCCAAATATAAATACATATTTACAAACCAACAGAACTACTTGTGAAAGTCACTCACTTGAATCACACAGTTCAAAACAGCAAACTTGATGTCCATTAATTAAAAAGTTACTCTGGTAACTTTTTGCTAATTTAAATTTATAACACCTCATATGTAAAATTGAATGCTTCCGTGCATATGAGGTAAATGAATTTAATAAAATAATTATAAAAGCTGACCCATTAGAAAACAAAGTTGACTGATGAAATGAGTGCTTGAATATACCAGGTCAAAGCACACTCAGGAATTCCTTCACCTGTAAATAAATAGAATAAAAGTTACTACAGGGCATTAGCCTCCATGTCATCAACAGTTTTAAAGTAGCCTTAAGTAGCCTAATGCGTAGTTAAATCTACTTGAATGTTAAATTAATTAATTATTTAATTTAATTAAATAAATTAATAGATTTTTTAAAAAAATTAATTACATTTTACCATACAATCCAAACACTTCTGAAAAATAAATTCTCATTTACAAAGTAAAGAACCATGTAGTTAACTTAGCATGCTTACACAGCAATTTACAATACATGGTACATAGGTTTTGTCTCTTTTTTGTTTAATTCAGCCTGCACTGCATAGAACTTTACCTTGTCAATAACTCCTTGCTGTTTAATTCGGTCATTCTTAAAGTCTTCATTAACATCTAGCACAAGGATGGGAAGATCCTTAAGGTACTCAAAGTCAAGCCTGAGAACAACAGCAATATTAGTCTCTTAAGATAGAGCAAATCATTATTGGTTGTTAACTAGCATGACATCTTTAAGGAGAATGCATTATTATCACATATTACGCAAGGTCCTCACTGTGTAGTTCTGTTGTAGAGCCAGCACTCATGCTTATAATGAAGTTTCTCCAAGTATTCCAGAGGAATGCCCAGTTCTTCCTCCCGTCCTCTGAATTTAAGTCGCTGCATGCATCTCTGCAAAACCCAGTAATTACTCAACAGTGTTAGGTAGTCCTTGAGTTGTGTGTTTGAGTAGATCTTAAATGCTCCCTCCCACTCCCCTATCTCCCCAAAATGCTCCCTAAATATGCTTTACCTCGGGATCCGCTCTCAAGTATATCATCGCATCAAGCTCAATCTCCGACTCAAACTGAGAGAGGAGCCAACCATGCCAGTCCTGGTAGATGGACCACTCCGTCTCATTCAAATCTCCTGACTCAAAGAGATTAGAAGCAAAGATATATCTGCAAAATGACACAGACCACAGAAGTACAAAGACACAGGTTAACACAGATGTTTAAAAGTGCAAAAAGCTTGTGATTTTAAAAAATTGCATGTGCTTTAAAATTTGTTGAAATATTTGTCAGATACCTGTCACTGTAGACGGAGCGCTCAAAGAACTGAACTGGTTTCTCTGCCAGTTGCAACTTGGCAGAGGGGGGCTGAAGCTGGGCACGGACACGACTAAGACAGGCATAGCTCTGGAAGGTGTAAGACCATCTGCTGGGCTTGTCATACAACATCTGCAGGAGGTTGCCTCCACTTTTCTGGGAAGTGCTGAGTTCCTAAAGAGAAAAGGCTAGACTTTAGCCAGAGCTTTAAACTCTGTATGGGTATTTATCTGATGCTACTAGTCCCAGTGCCAGTGTTTGTACCTAACTGTATTTTTATAATGTATGTGTAGATTAAAAGGCAGTACATTTTCATCCTGTGGTAAAAGCAGTGTTCTTAGTAGCACTGCTTTTTAAAACACATAATTACTTAGAGACTAATATGACACAAAAACAACTTTGCAAAATAAATGTTGCTTATATATACACGTATACGTTAGATGTGAAAAAGTTATATTCCCAGGGTGTGTGTGTGTGTGTGT
>JBBIGA010000022.1:8740286-8772897 GCA_037576975.1 Alestes dentex | reverse complement strand
TAAGGGATTACTTTTAAATGACAGTAACAAGTAATCTGTAATGTATTACAGTTTGGAAGTAACTTGCACAACACTGCTCGCGAGTATTTGGCGCCAAACAAAGTGAGACATTATTAACACACATACAGAATGGTAACCCAGGAATTCAGCCTAATCATACAAAAACAGAGAATTTAGACTTGCTTACAGCATTATGTTCAGGCAGATTCCGTAATATTCAACTATCAAAATACAGAACATAAAAACCTACCAATGTTTCCTTCGATTGAAATCTTCTTGACTCTCTTCTCGAAGCTGTTGTTGAAGTCGGGACTTGAACACATCCTCTTAGGAGGAGTCGCCATTGCAAGTCTGTAATAATTAAGCAGGACTGCGTCTGGTGCAGTTTTTGTATAAAACTAAAGTTCAGCTCAGCTCAGCTCCTCTCTCTCATCTGAATCCTCCTTTGAAATACGCGGTAAGAACGAAATGACGTCATTTTAGTACAGGAACAGCACATACGTCATTTCTGTTATACGCGTCAGAAGAGTCACGATTAAACACAGTTCCTACTTCATTCATTTGTTTGGGTGTTTTTTTTTTATGTAAATGGTCCGTTTGAAGGAACAGTTAATTGAAAAGTCGAGTTTACATATATATTTAAACTTTATATTTAAATACATTTATATTTACATTATATTTTAAAAATCACAAAATGTTTTCACTTAACTGCAGATAAACCTGTCGTGTCCACAACTGCAGTTCTGTAGCTCCTAGTCCAATGTAGCTAAGAGTAGTAGAAGCCACCCAAAATCTTTTGTAAATTTGGATTTTTACCACAAAGTTCCTTAAAGACCTTATACAACAGCTCAACGACACAGATGTAATGTTGCATAATAGAATACTTTTCTCCAAGCTATTCCTTTAAGATTCATTGCCACTGTGTATGATTTGCCTAAGAAGAAATTAGAGATCATAAATTGCCCAGAAATTCTAACAACTTGCTGTATGTTTCTGTACCTACTTTCTCCCTATGTGTATTTTTTAGCTGTGTTGTAGATATATCCAGAAATGGTTGTGCTGTCAGCATTTATATTTTATGCCACATTACATCAGCATAACTATCAGTGAAAATGTTTGAGTCAAAGAGTTTGTTCTTCTGGTCTGGTCATGTTTTCTGCATGCCTCTGTTTAGACTCGTCTCCCTGAAAATATGAAACTCTTAATTTTGCAAAAAATATGACCACACAAGCTAAGTGTCTATTAAAGATATCAGCATATACTGTTGATATTGACACTCTTCCTGCCATGAGAAAATAAGAAACCATGAACATCAAGCTTGACAAATGCAGTTGGTGGAAGTTGGTGGCGAGGACACTTTCCATCTTTCTCACTGTCCAGTGATAGATGCCACATGTCAGTTTGAAACAAACTGCTTGAAATGAAATGAGAGTAGGTATGGTATAGGTATACAAAACACACAATGTGTAACCCAGAGTCTGTAAACTGGGGTAGTTACTTATTGTAGTCACAGTGAAACTGTGATTGTTTGATTTACAAATAGTCTAGATGAAGGTTTTGAATTCACTGGCATCTTTGCCTTATAACCCTCTGATTATTACCACCACGAGAAACTACAAAGTTCTGATGGTCAAATGCAGTTTTTAACATGAATAATGTCAGACTGTCATTACTGTTGCTGATTCAACAATGTATACATCAATCAAGCATAATATTAAAAGCACTTTCCTAATATTGTGTAGGTGCCCTCATGCCACCAAATCATCTCTGACCTTTCAAGGCATATACTTCACAAGAAAGAGGCCACTGCCATTCGGCAGTAACATGGTCATGAAGGGTATACTGGTCTGCAACAGAGTTTGCAGTGTAGGTGGTTTGTGTCAAAGTAACATCCACAAGAACGCCAGGACCCAGGTTCCCAGCAGAATGTTGCCCTATAACAATTCTTTCATAGCATTAACAGTTCCAGTTTGTGCAACAGTAGCTCTTCTGTCGTATCTGGCGTATCTACCCTGTTCATGGCTGTCAGTGTGATTAAGAGATCAATGATTTGACCCTGGTTCATTCTCTAGTCTGAGCAAGGTCTTTCCCAGGTCCATGCAACACAGAGTTAGAATGGAATGATGGAGCAATTTGCTTGTAACAATTTGCTTTGTACCAAAATAGTTTCCTTATTAGTAATCATTTCATTTGTAATTTTGAACAAAATGTGTTTGCCTACAAACTGAAAAAGGATCTCGCTTGGAATTAAGTTAGAAAGCACTGAAATAAGAAAACAGTGGTTCCAGCTGTGGGACCAGCAGAAGGCAGTATTACTCAGGCAGACAGACTAACTTAAAAAAAATGTGATTTAGACGTATAACAATGCCTTGCTAGTGATACACTCACCGGAAACTGGAATTGTATTTGATTTCGCTCTCTCTCTCTCTCTCTCTCTCTCTCCACCTCTCTCTCCCCCCCTCCTTTCTCTTTCTCTGGGTCGACCTGAGGAGGACGGGTTCCCCTTTTGAGTCTTGGTTCCTCCCGAGGTTTCTTCCTCCATCTGAGGGAGTTTTTCCTCGCCTCTGGCTTACTCACTAGGGGTTCGGACCTGGACTCTGTAATGCTGCTTTGTGACAACCTGGTTGTAAAAAGCGCTATATAAATAAAACTGAATTGAATTGAATTGAATTGCATATTTCAACAAAGACATTATAAGATTACTCGAAGTTGGAGCTGGCTTAGCTACAATACAAAGGCAGTAGGGGCAAATGAAGCGCTCTACTTTTGCCGCTTGTGTCGCAGTGTCTACTTTTGGGGCAGTGATTAAAAAAATGTAGTCATATTAAATGTCTCACGATGCAATCAACGTTTGAACAAGGTAACGTCACACATATTACAGTACATGGAGTGGTTCCGTCAAGCGGGTCGCCACGACGAGGTGGCCGAGTGGTTAAGGCGATGGACTGCTAATCCATTGTGCTCTGCACGCGTGGGTTCGAATCCCATCCTCGTCGACAATTCGATTTTGTTAAACCAGATTATACGGCTTTCCAAATACTTCATATCCAGAACATCCTAACAGACCTTCTAATTAGCGACTTCGTTTCCTTCAAAATGTAGCCACTTATGACACAATCACGCACATACAACCTATACACTCTCCATAGAAAAGCATTGCCAATGGAGTACAATATGAATGACACACCCAAGCAAGCCTTAGGACCCCATGGCTAGAAGGGTATAAACATCTTCAGTCGTGTACTGTGGAGCAGTGGAAATGTGTTCCCCTGAAACAATGAAGCACTACCCAGTCCCTTTGGGAGTGCCATCTGTAATCCAGAACTAACCATCCAACATCAGAACCAACAAGAGTTGAAACTATTACTGCAGCTAAGGGGGGACAAACTCTCTCTAACACCCTTGATTTCATAAGAATCAGGTGAGCATGTGTCTGCAAACATTTGAACATATAACACACCCTCTTGTACACAGGTTCAAAGCTTATACTAAATAGCATTTCCAATGGTATTTAATCATTTCCCAGAAACCTTGTACAGTATGCATTACATTTTGAGTGTTATCATATAATTTAAAAAGTTTCAGGGTAGAACAAAATACGTGATATTCTTACGTAGTTAGAAACTCTTGCACTGTTGCACTGTACCTGTTGCTGTCTACTCACATGCATTATGCTTTTAATGTAGTTCACTACTAACATGTAATTTAAAGACCGGCACAACTACATAGTTCTGCATTCCTCATGCATTCTTGTATTGTTTTGATGCCCTGGAGTACACAATATATAATATACTTGTAAATGGATGGCAAGACTAATATGTTGACAGACAAATATGCTTGAAAAGCATTGGAATCTATTGAATAAACTGTTTATTTAGTTAAGAAACACAAGAAAAATACATACAAATGGAACATGTAGGAATGGCAATGTGTACACCTCATAAATTATTTTGCTATGAAACCAGTACCCCTGTGGGTGGGCCTTAGAGCCTCCTCCTTCACTCTCTTGCTGTGGTACAGCTGCTTTCCCCCGCTGCCTCTTCTCCCACTATCCTAATGTTGTATGGTTCTCGATATTCATTCAGCTCTTTCCCCTTTGTCTGTGTCCCAAGTGACTCCACGATTTTGGAGATCTAAAAAACAGAGAGAGGTTCTCAGAGCAATGTAGCCAGAAATTATCTGAGACATTACCAAGCTGGCAGCTCATAATATGTACCATTACAACACTTCATAACTCAATTTAAACATACAATATTTCCTTCTTTTATCACGGAACAATCCCCTACTCTCACATTGATGACACCGCCTGTGTTCACTGATCTCCATCTCCAGCTCTGCTGCTTTTTTGGCCATACTGCGCTGCTCCTGTCGCAGCTGCTGGAAACCTCCAACCACCTGCCAAAAAATAAGACACACAAATGCACCACATTTATTATTCCAGAAATAACACTGGCTGGATATACTAAACACACATGTAATTAAGGCCTGAGGCCCAGAAACTCAGCAACAAACTATTTTTATTCCTTTTTTTTATTTTTTAATTAAAAGAATATGGTATTAGTTAATACAGATACAGTTTATACTTACAATTTGAGGTGGGTGAACTGGCAAAAATATATTATAATACTGACATTTGATTAGGTAAGACTGACAGAAAAGCCAGTAGTAACACAATCTTTGTGTTTTTCTGAGCATATTTCGGTTTCTTCAGTATTCCTTTGTCAGATGGATTAGGACTAACATCATATGGCCCCTCTGTACTCATCTGCATCTCACTGCTGCATCTGTCATATTATAGTAATCATTTTATGCGCTGCAATTTTCTGTTTCAACTCTCCATTTTCTTTGACTGATGATAGGCGTCTGTTAGTACTGTCTATTATATTCCAAAACGGGACAAAAAGGGCTTTATGTCTTTCTTATCTAAGGTGCTCTCTGTCCAACATGTAAGAAGAACGTGAAGCTATACTGGCGTTAGTAAGCCCCCCCAAAAAAAAAAAACAAGTGTGAAGTGGTTAAAGAAACATTTCTGGTGGTCTGGTGAGCGTGCAGTGGACTCGTGTTGTAAAATTACAGTGAAACGAGGATGCAACTGTTTCTAATTGAGCCCAAAGTGAAGGAGCCTGTATCTGCTCTGCTGAGGGTCCAGACTGCTTTCCTCCGGAGCTGCTCAGTTTGTTTTTTGCATCTTTTTCTCCCATCACTGTTGTCGGAATCTGCCATTTTCACAAACACTTCCTCTTCCTCCTCTTTCCCAAATCTCTACTCTCAGACTTGAATTAGCTACACATTAAAAGTACCCCCCACACCATACTGCGTTTTTTTTTGTTTCCAGACGATTATTTGGTTACACGTTTCGTGCTTCAAGCTCACTCAGAAAATGAACTGAGAATCCTAGAATAATTCCTACGTGCTTGTGAATACATGTGCTTTGTAGTGCAGCCCACAGTCGTGTTATACACAGTGCTCCTGTAATTGTGGCTGTCCAGCTTGTTCTACTCTCAAATATCCCAATAGGGGACGCTATAACTTAAGGCACACTGTTTAACACTGAATGACGTCTAAGCAAACCGAGCCTCATTCTCTATTTTATTCCAGATTTAGGCTTATATTGTGTCATTTTAATGCAATATACGTTGACAGCAAGTTCAGATTCTTCAGGAAATTGCAAGTATTTTCGTAGGTAAACTCTACAGTTGGTCAATTGGAGTGCATTTTTACAATATTTGTGAGATAAAGGCTTTCATATACCTTTTAAAAACTCTACAATCCTGAAGTCAATATATATACAACAGAGGAGTGGTTTGAATGTGTATGTTGCAGTGGAAAAAATAGACAAAGTCAATATTTGTGTGAAGAGCTGTTCAATCCAAACAAAGAAACAGTTGCTTCATATCAGCTACACAAGTTTGTCCACTACCAATATGAGAAATATGGAAGAAATAAAAGCTGAGCTGCATGATTCCAAACAGTAAATTATTAAAATGTTGTGACTGTAGCTTAATGATTTATGAATAACACAGTACTATTCTATGAGCACCTACAGAAGTACAGTAAAATACTGATAAAAAAAAAATGCTTGCCAATGTTCCCAACATTCCTCCTTTATTCCATCTGGAAATATGTCGCTGATGCTGTGGTTAAATTGCTAGAGTCTAAAAAACTTTTTAACATCTTCTAAGATGTAGAATGCCAAATTAGCATCAGTGTGGTTGTTTGGGTTATAACTGTCTTAAAGTTCTATGCAAAATTCTCAGGCCTGAGATTTTGCACTGTTAGATTTTGCAGGTTTAGAGTTGGTGGTCCAGCTGTAACAATCTGTCACACTTTTGTTGTGTGGTTCAACAGCACAGCTTGTGCAGTACACAATGCCTAGTGCCAACATGACCACAATAAAGACACAAAGAGGAACAAGTAGTGCCACTAGCAGCCAGCTTTTATCTTGTTTTTTCTTGTCATCTGGACGTTGCCCTGGGCTGGCGGCAGACGGCAGACTGCCCTCAAGTATCTGAGTTGCTGAAGGAATGATCCTTTCAGAATGTCCTTTTTTTTTTGGTCGAAGTGATGACACAGTTGAAGGTATGTGGTCATGTGAACCATCACCTGGTTCTGTGTCATCTTTCAATGGTGATATCCTAGTGTTGTCCAACCACAGATGTGCTTCATTGTCAGTGTTTGAATCAGCAAGTGTATTTGAAGTTGTAGCATCCTTTAATACATCCAATGTTGGAGAGGTGGTTGTTTGCTCTGTCCACTCAGTTTCCTTTGTGGTAATGTGATCCTCCTCCGGTTTATCGGTAAACCAGCCCAAATCAGTTGGAAGCCACTCCATGCTTGGTGGATCAGTAAGCCATTCCAAAGTGTTGGTATCTCTTTCCACATCAGTTGTGTAGCCACTGTCATACCAAGGGAGTGATGTTGGATCAGCTGGTTCAATGGTTGTGTAATACCCAGCCTCTTCTTCAACAGGCAGACATGAATACTGGTCCTGCTGCAGTTCTAAGCCTGGTTCACATCGACACTCAAATCCACCTATGTAATTTTCACATATCTGCTCACAAGTGCCAGGGACTTGGCACTCATCGATATCTTCACAATGGCCTGGATCCTCAGGCAGAGGAGAGTATCCATCATAACACAAGCATGCATAGGACCCAGGGGAATTCTCACAGGTGTGCTTGCAATTAATTTCCTTGCATTCATCCACATCCAAGCACTCTCCAAACTCAGATAGCCGGTAGCCCTCATTGCAACGACACTCAAATGTCCCAGGTGCATTGACACAGATTTGTGGACATGGATTTTGGGAGCACTCATCAATGTCAAGACAGTTTTGACCATCCTGTGAGAGGAGGTACCCTTCTGGACACTTGCAGCGGTATCCCTCAGAGCTGGGCTCACAGTCAAACTCACAGTCAGCACTGTGGCATGGGTCCAAAGGTAGGCAGCTCTGCCCATCCTCCCCTAGCTTGAAATTCTCAGAGCACTCACAATGATAGTGAGAATCTGCATTTACACAGTAGTGGTCGCAGCCTCCATTGTCATGCTGACACCAATCCTTTGGAGCATCAGAGCAAAGAGGAGCATCTTTAGACCATCCAACACTTCCATCTTCATGTAGAATACAGAGCACAGACTGGTCTCCCTTGGCACTGTCTGGACAAGACAGGGTGGCCACAGAGCCAAAGGGGATGTGGGTGAGCAGGGTGCTAAGCAGGTTGAAAGGGGTGGTGTAGAGTGCAGGGCCCCTTCCTTCACTCTTTAGGGATGGACACATCCCTCTGTAAGTGTAGCGACACAAAAAGCCATCCACAGCAAGCATGCACGAACCATCCTGCCACTTGAAGTTGTTCTGGTCACTGCTGCTTTTGTCTACAGTGTTGTAAGTAATGACCACACAACGAGGTGCAGCACAGGCACTGGGTAACTCCTCTCGTTGCCAGTTGGTGTACTGCGTGTCCTGGTCTCCTATGATCCAAGTGAAGCCCCTCAGGGGACGTGTTGATGAGCACTGCCGAGGCTGCCGCTGGAGGCCAATCCATAGCCTAAGTTTGGGTCTTGGTCCGCGGCGTTCTCCAGCCGAGAGCAGCTCCTGTATCAGTGTTGCCTCCTCTGGTCGCTTCACGGTTGCCAGGTTGCCCCCTTTCTCCTTGCAGCTCCTCCAAGACTCACGAAAAGTCTTGCGTTGGAGGTGAATGGAGTAGCATCCTTCAGCATTGCACACGCCATCCTGCTCCTGCAAGTTCTGTCCAAATGTCCTCTGAGGCCAGTAAATAAAAAGCACCGCAATGATAAAATGAGAATATGCAGAACTGCACATCTTCCTCAGAGTCCAGACTCTTATTCTATTGCAGAAGTCTTTTGTCTTACTTGCATTCAGCTTTCCTTTCTCCGTAACTTTTGAAGTTGTTCATGAACACCTCTGAAGCTTGAGACCCTCTACCTAGAATGGCTTTTGTCTGTAGCCCCTTTGCAGCAGAGAGATGATGAGGGAAGGCACGGACGTATGTTTTTGGAAGAGGGGGCGGGTAATGAGCAAGTGAGTGAACGTGTGGGGAGGAGGGAGCTTTGGCGTTTCGTTTTTCCCCTGGTGTCGTATGGTTTTCATAAGTCTGTTTAAGGAAATAGTTTGTAACCCTGCCAGCAACCCCCTCACCCTCTGGTCATTTACTAACAGCATCACTACAACTACCCACCATCACAAATACATCTGTGAGTCTGGAAACCTTTTGTTTGGATTCTGCAGCAGGTTTCTGTCATCTACTTTTTCAAGGTATACTGCATGTGTGTGCAAAACATCTACTGAGCCTTTCAAGGGAATGCAAATTTACTTCACATTTTTTTCAAATATGTTAAGAAGATCAGATGTATTTTCATTTGTCAGCTACGATAAGTAAATACACTGTACATTGCCAGCAATAATGTCTCATCAGATTCTCCTGAAATTACCAGCTATGTTATGTAAGCTATCACCAGTTTACATAACCAGCTATGCTCTTTCAAAGTAAATTAGATAGGGTTTGGGTGATTTTGTGCTGAGGATTTTTGTAGTACTTGACACTTGAATACACTGGTGAGAACAGAGTTGAAAGTAATGTTTACCACATCGCTCCTGGAGAAAGGAGCACAGTCATTCAAGGTCATGCTAAGCATATGAAATGTAATCATTTTTGCCTTCATCTGTTAGGACTGAAGTTCAAAATGTAAACTGGAAGAAGTAGATCATCTTACTTTGCATGGTTAACACAGACTTTCTGCTTTCATTTAAAGACTACAACTCCTCATCAAAGTCCTCATCTGAAGGAAATTGCCATCAGACATGTTGCCATCTATATGCAGAGATGCTTGGTTTTCCCCAGTTTGCACAGTTACAAATGTGGGCCAATTCATCATTTTACCAATAACAATTCTGTTGCATTTTTACTACATCAACTGATGAGACAGCAAATGTCCCATCAGCACGAGGTTTTGCTATAGATTTTTTTGCTATGTGCATTTGGTTTATGAATATAGAACTTTGCAGTACTGCCAGCAGCACAGAATCTGTATAGAAGTCAGACAACCAAAGAAGTGACTGCTTTTGTTCTCTGAGGCAAACCTTTCACTGTCTGCAAAGCAACCTTTAGTTACCATTGCTCTCAGCTCTGAGTTCAATCTTAGTCCCTCTGCCAGTTTTTTCCTCGAGCCTTTCTCAAATCTATCCCAAAAACTGCATTGCTCCCTTCCAATTCAAACAGCTCAGTCCTGGCTCTGGTCTTACTTTTCTTTCCTTGGACTTGGATGCCCTTGACCAAGGCAGGCTTGTACAAAACTTGTAAGAAAAAAAAGAAATTCAATCTTATGAATATTTATTGTGTTTACACAGAAGGGACAAAAGAATTATTTTATGGAAATTGCAGGCTCTTTAAACCTGACCTTGCAGCTGGAAATGAATATTTGACATAAAGTAAATTTCTGTGTATATAACCCTCCAGAGAAACAGATCTTCCTGGACAGTTTTTTTTAAACTCCCAGATGATGTAGGAGCATGCATACTGTAGACACATCTGGCCTGTATTCCACAATGTCTGTTAAGATTTGTATCTTTTTCGAAAATACGTGAAGGCTTCTGAAATGAGAACTGAGAGTCCCTGAACTCAAGCTGTCACAACTGTGCTTCTATTTTGTATTATGGAACATTTGTATGATGTGTTGTCTATGTGCATAGACACGGTTTGCATGACCAGTATTTTCCACCACTGTGTAAAACCAGTCAAACATAAAGTTCAGTTCCAAACTCCCAATTGTTTGCACATCCCAACTGATCTTCACTGGCTAAATGAATTCTGAGAATTTTTCATAAAATACAGCAGTGCTCATCTGCAGTTAACCCACGCATGCAGAAAACGCTAAGTATGTTGTATAATGATTGATGAGCTCTGTAAAATCCACGTCCAAGAAACGACATGCTTAGTTCTGAACAGGTTTATCATGCACAGGTTTGCGTGGTATCATATGCTTTTCAGCTACAGCATCTGTAGTGTAATGTGTATGTGGCTGAGAATGTCCACAAAGAGAATGGCTAGAAATTACAACAGCTCAAAATTACATTAAAATAAATCATGTTTCAAAGATTGACTCATTAACCAACACACAACTCTTGATTCTGAATTAATTTACCAAAAGTCCAAAAATTAATGGACGATTTGTCAAACATGGCAAATGTGATTATTGTTGCAAATTATGCACTTATCAAATAATAAAGTCCAACACTTCCAAGGGAAAAAATGTAAATGAAATGTGTAATGTTTTCAATGTGTAGTGTTTAGTATTTAATGTAACTATAGAACAACAGTAAGCACCTAATGCTCAGTCAACCACAATTAACTTACTGTTAACAAGAATGTATGTATGTTTGCCTCCTGCAAAGCATGAACTACCCAGCATTTTGGCATACACATAATCACACTGGTGAAGCCTTAGGGAATCAACTGATGAGGAATGTTTAGGAGACTGTTGCTCATTTTGAGCTGGTGAGGTTGGGGGCAACATCAACATCCTGTTTCCGTTTCTCAACACCCCTACACTCATAGCTCAGAATGCCCTCTACAGCCGGCTGCAATAGCTTGGAGTTAATGGGACGCCCACTAACCCTGTGACCTTTTACCTTCACACATGCTTGTCTCCTCTGCACTAGCTTTTCCCACACTGATTGGTTCCAGCTAGTCAAGAAGCCCTTGATTAAGCTTTTCTTTTTCATCTGCTGTGGTCCAGGACATAAGAGTCACCTGCATGTATCAGAAGTCTAGAAAGTGAATGCAGCTTACATGAGTAAGCGCCGTAGGTATGACATGTTCTGACAAACATGGGAAGCTAATCAACTGTGTATATTTTTGCTGATTTAATTACACAAGCTGCTTGTACTATTTCACTCTGTCAGCAGCTGCTTATGCACTCTGTCAACTCGGATTGTGCTGCCAATACTGGCTTGCTGTAGACGATTTCTCCATTAATTTTCCATCTTTACCTCTTTGATAGCCATGCAAGTTCGAGCCACGTGTACAGTATTTTATTATAATGTGCCCTGAAACAGTCTTTGGAATGTAATTTTATGAAAAGACACAAAGGCCAACATTTGGTATTTTAGTGTTATAGATGTTGTATAATATCTAGCTGTGTAACATCCTGCTCATTCTGGTTACAGTGCTCTATCAGAATTATCTAATGAGCAGATCAACCCTGTATTAGTCTCAAAAATTCCACAACCATTTCAGAGCAAAAAAGGTTTTTGTCCCATGCCCCTTCTCTCAAACACTGAAGACTTCTCTCTGGACTGAATTAATGCCTAAATGATTGTTTAATCTATAAAACCTTTACACTGAGGTTGACAGGCCAGGTATGAATGTCTAAGATGACCTCCCTTTATAACCTCTGCCTGCTCAGGTAATATGTGGATTGGGCAGCATATGCTGCCTCCATTACTGCTGATCTATGTAACATGTGCACTTTCTCTCTCTAAGGACCTCACTTGCTTGGATGTGAAAACCTTCATACATACCTAGAGCCTTTCATATTGCAGAGGCGTATTTGGATGTCTAGTGCTGGACACAAAGAGCAACTGCTCCTCAGATAACATTCAAAGAGTCGCAATAGCATTCTATTCTATAGCATTCTGTCCTGACACTGAAGAATTTGGGGCAGTCTCCAGTTCTTTCAGGCTGAAGTGAGTCTGCTACAAGGACAAAGTATTTCAAATTCTACTGAGGTCTCTAGCATAGCATTTCAAAGTGAAATCCACATTATGTGAATCCAGAACTAAATTAATATTTATAAAGATCGAATGTAGTTGTTGGATTGATCAGTTTCACTTCAGCAGGTATATCTGGAGCAAGGAGTCCATTTGAGTGTTTTCTGCTCTAATACAATCACTTCAATCCAAGAAAGTTTTATTAATGAGCAGATTAGATGAATCAGGTGTATTGGAAACAGAGAAAACACTAAAATATGTATAGCAAGGGGCTTGAAGACCAGGGCTGGGAACGTATGGCCTATATTACTGTTTTGTTTTGCGTACCTGTTTTGCAGTTTGCACACAGTTTGTCATATGAGGAGAATTGTAAAAAATCTGTCCCCTTGGACTACCTGTTTATAATACATATGACACAGATAATTCGTAGGCAAGCAATATATACATTTAAACAGAACTACACAGTCACACTTCTTGGGCCTCATTCAGTGGTGTTTAAGGACGCTGCAAAACAAGGTGTCTAACTGACGTCCTATTCACTGTATGTGTGTACATTTAATGGGTCCCATAGTTTGTTTATTGACATTAAGTGCCAAGGCATATCTTGCCCACTGGAGGCCTCTGAGCAGGAAGCACTAGCCACTCAGGATTCATTAGACATTTTGAAGCTATTAGGCACAGCCGTGTGGCCCACTGATTCACCCAAGCAAATTCTCAAGGCATCTTCTGGAAAGTGTTTTCTGTTATCCACAGTTTCTTTATTTTAGCTCCTGAGCTCCACTAGCAAAGAACCAGCTTATATCCTGCAGGAGCATTTGTACTGAGGACACACCACATCACAACCATCTGAATAGAAGTATGTTTGCAGTAGACAGTACACAGAACACATGTTGGATTTATGTAGTTCCATTTTGCATTGTGGAGTGGATCACTCAGGGGACAATACAATTATTTGAGGTAAAGTAACAAGTGCCAGTTCAGTTTATCATAGTTTAGCATTTCAAACTCTAAGCGACCTATAACTGGGCCTAGACTTCAGTTCCTCACTCTCATAAATACATAGGTTGCAAAAACTCACCAGCTGTGAAAATAAGAAACAAAAATGTCTATTGCAACATTTCTTGGTTAGGTATGCTCTTCACTCAAAAACACTATCAGTCATTTCAGGTTATTACACTGTTCCTTTGAGCGAGAGCTTTTCCATTTAGCCCACTCTTCCTCTAACATCATGTTTTATGCCCAAGCAAGACATAACACAGTCATTTTCACAGTCTGTCATGATGTTCATAGGTCCAACCTGTACATGACAGGTTCAACAGATATGAAGAACTCCTGGGACTCTTTGAGTAACCTGCAAATTCATCCTACCTCAAGCCTCAATGTGACCAGGTGATCTGCTAAAATAGGGTAGACTGTGGAGTTGGCTAAAACATGTGACAAGCTCATCATGGCAGACACAACAAAACATTGTGTTCTCAAAATTATAACTTTAGAGAAGTATACAATACTCATATCTTAAACGTGCATTAACCTGTAACCTTCAACAGATTTATACAAGTTAAGAGAAATTCTGATAGTTTACAATGTACTCTATGCAGTTACTAAATTATGAGGCTTAGGATTTAAGGAGAAAAGGACTGTATTTCTTTTCTGTTGCTCCATTTGTCACAAAATGTTGACTCAATGTAAACAAAAATTAACATGCTAAAAGAAGCTGTGGATATAGTAGTTATAGTATTTACCAAAAAATTAAATACTGAATAAGTTACGAATAATAACTAAGTAATATTACCCACTTATAGGGCTTACCTCTATCTAAAGACGGAATGCCTAGTTTCAAGCATATAGGGCAGTTTGTTTCAGAACCAAGTATGGAATGTGGTGGTTTGATAAAATCCCAAATTCAGACGCATAATAAGAGACTACAGGAAATATGGCATGACCTGTGGTTTCTCGTGATGTAAAGTGTTCACACATGTATATCCGAGCATCTGGAGGGTTTCTTTTAAATTTGTTTTGGCTCATTGAAAGAACAGGAGAAACAAAAATATTAATATAATATCCTAGGCAAACCCAGGTAAAAGCCATAGAAATGTGTGAGAACTTTCAAACACAGTTACATCCTTTGACAGACAGGAAACCATGGCCATGCAGGCATGGCACTGGAAATCTCCCCCTGTTTTCCCTGAGGACAGAAGGGTGTTCCTTAAAAACTTCCTGAATTCTCTTGGGATGGCTTCTCTATATAAATCTAAGTGTCATCAAATAAAGAGGTAGAGAGGATGTATATAATTCACACCCTCCTATACCAACTTTAAACCAACTAAAAGATGGATTAGGATTTCTGAGTTTGTAAAAGGGATGAAGGGACATTTGGCAGGAACTTGAAGAAATGCTGTGTTACCTCTGAGAGTTATCAATGATACATTCCTTAATGGAGATTCCAGATTTACCAATACATCGCCTAACTAATCGTTTCAGTTATAAAATAAGACCAAAATTAGCCAAACTGTGCTGCCAACAGCTTGTGGGGAAAGTAGAGGAATGATGACCTGAATGGAAAATTAATTAAAACTGATCAGATATTGCATAATACACAGTCATAATGGCAGAAATTAGAACCAATAAAAAAAGAGTGAATGGCTTCTGGAATGGACATTTACAGAGAGTCATGAAGTAAAAACTGATGGAGTGAAGTTACATTTGCCTCAGTATTTCCATTATTCCATTATTACCTCTAGCTGGAGGCTAATCTGTGACAGCCCCTTTTCCTTTACCAGCTACTGACCTCTCCAAGTCAGACAAATCTTTCTTCATACAATATAAGGAAATTAAGCTCTCCCAGTGGAAATACCTTATTATGTGTGACCACTGTAGCCAAAAGTCATTTCTACACTGTACATGTTTAGTCTGGGCTCCTCGGTGAGAGGTTGGTGTGAGTTACACAGTCACCAGACAAAGCAGCACTTCAGACAAACAGTACATCAGACAGCCAAGACATCCTTCTCCCTGCCGACAGTGAATATTCAGAACTTTTCATGATGATTACAAAAACAGAATTTCTACAGCAGAAAATGACAAATAAATCAATGTTGTGCTAAATAAAAGAGTTTCAACATAGACCAGCTACCACCATATTTCACCCACACTGACAGCCCTGTCATTCACAGGACCAGTGGAAACTACACATTCACAAGAGTATCATAAAACCCATATGTGCATATATGACAAAAATGTGCTGAACACATTATAACAATGGGCAAAGTTCCGGGAACAGAAATGCTTCAGAGGTTTAGGGGGAAAACTGCCCCCCTTGTAAGCACATGAACTCAAAAGTTGTCACTGAAGGAAAGGCTCCAGAGGGTGATGATCAGTGCGGAACATTTGAAAAGGATCAAGTTTTCACTGAATTCACTGGTAAAACACTGAGGCCAGGATACTGCACATCATCTTCTATAAGGGCATGTCCAAAAATATTTCAAAGCAATGTTTTGGAAAAAAAAAAAAACAGTTCATCCCTTTACCCCAAACCTAATTGATTAACTACAACGCATTTGAAGTTTCCCTCTTTTGTTTTGCACTAGGCTCAGGGCAAATGCTGGTCCAAAGTAGACCTATAGACAAAATTCTCTTTTTAATGTTTTTATGCAACATATGCTGTATGGAAGGGTCCAGATGCCACGTCCTAATTTGTAAATTGTTTTTCCAATAGTGTGGCTTAAGATCCTGTGTTCTGAGCCCCCTGTGTGAGGGGGTCAGTGTAGATCAAGCAGGGGGCAACAGGTCTGTTTGGAGTGCAGTAATGACCCACAGACAGGCTGTGTCCCACCGTGCCTCTCCGGTTACGGCAGAGCTGTGCTGCATATGGGTTTCCATCAGGCCTCGAGAGTACGCTGGAATTAAAGTTTCCTGGAGCCGGAGCCTACTTCAGCAGCTTCTGCTGGCCAAGAAGAGCCCAGCCATCCTCCTCGTACTAAACACTCACCAGAAGGAAAAGCAAAGGGGTTCAACTTCCTCACTCACAGGGCCTTTCCCAACACATTTGCAGTAGCAAGCTGGTTGACTGTCCCCAGCAGGACAGCTGAAATATAATCTCTTACCTAGTATAACACTCTAGAAATCAACAGAAGGCATGAGTTGCTATTTATAAAGAAAAACCTCTCTAACTTCAAATACATTCCTGAAAGGGAAAAGAGGGGAAGTATATATTCTGTTTGAAAATTTTATTATAACACACTCTTCTTTACTTTTAAATATTATACCACTGATCAGACGACCCTTTGAAAATCAAAGCATGACTTCTACTGAAAAGTACATTCTAATAACTTTTCATAAAAACTAAGAACACTGTATAGTGTGTGTGTGTGTGTGTGTGTGTGTGTGTGTGTGTGTGTGTGTGTTTGTGTGTGTGTGTGTGTTGCATTAAATCTAAAATTAATGAATTTAGTATTTAGATATTTCTGATCCTGCCAGCAAAACCTCAAAGAATTCATAAAAATTCATAAAATTCATAAAACTCTTTAATCAAGATAACAGTACAAAAATATGAAAGCTCAAATGCATTTGACACTGATACAAAAATAGACATAAAAAGCTTCTTTTGAGGATATTAACAATGCAGGTAAAGCAAGCTTTGTATAGACTCCTCAGTGGCATGAAAGGGAAATTCATCTGTGAAATACATTAACATCTGGTAAAAGTTTAAACTGTTACTACTGTAATATTGTATGCAATCCTGCACAGACCCTACGCAGTTCTGCAAAAGCCAATGTAAAAATATTATACATTACATTTCACACAGTGGATGAAAAAAGAAAAGGTTTTTCAAACTGTGGGCTTCGGCACCACCATGGGACATTGACGGGTACAGCACTAAAAACGGTGTGAAATTTACATTGCCAACCAAGTAAAGCATCATTTCCCAGAGGAGGGGAGCAAATCCCAATATTTAATTTAGCAAGTAGGCTGAAAATGTTGGGCATACCCAGATAATTAAAAAGTACCTCTAGATTAGTTCTGTTGGCAGTATGACTGAGAGATATGATTCCTCCAAATATTTTTTCCTTTTTTTTCTGCTCACCGAGCCCCACCCGGCCACATCTCACAGGATGACATCCTGGCCGGCGGCCTAGGTGGGTCTCATGGTACGCTCCCCTTTGAGAGTCCCAGTCCTTCTGGGCGGAGCCCCCTTTCGGGAGCCCCTCACTGTCCTTGTGGGCCAGGCCCCCTCCAGGGAGCCCCTCTGCAGGAAGCACATCACTGTCCTCAGGGGCAGAGCCCCCTATCGGAAACCCCTCACTGTCCTGGGGTGGAGCCCCCCACCAGTAGCCCCTCACTGTCCTCGGGTGCAGAGCCCCCTACCGGTAGCCCCTCTCTGTCTTCGTGGGCAGAGCCCCCTACCGGGAGCCCCTCACTGTCCTCAGGGGCGGAGCTCCCCACCGGGAGCTCCTCTGTGGGAAGCCCATTACTGTTCTCATGGTCGGAGCCCCCTCTAGGGAGCCCTCTGCAGAAGGCCCATCACTGTTCTTGAAGTCGGAACCTCCTACCGGGAGCTCCTCTTTGTCCTCGGGTGCGGAGCCCCCTCTGGGGAGCTCCCAATGTTCTCCAGGGCGGAGCTCCCTCCGGGATCGAATTCCCTCCAAGAGGCTCCTCCGTGGCCTCAGGAGCTCCCCTGGAGAGGAGCTAGGTCTGGGGCTTTCTTTCTAAGCCCTCCCTGGGCCTCTGAGCCCCTGGTTAGCTCTCCCTTTGGTTTTGACCCTCGGCTATCCCTCTCTAGGACCTCAGGGCCTCAGCTATCCCTCTCTAGGGTCCAGAGCCTTGGCTATCCCTCTCTAGGGCCTCATGGCCTTGGCTATCTCTCTCTAGGGTCTCTGCCACACTAGTTAGCCCCTCTCGGGCTTCTGCTATGCTAGCTAGCCCCACTCTGGCTTCTGTGACACTGGTTAGCCCCTCTCTGGCTTCTGCTATGCTGGTTAGCCCTTCTCTGGCTTCTGCTATGTTAGTTAGCCCCTCTCGGGCTTCTGCTATGCTAGCTAGCCCCTCTTGGGCCTCTGCTGCACTAGCTAGCCCCTCTTGGTCTTCTGCTATGCTTGTTAGCTCCTCTTGGGCCTCTGCTACATAAGGTAGCCCCTCTTGGGCCTCTGCTACATAAGTTAGGCCCTTTCGGGCCTTTGCTACACTAGTTAGCCCCTCTTGGGCTTCTGCTATGCTAGTTAGCCCCTCTCAAGCTTCTGCTACTCTGGTTAGCCCTTCTCAGGCTTCTGCTATACTAGCTAGCCCATCTTGGGCCTCTGCTACGCTAGTTAGACCCTCTCAGGCCTCTGCTCTAACCCCCTCCCCCTCCAGGACCAGGATAGGTAGCCTCCTTGGAGTTGGAACTGGAGGATGGAGCTGCTGTGGGTCCGACAGCCTTCTTGGAGCCGGAACTGGAGGAGATGTGGTGGCTGCGGTGACCTCTCGCTCGGCTGCTGCGGCAACCTCTTGCCCTGCTGCTGCGGTGACCTCCTACCCTGCTGCTGCAGCGACCTCTCACCCTGCTGCTGCGGTGACCTCTCGCCCTGCTGCAGCGGCAGCTGCGCACTCTCGCTCAGTGGCGGCTGCAAGACTCTCTCGCTCTTCAGCTGGGCTCTCTCTCGTGCCGACTTGACTTCCAGTAGCCCGCACTTGGGGCAGCGACTTAATCGCCATCTCACACAGGGTCCCCGTGCCCTTTGATGCCTGACCAGACCTCTGTCATCAGCCCCCTTAACTCCCTTGCTATGCACTGCAGCATAGCCAGGCACGGCTGGAGCTCAGAAGCCATGAGGAGCTGCGAGTCAGACCGTGTCTCCTCGCGGAGCAGCACGACAGGCTGCATCGCCCTGCGGGCCTGTTGTTGGTCAAGAACCATGCCCTGATCCGTGACGTAACTCTCCAGCAGGTCCACCTGGTGCTGCTGTTCCTGCAGCGCCCTCATGTCCAGTGGGAGTATCGGAAGAGCACCTGGGGCTTCATCCCTTGTAACCAGCGCCTTCGCCGGGATGCTCAAAGCAGGCTTCTCTGCTTGTTTCTTCCACGCTGGTCGAGGTGTTTGGTAGGACTCCAGTATGAGAGTCGTCAATGGACCAAGGACAAGTTCTTTCGGGGCCGACTTCCTCCTCGCAACTCACTCCTGCCTTGTCTGCTGTGCCTTGTGTTGTATGGTGGGTTAATCTGTCATGTTCTTTCCTTTCTCCCAAATGAGGGCAGGCGCGTAGGCAGACATTCATGCTGATAACTTGTATTCACTTCCAAAAGGCTGGTGCGAGGACCAGATTCTGAACTTCAGCTTCTCTCAAAGGAGACAGAAGAGAAACAAACCTAAAATGACGGTTAACCAAAACCCGTGCACAGAACACAAACCTCTTAAATACACAAACCCCAAAACCAAGCACCAATAAACAAACTCAAGCATTTAACACAAAACTAAACTGATTGATAAAACATAGACCCATTCCATTCATAATAGAAGTCCCAAAAATACAAACTAAACAATGGCAGCCCCTAGCAGCCGCTGACCAGGGACGTCACACTGCATAGATAAACTGCCTGTATGACATATCCCCTCTGTGATATTGCAGTGGCAAAGGATGTTTACTAGGAATGCACCAAAATGATTTTTTGGACCAAAACCGTAAACCGAAAATGAGGAAACACTTGGCAAAAACCGAAACCGAAAGAAATTATTATTATTACATTACTAAAAGAATAAATCTGTTACAAAACTATGAAAATATTTATTTAGCATTCAGACAATGCACAATATAAAATAAAAATTGAAATAAAACATTTTACTTGGCCCCACTCATGAATAGCCTAAAAGTAAGATAGCTGAAATATTATACTATTAAATATCTTCTCTCATAGAACTAGTGCATGAACAAATTGCATTCAAAACAAGTGCTTTAAAAACTGGTGAAAGATATAACATTCTCTGTAGGCCTATAACAAATTAGTGTATCAAAACAAAGACATATATTAACTGTAATCACTGGAAAACTTTCTTTCCTTTTCAAAAACACAGACAGAAAGTGACTATTCTGTCATACATGAACACAGCACAGCGTAAACAGTATGAAATTCAATCTCTGCATTTAACACAATCACCAAGTGAGGCAGCCAGGGAGCAGTGGGGACAGTACTCAGGGTACCTCGGAGGTGCCTAGCGGTTTTGGGAATCGAACCCACGACTTCCTGATCGCAGGGTGAACACCCTAACCCCTAGGCTACCAGCTGCCCTTCGAGTGGAGGGGCTCGAAGGGCCTCTTCTGTACTCTGCGTGGTGATCGGGATGTTTTGATTTTATATGATGAATGAATCCCGACATTGAGACAAACAGCTTTCTGCGTGTCTTTCTTAGAAATATAGAAATGCGCCCACATGGCAGACATGCTGACTAATCCAATCTGGTGCGTGCAGGCTGGAGAGTCCAGGCTTTTCACGTGTTCTAGCTACTCTCTTGACAATGTTCAGGTATCCTTCATCACCCTGGATACAGTGTCTTGATGGTTGTGCTGCTTCTTCACCACCCCAGTCACCCTCTTTTAAAGTCCAGCCACAAGGGCTAGCTGGGGTAGCTATGAGGGACAAGGTAAGTCCTTCTGGGAATCCACAGTAACAGCAGAATCTGGGTCCTGTGTTTGAGTGATGCTGTACATTGGGGCACAAAACACACCAGCCCAGCTCCAGGGCAAGTGCACACAGTTTCTCCTGCCAGAAAAGAATTGGTGGGAAAAAGAGCCATGGCTGCTTTTCCTCCCCTTTATATGCGCTTTTTACTTGTCTGCATGGTTTACTTGTCTGCATGGTCTACTTTATGCTTTGTGCTGTGAGAGGTAAGGTTGCGAGTTAAAACCCACCTCTGAGTAGATTCTTCCTTTAACACAAACTTTTGTTTGTTAAAAATCAGCCTTTAAGAGACCCCCCTTGTTTCATGCCCTACTGTTGGTTCCCCAGCAAGATACTGTCTGTCTCTCCACAGCCATGCGTCCCCCTCCTCCTTCTCAACGCGTGGCTCACCCTCCAACATACAACCTACACCCCTTTTAAGCATGCATAGGTCAGAAAGACGTGTTTCTATTTGTTGTGATTTCTTAAAAATAATCAGCGCATGAACACTCATTTTTTTTGTGCTGTTATTTATCCAAGCTGCTAGCCAACTCAGTTAGTCAATTTGAGAACATGTCTTCACTTTTCTGGGTAAAAAATGTGTGACAGATTAATTTGCCAGTGAGTTTTGTGCTTACCACAGATTTTTCTTTGATTGTCTGTGCTGTTTATCCCCACCCACACGTGGGAGCGAGTGAAGGTTCCTTAGTAAAGCTGTGGTGTGTAAAATTTTGAAACATTGATGACTAACCTCGCACCTGCATTCTGAATCAGCTGAAATGGTTTTGTTACCTTCAGTGGAAGTCCAGCCAGTAGTGAGTTGCCATTTCTGTGAGTTCCAATACTTTCTGCTTCCCAAAGTCTCAATATTAGTAACATTTATTTTCCATTCAATGATCCAAACTGGAATTTTAGATTATTAAAAGACAAACCAAATATCTAGGTAAACAGCATAAATCAATTAAGCATGACTTCAGAAGTAGGAGGCAACTGGATATTTAGCACAGTGAGACAAACATAAATATGCTACATTTGGGTATAGGTGTAGCTGCAGAATGCAAATAAAGTGTTCTGACTTGGCTCACATTATTTATGTCACAAACTGGCCAACAACATCTTTGGAGCAGAAGATCTTTCAGTACATACATACCTGCTGTTTTCATGTGCAGCTTTGACAGTATCTCAAGTCAAACAGATGTTTATTGTCATAAAAGTGTTTCTGAATTTATATCATATGCATAAATAGGCATGTAGCATGCATGACTGTGGAAGTGGGCATGTAATTGGGTATGACTGTGGTGGACTGAAGTACAGCCAGTACAGCCACTCTTCTCATTAGTGGTTCCCAAATGGTGGATTGAGCTACCAAAGGTGGCAGAATCCCTCTCCTCTTCAAAAACCTCCCAAGGACTCACCTATTCAAAGAGCACCTCCTCTCCTAAAGCACTATCTACCTTTTTAGACTACTCCTACATAAAGGTTTTTCCTCTGGTTCTCATACTGTCCTGAAACTTGAGTGTTTCCTCAAATTGTGAGTCCCATTGGATAAATTCATTTGCTAAATTAATGTAATGAATGAATAATGAATGATGTAAATGATGTGCACACGACAACAATGCTTTTCCTTTCAGCAGATGGATTTTAGAATAACCTTACAGATGGGGCATGATAGCATGTGCAACATTCATCACACACTATCATACAGATCATGGGCGCCCAAAGCATTTTTAAAGTGAGGGGATGCAGCGCTCTACGTCTCGGATGTTGTTCGGGAGGGGTACAGTGGGGGAGACTAAACTAATGATTTTGAAAACTATAATGGTTCTGGCGACCATGGTACAGATGCTGTCTGCCATCTGTAAAGTTACTCTTAAATCCATCTGCTGAAAGGGAAAAGCTTTCTACTTGATCTAAAACAGCTCAAAACAATCTAACATGACAGACGGTTCTCTAAGCATACCTTCACAGATAGCTGGGTAAGTTGGCCCCCCATATGTTCAAACTTCCAGAACAGAAATATGCAAGCAGTGCACAGGACAGGATGGATAAGTGGCATTCTCCTTCAAAGATCACAGACACAACACTGTCAGACTACAAACTTTGGCTGTAACTGCAGAGGCACATCTTACAACATGGTGTCGGTACTTCAGGCAGAATCAAGTTAATGCTCTTATGCTGATTAAGAACTACGACACAGACTGTCTTACGTACGGGCAGTGCTTTGTAATCAAACATGGGAAAATTGTGAATAAATAAACATTATGTAAAACAAATGTAAATGCATGAATGTTTTATTGGATTTTTACCCTGGCCAATAAGGTGTAAAGTAATGTTGGCAAAGTTGGTAAGAAAGATAAATATATTAAGTAATTACAGGGATGTAGCAGATTCATAGTGGCAGCCTAAATGGTCATCTACATAATATGGACAAAAGTATTGGGTCACACATCTTACACATTATTGAATTCACGTGGCCCCTTACTTCCAGTGAAGGACAATCTTAACACTCCAGCAGACCAAAACATTTTGGACAACGGCATGCTTCCAACTTTGTGTACGCAGTTTGGGGAAGAACCTTTTCTTTTCCAGCATGACTGTGCCCCAGTGCACACAGCAAGGTCTATAAAGACATGGTTGGATGAGTTCAGTGTGGAAGAACTTGACTGGCCCACACAGCCCTGACCTCAACCCCATCCAACGCCGCTGGGATGAACTGTAAGGGAGATTGTGATCCAGGCATTCTGTCCATCATAAGTGCCTGACCTGATAAATGCTGTACAGAATGAATGGGTACAAATTCCCACAGAAACTCCAAAATCTTGTGAAAAGCCTTGTGGAAGTTGTTACAGCTGCCAAGGGTGGGAACCAACTTTATGTTAAAGTCTATGTTTTTGAATGCAATATCATTAAACCTCTGTCACTAATGGCCAGCCATCCCAATGTGCATACAGTGTACTTCTCTCAAGTACTTAATATTTTTACCATGTTTGGCGAGATTGTGAGACGTCAGTTTACAGTTCAGTTAATACTAAGTAATACGATACCAATGGCTTCAAAAGCCTCTCAAATTATTTTGACAACAACAATAATATGAACCTGCGGAACATAAAGTGGAGTGAGGGGCAACATTGGCTGAGAACTTAAGAAAATCTAATTCGTATACTGTTTTCCCCCATAAAAAGACAGGTGTTAAGTTTAGAGAAAATCTTCAACACCCCAACACGCCAGCACCCGACGTATTAATATTAAGAAGTATTTTAAAAAATGACCAAAAGACAATACTGTACTACATATCATATAACTGCATATCCTAGTCCTGCAGATGATGTCAAACAATCACCTCCTCCAGTTAGTTTTCAGCAATTGTGTATTTTTGTTATTGTGTTTAAAACGATTAAACGTATAATTATAAAACAGAATTACTTATTAAGGTAAGGACCCTGACCAAACCGACAAAATGGCCCTTGGACAAATACCACTCCTCTGACCTTCTTTCACTCTTCTCATCTCTTAAAACATATCTGGGAGTCCGCCAAACTGAGCATTTTCCATTATTTAGAAGTGCGACGTCTAACGGGCTCTGCTTGGTGGAGCTCTGGGACCATCTCCAGGGTACCCACGGCCGAAAGCGAGATTTAAAAAAAACAACAATGTTCAAATCAGTCCGCCTTGTGGCTTTTATTTTGAAGACCGAAGCTGTCGTGTGGTGGTTTGCTCGCTGGGGATACTCTTACTCTCACACTGTAAAGGAAGCATGGCTGCCGACGGGATGATGTCTAATGGCCAGGAGACGGCCTGTCTGAATGGCGAACCGGCCCTGAAGCGGTCCCGGGATAGCGCGGGGGTGGAGGCGCTCCGGACTCCGCGGGAGCCGCAGAATAAAGTGACTGTGGTTCTGGGGGCTCAGTGGGGAGACGAGGGGAAGGGGAAAGTGGTCGACCTGCTGGCTATGGACGCAGATATCGTTTGTCGATGCCAAGTGAGTTACTCAAATCCGCCTTTTCTTGTCTGGAGTCAGTTTGTCGACACCACACCGATTCGTTTTTATTTGGACCTGCAGCGCGCAAGCCACCAGACAAGTTACTGATTGTTTAAACGAACGTTGTTTTTATGCTCGCATTAGCTGTTTAAGTAAAACATCTACAGCCGGTTTATTGTTGTCTTTGAGTTGTCATGATTTGGTAATTGCTTATAATGGTTTAAGATTTTATGATTTCTTAATAAATCCTAACCAATTACCAAACCACGGATACTTAAAAACCTAGCCTGTATAACTCTACAGTTAATGCCAGTTTATCATTGTCTTGGACCGTTATGAAGCCGTGGTTTGGTAATTGGATATTGTGATTTGTTAGGATATGTGAACTCGGAGTATTGAAGGCGCTTTTTTGACTTTTGCCTTTGAGTTTAGTACCGGACTGGTTTAGCCTGGATTAGTTTTCCCGCCATTTAGATAACCGTCCCTTGTCTCACCAGGGAGGAAATAACGCAGGGCACACGGTGGTGGTGGACTCGGTGGAGTATGACTTCCACCTCTTGCCCAGTGGTGTTCTCAACAAGAGGGCCGTCTCTTTTATAGGTAAGTTTTTGTTTTGACCTGACGCTCCTCTGCAGCTCCTTCACATTCCGAGTGGTGTGTAATCAATGCTCGTGCAATCTCATGCTTTTCTCTCCTATAGAGTCCTACATCTCATTTCTGATTCCACATCTCAATACTGAGCCTGTTATGTCTGCCGTTTGTGTGTGTTTACCTGTCTGTGGACAACATAGTTTTTGGCTGTCTGCTTAAACCCTCTTGCCTTATGTCTGGATCAGGGAATGGAGTTGTGATTCATCTTCCTGGGCTGTTTGAGGAGGCTGAGAAGAATCTGCAAAAAGGCAATGGTGAGGCATAGGAAGTGTATTTTACTGGAAAAAGACAATGTTTGAAGAATGTAATGGGATAAGTCAAGAAATTGTTTTGCTTTTCTGTAGTGTTTGGGTTAAAACCTATTAATTTATTTGTACATATGCTATTCTGTGCCTACACTTGAAAGACTATTCTTCTTTTGTTTAATTCAGGACTTCAGGGTTGGGAAGAGAGACTAAAAATTTCTGACCGTGCACATATTGGTAGGATCCCATGTAAATTGGGGTGTTTTATTAAATTAGTTTCCGTGTAAGTTCTATGCAGCTGTTTTATCTTCTGCTTTCTCTGGATTTTTTTTTAGTGTTTAACTTCCACCAGGCTGTTGATGGTATACAGGAGCAACAAAGACAACAGCAGGCTGGGAAAAAGTGAGTTTATTTTTTCTTCTGAACATCTTGTGAACAAATTCTTTTCCCCAATTACTGCTGTTCATTGTTTCATTTTACTTATCTTTGCAGTCTGGGAACTACGAAAAAGGGCATTGGCCCAGCATACTCTTCTAAGGCAGCACGCAATGGACTCAGAGTGTGTGATTTGGTCTCTGATTTCTCGGTTTTTGAAGAAAAGTGAGTCTTTTTATTAGGGATGCACCGAAATGATTTTTTTGGACCGAAAATTAGGAAACATTTGGCCGAAAACCGGGAAAAAAAATATTATTAAATTATTAAAAGAATATATCTTTATTTAACATTCAAACAATGCACAATATAAAATTAGAAATAAAATATTTTAGTTAGCCCCACTCATGAACAGCCTAAAAGCAAGATAGCTGAAATATTATACAATTAAATATCTTCTCACATAAAACTAGTAAATTTAAGTGCATTTTAATATTCTGAACGAAGTCAATGAACAAAGTGCATTCAGAACAAGTGCTTTAAAAACTGTTAAAAGAAATAACAACATTCTCCGTAGGCCTATAACAAAACAGTGTATCAAAACAAAGACTGGCATAGCCATATATTAACTGTAATCACTGGAAAACTTTCTTGCCATTTCAAAAAAACACATACGGAGTGGGTGGGCACGAAGGGTCTTGCCTCTTCTGTGCTCAATTGGAATGGTTTGATTCTATATTATAAATGAATCCCGACATTGAGAGTCTTTGTGGATGCACCCCCTCTAGAAATTTCAGCATTCCATGCTTTACAAATGGCTTTCCACGTGTCTTTCTTAAATAATGCATTTTTTGCCATTTTCGGCCAAAACTTTTCGGTGGCCGAATATTCGGTGCATCCCTACTTTTTATATTGTGCAGTAATACTGTTAGTATGTGAGAGTACTCCTGGGCATTTTCAAAATCTTCAACTTCTCTCTGTAGATTCCGAGTTCTAGCAAGCCATTTTCAGACCATGTACCCCAATCTCAACATTGATGTTGATGCTGAGCTTGAGCAGCTGAAGGTAATGATGATGCACACTGCACATCACAGTGACTGGCTGTATAAACTGTACTCCAAGTTGTGTTGTAGCCTTTTACAGTCTTTTCTTCTAACAGGGATATGCTGCGAGGTTGCTCCCTCTAGTCACTGATGGGGTTTACTTTATGCACAAAGCCCTGACTGGGCCTAGCAAGAAGATTCTGGTGGAAGGGGCAAATGCAGCCCTTCTGGATATTGACTTTGGTAAGATTGCAGAGATGCATAGTAGTGCTGTGGTTCATATGATGGTGAATTACACATTGCGACTAGAGTGCACCTACATTGGGCTTTTTTTTATTAGTATGTTTTGTCACTCTGTGATCGCTGTGTAACCTTAACAAGGGCGTTTTTATGTTTCTCAGGAACCTATCCCTTTGTGACATCATCAAATTGCACAGTTGGAGGTGTGTGCACGGGCCTAGGGGTGCCTCCGTCCTATGTTGGTCGCGTGTATGGTGTAGTCAAGGCATACACCACTAGGGTTGGTGTAGGAGCATTCCCTACAGAGCAGGACAATGTGAGTGCATGACTTGGAGCTTCCGTAAAGCAACACCAGACAATTTTCTGATGTGCGTGTGTTTTTTTTTTTTTTTTTTTTTTTTTTTCTGCTTTGTGTTATCCAGGATATTGGAAATCTTCTGCAGTCTAGAGGACGGGAATTTGGAGTGACAACAGGCAGACGACGACGCTGTGGGTGGTTGGACTTGATTTTGGTTCGTTATGCCCACATGGTGAATGGTTTTTCTGCGTAAGGGTCTATCTATACACTCCCTTGGAAGTTATTTTAAAGCTTAACTATACTTTAAATGCTTTTGCTTAACTATTAAGTTCATGTCAGTTTTGCTTTTCCCTCTTCATTTTAATCGCAGTATTGCTCTGACCAAGCTGGACATACTTGATATGTTGCCTGAAATAAAAGTCGGTGTGGCCTATACAGTTGACAGCAAGCCATTGCCCAGCTTTCCTGGTGACTTATTTCTTCTTGTTTAGGATTTTGTGCTTTATTATTGCTGCTATAAAAGTGGGTGACATTATGCTTCCTTTTATTGGCAGCTAACATGGATGTCCTGACAAAGGTTTCTGTGACCTATGAGACATTACCTGGGTGGTGTTGCAGCACAGAAGGAGCACGCAGTTTTGATGAACTCCCACATCAGGCCCAGGCCTACATTCTTTTCATTGAGAACTTCTTACAGGTGCCAGGTAAGTCACATGTAAATTTTGCATATGGTATTAAATTGTACTTGAACAGTTAATTTGCTTCTGCATTATGCATTTTGCTTACTCATTTTTTTGCAGACTGAAATATATATTTTTCTTCCAGTTAAATGGGTTGGAGTTGGCAAGTCCAGGGAAAGCATGATCAAGCTGTTCTAAGATACTGCATTATTGCACCTGAAATCCACCACATGTATAGGTCCACAAAGAATCATTGAATTAGGAGAACCAGAATATTTATGTAGTGGATCAATGCTGAGAAGATGAATTATGGGTTTAGAACTCAAAGAATGTCCCACTTAAAGTGAGCATCGACATCATCACAATCCTGGACCATAGTAAGCAGAGAGGGATGAACCATGTTTAACAAATCTGAGTAAGAGTTCTGATCTTGGGTGAGACTTTTATACCCAATCCTGGATCAGCAATCTTATCAAGATGATTAAGTACATGTCATACACTCCCAAAGTAGATTGGTACTTTAAAGGAACCTCAGCTTTATGTAAATGTTTGCAACATAAAACCCTACTGATTTCCTCTCTTCTAGCCTTTCTCTCAACTGCACTGTAATAAATGAATATTTACAGATAATTCTCAAGGTTTTATTATCTGGTGAACTGTAGGCATTCATTGTTGGTGATATCATAATTTCTCCATTCCATATGAAGCTCTGATTAACTGTATAAAAAGTCTGGACCTTTATAATGATTTGTTGTATCTTAGAAGAATTTGCTATTTTAATCACTGATGGAAAAATAATCTTAAGGGTTTTTTTGGTCATTTGTAGCTGAACTTTTCTTTATGTAATCAAATGCGTGGGGTCAGTATAAGACCTGATTTTTTTTTTTATTATTTTTTTTTTTTAATTTGAGGAGGTTTGTACATTAAAATATTTTTGTGGTCGGTTTTGGCAATTGTTCTGAAAAAGACAAAAGGGATTTTGCTTTAAGGCTTTGCAAAAACCACCTTTACCTTAAAGAGTTATTTGGACTTCAATATTAGAGATGCACAACAGAAATGTACAGATGCATACTTTCCATTCCGCAGAAGGGTTTTGCTATTTTATGGGTTTACTCATTGGCTGCTGCTTTGGAACAATAAAGTGTTCTAATCATTATGCCTTTTGATTTTCTTCCCTCCTTAGTCATTTCCAGCGAACTGCTTTATACATTTAACCAGATTTCACATTACCAATTGTTGGTCAGGACCTCAATTTTCAGTAGGTGATCAAAAGTATCACAGCCCATGTACCACATTGTATGCACTATGCAAAGTGTTTTATGTTCTAATGAGTTTAGACTGAGACAAGTAGGTGCTTGTCATTTCAATCATAAACAGTGAAATGAAACCATGTTCCTCCATGACCACGGTGCAACGAAGAATGCACAAGTGCATGTAGGACAGGGCTAAAGAGAGTTTAAAAAAAACGAGCAACAGTACAATAATTTGCAAGACGACAACACACAATGCAGCTGACAGGAGCAGAAACAATTACAACAATTTGGTATATACAGTGTACGCATGTGGTTTGCACAATTTCTTTTACTTTCAGTGCTCTTGATTCTTTTGCATGTAAAGTACATAGTGGACAAAGGTGATTATGAGCGATTCTTAAATGTAATGGGTTGTTATAAGTATGGAGTAGACCTACAGTAAGGTAGGTATTTCTACATTTTAGGAAATGGTTTGTTTAAATATTTGTGCGCCGACAATTCCTGATTGTAAAATGCCTACATTGCGATTTATGTTGAGCTAGATGCAGTCAACAGTAATGATAAAATGCACTGGCACATTTTTGGAAATCACTCTACACATTATTTCAAGTAACGTGTTGCAAATTGGGAAGATGATAACCTACTAAGTTGGAATATTTTTAAACAAAAAGCTGAAAATGATCTGCAATGAATTGTAATAGAAACAATTTATATTACAAAGTTTGTGGGTTTTTTTTATATAAATTTTAATATTCTTTGATCAAATGCTCATTTTTTTTTTTTTTACACTGAACAGCATAAACAATTTGTAAACAAAATGTTAACACATTTTAATTTAAGGAATACACAGCATGAAGAGCCAAGTACAGTAATTTATTTGAGCTGATTGCATTTTTATTTACTTGCTCTTGTTTGGGGTGATGCTGTGGATAACACTGTTGTTTCTTACCAAGAATTAGTTTCAGCTTTTATGAATAGCACCTTTCTTCCAAGATGCAAATCATAAAACAAAAGGATGTGGACAACCACTTTTGTCGTACACTGAAATTACATTTAGGCCTAATTTGTTTTACCTCAACTTCTGTTTTATGAACAGCTGCTTTGAAGTGGGGGAAATAAGGGTTGTAAGATGATTTAAATAATGTCAAGATGTTCAAAGACAGCAATATTATATACAATTTTAAATACAATTTATTTGGGCAATAGTCTATACAAGTTTTTTGGTTTCTATTGGAGTCCCTCATTTTTGCAGTGAAAAAAGTATTTGATTTTTTAATTATTATATGTACTAATGTAAGGGATTGTCTCTTTTCTCCTCTTGAACGGTCGGTGTCTTTGTATGTGGGTACTTTTAAAAATGTTTCTGCTTTTTAAACATTTTTTCCAACGTGAGTCCGACTGAAAGTTTTGCTGCCATGCAAGCACGTGTCTCAGAGCGCCTGGGGGCTGAGGGCGGACACTGCCCCCCTCTGCTGAGGAGGGCCGGACCAGCCGGAGCGTTTACCAGAGAAATCGTGGCTTGATGAGCATCTCAGTAGTTTGGAGAGTGGAGAAGTTGTTCGGCTTGTAGTTCTGTTTATTTCGCGAGATGTTGGTGACACTGTCTGTATTGCTGTGGCTCTTCCATGTCGCTGCATCGACCGAGAAAGAGTCTGGAGTCAACATTGTGGTAGGTTAGAAACACAGTTTGTTTTTATTTCATATTTTCTTCTACTTACAGGACATTATACATTTCAGTTCCTCCAGCTCCGTCTGCTTTACACCTTGTCTGCTGAGGAAGGTTTTTTTTTTATCACTGTTTTTTTAATCACTGTTTGTTAATTGTGTGTTAAATTTGTTCATTTATTCATTTGTTTCTTTTTTAGTGTGTTGTTAATTTGCATACTGAATTTTTGGTTTTACAGATTGATCCTCATTGCTCTAAATCAGTGGAACATACCTACCACATGTGTACCGACACGCCTATTTGATATTTATAGCAGTTAAATTGAGATCAAGAAAAGGGCCCACTTTGGCAAGGAGTATTGACCACTGGCATTCTCTTGAGACTTTGGAAGGCACTTGAGACAGGCAGTGTTGAGAAATGCCACACTTGTCTGATGTTTTCATTCAACTTACTCCATCTAACTCCTTGTGTACAGTAATATAGAATTTGACATTGTCTCCGTCAGTGGCCTGCCAGCCTCGGTTCATGTAATCTGTAGATTACATGTAATCTGATTGCATCAGTTTTTAGAGGAATGTGCACTGTGTGAGTTCAAAGCAGTCTGTTACAGGGTGTGTTGGATGTCATGCTGTTGTTCATTATTGCCAGAAAATTGTTGCATGTCAAAACCCATCTTAGCTGGAAGCCATGACTGCCTAGATGAAATGACACAACAGTATGGTCATGAGTCAGCCTAGTGTTTTTAGCTGGAAATGCAATGATTCAAAATGCACGTCTGCTTTTTTTCCACTGTTGTCTTTCACATCTCTAACCAAATGTGCCTTTTACATCCTTTTTAACCTGTAGAATTCTAACATCTGTAGCAGCAGGAGTCCTTCTACCTCAGGTAGGCCATATCATTTTTACATTAATTTTTTTTTGCATTCTTGACTGCACCAGATTCGTAGATACTTGTCTACTCAGCAGCGATATAACAACAAATCCCCCAGATGTTACCTTTACAGGAGAAGGTAAAACGCTCTTAAATTGAATCTAAGTTAATGTCACACACTTTTATTCCAATAAATTTTGAACCACTGGGTGCAGGGGCGTCAGAAGCATTTTTAATGTGAGGGGTACGCATCAGTCTACGCAAGGGGGCGGGGTTTGGGGTGGGGGCGGGGTTTGGATGGGTGGTTGCTGCGCATCCTTTTAGGGGGTGGGGCAAACCCGTTGGATTTCCAGTGGTACGTGTATTCTGCTATCGATTAAGTGGGATGGATTCTTTCGCGAAAGATTTAAGATTCAAGATTCAACAGCGCTGGGTGAACTAATATTTTATGTTAAATGTGGG
>JBBIGA010000022.1:8725744-8740186 GCA_037576975.1 Alestes dentex | reverse complement strand
CGGTTGATCTCTCACCAATGCACACTTACAACTCAGGCCATTTGATTGAGTATGTTTTTTATTTCTTGGGCACTCAGCAATGGTATTCCTCTCCCTCTCTCCCTCACACACACACACACACACACACTTACTCATATACACACCCACACCCCCTTAGTAGTGACTGTCTGGACAGAGTAACTACAGTTTTGCGGTTGCCTCTCTGAATTTCCTGGACCATTTGTGTTGAGGTAGGAGTCGGACACAGACATATGCATGTGTGTGTGTGTGTGTGTGTGTCTGTGTGTGTGTGTGTGCATGTATATGTGAGTCTACGTGTGCTGCTTAACACTGACTTTTAATACAACATTAAGTGCAGTCCAACTGTAGTAGCTAGAGTAACATGAATTAAATTAATATTGCATGAAATCATTTGCTTCCGCTGTGCATTTTACTTGTGTGCATTGGCACTGACATCTATGGAGGTTTATAGCTAATGTGCAAGCAATCCTGTAGATAGTGTAGACACTATTAGACTACTATTACACTTACTGATGCAGCACTATAGTATTAAGTAACAGCTTTTTGGCAACAGTGCATGTATTTTTCACGCAAACCATTATGAGTTTAATCAGAAAGTACCCACAACTCGCTGGCATGGATTAAACATACAGTCTGCAGTTTCTGTCTGTTGATGATATGTTAAAATCTGTTCATACAGGTTGGTCTCACGCCATCGTAGCTTAAACAGCATATGGTTTACTTAGTGGTAAGAAAGAATCATGTAATTGCTTGAGGATTGGGATGCAATTCGATGTATTTATCAGGCTTATATAGTTATATTATCAGTTGTATTATAGTTCCTTGTGCACAGCTCAATCCCAGTTTTAAAGCAGCTGTAGCGTCAGCAGCTTTCTGCTCTCTGAATCAGTTCGAGCCCAATAAACTGTCACAGAAATGTGCTTCCCCCCTCTGCCCTGGCATTTAGACTTACTGAGATCATTCTCTCTCTCCATTTCTCCTTCTGCCTCTCCCTCTCACACCCACCCAACCACACACACACACACACACACACACACACACACACACACACAGCTACACACTTCCAGCCCACCACACACTGCCTCTAGTTCTATCCCATGGGTGTAGGCTTACCACCTTCAATCTTCACCCCACAGACAAATCACAACCTGCATGTAGTCCCACAACATAAGAAACTTCTTCCTCACACAAGAGCCCCCATGTCCTAGAGGCAGACCACCACAATAACTCTCAGCTCTGTTCCTTTATGCGAATTCAGAGTCGTTAAGCTGTCAAAAAGGCATCGCCATCCAGTTCCATTATTAGCACTTTGGGTGATTACGCAAAGCTGACATGACTTTTCCATGGTGTGTGGGATCAATCACATGCCTTGTCCTTCTGTGCCCATAACTACGACTTGATTCTAATACACAGATTGGGGATGTGAATGTCTGGGATTATGGCATTTAATTTAAATATGATTTTTTAGAACCATTTCAAATTATATATAAATTTATATAATTACATATATACAATACATATATTAACAAAAGTTTTCAAAATGTATTTCAGCCAAAAAATAACCATACTTTTCTGTGTATTATTATAGAATTACTACTATTAAATCACAATTCTCAGACTGATGGATCAATGCATTTTTACACCCGTTTTCTGCTGAATAGGAAGCTGCCCAAGTTCGTTTATTCATTTGCTGTGCACAGAGGCTGCTGCTGAAGCAGAGCCTCAGCTCACACCATATGGTCAGTGTATATTAAAGCCTAAAACAGGTGCAACTTCACTTTTTCCCCAAACAAAGCAGTTCCACAACATAGCTCTGTAAAGGTGCACTACACATGTCCTGCATGCATGACTGCCTCACTGCTGCCAGCCCAGCAACAAATTAAAAGGACAAAAATATACTTGTTTACTGTCAGGAAGGCATTCAGGGTCAGATACTAAGAATTGTTTCCAGTGTATTCATATATTGTCAGTCAGAAAAGAGATGACACTGTTTTGATGCCAGATATCAGCACTAGTCTGATATCAGCAGAAAACACTGGATCAGATATCTGAGGGGGAAGAAAATCAGATCCAATCCTGTAACAAATCTAGCTAGAAATAGCACACACACATCTCATGTTTTGTCGTTATCTGTGTATTTCTTTTTAAGGGGAGAGTAGGGTTTTGAGTAGTTTACTGTTAGATGATCATTTTAAGAGCTTCAGTTAAAAATAGCTCTTTCTAAGGATTAGTCTTTTTTTTTAAGATATTATGTATCAAGCTGGTACCCAAGGTTTCTCTGTCAGAAAAGAACAGGTCAGCCCTAGTTTTGTATGCTATTGCCAACAGCATTTAATTTTAGTTTATGAATGTTTCAGTTCATGCACCCTTAAGTAATATTCTGCATTTATGATATGCCTTATTTCTGAATCATCAGTGTCTCCTTGGTCTGACTGTGAAGATTTACCTGTCAGTTACGGCTCTGGGGACTCCACCCTCAGCAACCGACACAGCTGGAGGTGCCGGAACAGAGAAAACGGAAGGAAGAGGTAGGCTATGCACAGATTAACACTTGATGATAATGAAATCAATGCTTATTGAGCTAGACTGAACATAAGTCAGTTGGAGTCACCAGTATTGTAGGACTGCAGAAACAGTACACTATAAAGGCTTAAATGCCTTATTAAATGAGGCCACTATCAGAGTGCTATGGTCAAATCATGCCTGCGCAAAATAATCAATGGCAACTAAGAAGGGTTTTACTTTTTTCCTTAAGGTGATTGTACAGAGATCCTAGTGAACTTCAGTTAACTGAAGTCAGATATTTCTAACATTTTCTAAGTAGCTATCCAGTCATAACTACAGGAAGTAGCAGCACTGCATTCACAAAACATCATCTATGGGATGCTGCAACACTAACTTGGGGTGCTGTATAGCCAACATGGGGTGCTGCAGCACCTGAAATATGTTTTCACATTATTAGTGAAATTGAAACCCACCCACACATCAGCAAATCAGCATTTTTAAGCAAGCTAGTGAACTGTACATAAAAAATTGTGATTGTTGTATGTAGCTTTTGTTTCATGTTTCGTTTTATTTTCTGCAGCTTGGAAAAGCTCAGCCAACTACTTGAAACTGTGAAATAACTTCTTTTTGCCAATGTTGTCAATAACTGAGGGAGCAAAAAAGGCGTACTTACCAATAACACTGAACAGTCATGGTAGATTAAGACAGCAACTTGATAGATATCTATTGAGTTATCAGATAGGATTAGTGGATAGCCATTTATTCAGTCAAAACAACACAAGCGACCACATTATGTATTTAATTCAATTAGTAAATTCTTATTTTTTTTCTTAAGACAGTAAACATAGCTCCCTTTAAATTACAAGACTAGGCGATTTACCAAATTTTAGCAAAATGTTTTGTTTAGATATTTATTTTTATAGTGAACAAATATGTAATTAAATGTAATGAAAAATGTAATGTAAAAGCAGTCTAAAATAAATGTAGCTACATCTAAATTGAATTTACTACACAGAAGAACCATAACAATAAAATCACTGATGGGTGATTATCTTGTTATCACAGAACCTATCAAGGGGTGAAATATATTGGACAGCAAGTGAATTGTTAGTTCTTGAAGTTCTTGAAATAATTGTTTTTGACCATTGTTTGTACTGTTGTTTAGAAAATTTAAGTGAAAAAAGTCTCTTCATTGCACCATTGTTTCTCATGCAGTTTTGGTGCAGACAGGAGCAGCGCTGGCAGGGAGGGCAGGAAGCGAGCGGCTTCAGGCCTGAACAGAAGCGCAGCCATGCGCTGCTCCACTCTACTGGCCATCTTGACAGCCGTGCTGATCTACCTGGTGATTGGGGCACTGGTATTCAACAAGTTGGAGTCCCCAGCTGAGGTGGATAATTACAATACGCTGCTCAACAGGCTAAATGGGATCCGCCAACAGTTCTTGGACAGTTATACCTGTGTGAGCTTCGAGAGTCTGCAGTTGTTCCTAGAGGTACAGGGAATCATTGTACAGGAAACAGAACTGCCAGAAACATACCAGATTAGGTTTTACAAGTAATGTATAAGATTACAAATATTAATATTAATATTAATATCAGTGTCGCTTGACAACGTCAGCCTTTGCCTCCTACATCTTACTAGATGCACTTGACCCTGAATCACACAGACAAAACTATATATATCTTAACAAAAATTAAAAATACCAAGTAAACCTTGGGATATCGCAACGTAAAAATCTGAAAATGTGCATCATGAACATGTGACAAAGCATTCTATTCACCATATTTGATGTATCTGCATGGTTTATAGTGTTCAACCAGTGCTGGTCAACACTCAGTCCAATACATTAATGTCATTCATCAACTTCCCCCAGCCTTCCAGCTCTAATTTCATTAGTAAATAGTGCCACAAATATATAGTCATTATTTTTTTCATAGAAGTTTCATTTTAATTCTAGTAATTTTATTCTAATTCTTATGACAGAATATCAGTGAACAATTGAATGTTAAAAATTTTCCTTTCAAGAATCTGATCAAGTGACTTTGTTGTGTTGCTGCCTAAACACTGCCTCCTAATCTTTACATCTCTGTAGAACCTTACAGAACCCATTGCGGGAGGGGTTGACCCAAACAACAACTCTACGTTCACCAGCAGCTGGGATTTGGCCAGCGCTTTCTTCTTCTGCGGCACCATCATCACCACCATTGGTATGACATTCTTACATTGCTGGATGAGCCCAGCTCCATTCTAACCCCTGGGACATGGCCTGCTTAATGCATTCTATGGATTGCTCACCCTGCAAGTTCTCTATAAATATCTGATCCTCAAATCACATTGTATTTATGTGTGGCCTCCAGGTTATGGGAACATCTCTCCACAGACGCACTGGGGCAAGATGTTCTGTATCTGCTATGCTCTGGTGGGCATCCCCTTGTTTGGGTTTCTGCTTGCCGGAGTAGGAGATCATCTGGGCACTGGGCTGAGGAAGGCCGTCGCTAAAATAGAGATGCTCTTCCTGGTGAGAGCGGGACAGAGATGATGATGACAGCAGCATAAAAATCTTTATGATACTTGCTTGACAAGATATATTATGTGCTACAAACATTTTATATTGATAAACAGTATGGACACCACTTTTCATTAAATGTTTGACTATTTTAAACATTTTTTAAATGAAATATCAGTATTCTACTTATCTAGTCTACAACACATTGCTTTCTAAGAAAAAAGGGTCCCTTTTAGGGTACAAAGGATGTCAGTGTGTGGTGGTAACCTTAAAGATACATTTTTAATAATTTAGTTAGGTCAAGGTCAATAACTTATTTGTAAAAGTCAAGCTTTTCTCTGGGAAATGTGGATGTAGAGCACTTTTAAAACTCATTTGGGCCATGTTGTACTTTGGGGGACTAACATTTACTAAGACTATAACAATTTTTCATAGTAAGCTTTTTAATTGATTTAATGGGACTGCTGCCCACACATTCTCTGCTGTTCTCCCCAGACCATTCATAGTCATATGATTTTTCTTCACACAACATATCATAAACATATCAAAAGCAGCTGTTATACATCAGTGAGAAAAGACATGTGAGAGGTTTTTTTGAATGCTTGAGTATAAATATACATTCTCACTGTTATTGACAGTCATGTACTGCCTACACCCCAAAAAATACACATTTTCGTGTCTTTCACATTTGTCTTCTGATTTGATGTCCCTTTTTTCTGTTCTCAGAAGTGGAAGGTGAGTCCCACTATTGTGCGTGTCATCTCTGCTGTGCTTTCCATCCTGCTGGGCCTTGTGCTTTTTGTCTTTGTGCCCACACTGGTCTTCCAAAAGGTGGAGAAGTGGAGCCTGTTGGAATCCGCCTACTTTGTAGTCATCACCCTCACCACTGTGGGTTTTGGGGACTATGTTGCAGGTATATTCCATACAGCCAGTTTAGTCTATAACAAAAGTACTTTCATGCATGGGGCATGCATCTGGGTCAGTTAAAGCGGTGCGGTGCAGTCTCCCCATTAATGTGTTTTGGATTACAAATGTCACCCTAACTCATCCCAAATGTATTGGACAGTGCTTTGTCACTTCAGAGAATGCAGTTCCACAGCTCCTAAGTCCAGCGGCAATATATCCATTCTAAGCCATCATAACTGAGAAACTCTTGACTTTGTAAACAAAATTAACAATCAGCTGAGACACATTACACACACAAATGCAGTTACATTGACTGTAACTGTAGAACAAATCCCCTAGATGCAACTACTTAAACAATAATTTTTCACAATACATTTCACATTAAACATTCGCTAAGAGTGACAGTCCCAATCCAGTTTCTCATGTCTCCTGACTCATGGAAGGAGCAGTGGTTACAAAATACAAGGGCAGTGGTTGATATAATCCCAAATTAAATGGTACAAACCTTTAAATAAGATTTTGCTGGACATTTCCAAAATGCCATCCTCAGCTGTGATGTTTTCTTTTCTGTGAGCTGTTACATTACATTATATGAGTTATGAAATTAGGTTAAGGGTAAAGATGGAAGAAAATTACCATAATTCCATAAGTTCATACCTTTTCTGAATTGCTTTTTTTTTTTACCAGGGCTTTGAGGGTGACCATAACACATAGAAATTAAGTACAACAGTTACCATAACTTTTAAATATTTATTAATGGAGGAAACACATTTCTTTGTTCACTTGTGCAGCTACCTTGCTGGTGAATTAGAAGATATTCTGGGAAATTACCATTTACAGACAGAAGGTCCATAGAGCCCATAATTGGAGAAAAAACAATACCAACACCCAAGAAACAGTTTAGTGCTATTTAGTTGAACGAATTACCTTACTCAAATTTACTTTGCTGAAGTTTGTTGTCAGTTACAGCAGTTCACATTGTTGTTATCAGTAGTGAATCAGTAGTTATTTTAAAAATAGCCATAATTAGAAAGTAGTTCTCTAGGAGATCTGAAAGAACTATTTGTTTATTAATAGTAGTTTAGGCATTAATGCAGCACTATTGATTTGATCCTGTTTAGTCCCTGCATAATTACTTAGTAATTATGAAACAGTATTATAAGTGTTACCCAAGATGTGTAAAATTGAACACCTGTGCTAGCTATGGGTGCACCATAAAGCAGTTGAATTCGCTAGATAAATGTGATGTATACTTTTGGACATCTAGGGCAAGTTTCCCAAAATTAGATTACGACTAAAAAGACTCAAAAGAATTTCAAATGGTAATGTTCCACTGATACCGAAATTCTGTTCAAAATTAGGCTTAATCCTCGTATGGGATACCAGCATAAAGTCTAAATTTTAAAGTAGTTACTCTGACATTATGTACAGGTAAGGAGGGCTGCTTATACTGTAGGTTTAGTTTAATATTTCCCCAGTCATATCTACTAAGACATGACTTCCTTCTCTCATATCTGATGATTAAATTATTTATAGTGCTATTGCTACATGTGTTATTTATATAAACATTCATCCTCCTCTGGAGGACAATGCAAAAACTGCTGAGTAGACAGTTACAACTAAGAATGAGTGCCCTGCTGTTAATTCCATAAGCTCTGTGATGCCCTCAGTTATGCCACTTTTAAATAATTTTGCTCAGGTGATAGTGGGGCTGAGGGAACAGACCACTGGTACAAACCCCTGGTGTGGTTCTGGATCTTACTGGGCTTGGCTTACTTTGTCTCCATCCTCGCTATGATTGGGAACTGGCTACGGGTCCTGTCTAAAAAGACACGTGCTGAGGTAGGTAGGCTTGAAAGAGTTTTACAGTGGTTTTCAGTCATTACAAAGTGGCCAGTTTATCCACTGTTTCAGGATCATCAACCATATAGGTGCACTTTATATGTTTATAATTACTGACCATAGACCATCTGTTGCTGCACCTCTGAAGAGTACAAGTTGAATGTTTCCAATGATGAGTCCAGGAAGTGTACAAAAATCGTTTCAAAGCCCAGCAAGGCTGCTCTGCCTCATACACCTGCACCGGTGCAACACACACTTTAACATGTCTGTGTCACTGCACTGCTGAGAATGGTCCACTACCCAAATAACATGTGGTCAGTGGTGGTCCTATGCTGGTCACTGGTAAAGAGAGCTGAAGGAGGTTGATAAATTGCACAGGGACAGATGGTCTACGGTCAGTAATGATCCACATTCCTCCTATATAGTATGTGTTTCTGATAAAATAGCAAATCAGTGTAGGTAAAAGGTAGATAGACATAATAAACCAGCTGCTCAATGTCTATTGTCATGAACATTTTCTATTGTTTTCCGGTCCATTATGCACTTGTAGGTTCTTTTTTTCAATGCTTTATTTCTGTTATTGCCTTAATCCTCCCTATTTATACACTTTTATGATATCTTTCTTTTTTTTAATTACCAAACATTTATTTTTTTTTGTAGAGGAAAGTAATACATCTTCATCTCTCCTTTCTCAGATGGAAGAGTTGAGAGCACATGCAACTGACTGGACTCAGAACATTCAGAACATGTCCGTTGACTTCCGCATCCCCGGCAAACTGGATGAATCATTCAAGCGGCGGAGGAGGAAGCGACGCCGTGGCCCCCGCAGCCATGGAGCCAGACACGGCGCCTCAGGCACAGCCCCTGGAGAGGATGGAAGAAGGGAAAAGGGACAGTCTAACAGCCAGTCAGAATCCAGGTCCTCTGTCTCATACTCAACATCATCCAATGAGTCAGACTCTGAAGAATCTGAGACAGGGTCAGAGGAGACCCAAACAGAACAGGTGCCAGATAAAGGAGAAAAGGAAGATGGTATGCTACCTAAAACTGGTACAGACCCCATGCTCTCCCAACCCTTGGATTACTTTGGGGAAAATCTAGCTTTTATTGATGAGTCTTCAGATGCTGTTAGTGGGAAGCTTCATCTGGACCCACTGCTAGACATGCCTGAGTCCAAGGCAGCCGCGCTGCACAAGGCCAAGAGGAGACGTCCTAAGAGACAAGCACCAAAGAAGACACCCATAACTAGCCCCACCAAGCCAGAGCACAAAAAGCCAAATGGAGACATTCTGCCCCCTAATCACCCTCCACCCCCGCCACCAAAGCCCTAACCTGGGAGTGTTTGAATGAAGCCTAAGTGCTCCCCTAAAAGTGCATTACCATGGCCATCCTCTATAGCAATGGCTGTAAAGGCTCCACTGGTTTGAGACTTAACTTGTAGTACTGTCAATGAAAAAAAATACCTTTGTGCCGGTCTTAGCACAGAAAAGAAAGAAACAAAAGCTTTAGACTTTTTTCCTGAAAGAGTGAGATTTTTTTGCAGAATAAAAACACTATGAAACACTAAAACACTATGAAAAGCCCAATGACTAGCCACTCAACTTTGCATATAGACTTCAAAGCTAAACTCTTGGCTCCATCTATTGGCTATTCTTGGTGATAGATCAGTGTGAAAACCTACAGTAGATTCATGATGACATAGGTGGCCTTCAATCCACCTGCCTTAATACTCTTATATTGTTTGCGCAATTAAATCAATCTGACTGTGCCACATACACATACATAATACTGTATCTCAGACATAATAATGTGACTTAATTGACCTTTAGTTTAACTATACCCCAAGCTGTCCCTAAAGCTGTTCTCAAAGAAATACTGTACAAGAAAACTATAGATATCAGGGGTTACATTTTTAAATGTACATTATGAACTGAATGGAATTGTATTTTTGTGTAAAAGGTAGGGATAAAGAGAGAGTGAATAATGGTGTGAGTGAATATGGATGAGATGTGGCAGGGCACCCCCAGATTGTGATTGGGAAACACTGCCATAAACCAATTTTTATAATACTCCAGTGATTGTCAGCCTAACCTCTATGTGCTGTACAGTTTGTTCCCATTAACAATGGTTTTACCATGTTTTCCTGCATTTAGTAAGGGAGCAGAAACCACTCAAAACTATTTTTTGTGCTTTTTTGAGTACACTTAAAAAACAAGGTGCCAAAAGCTAATGGTTATTTGGAGAACCAAAGGCTCTAAAAAGAATTATTAAAAGGTCAAAAGCTTTTACATTATATAAGATAAGATAAGATAAGATAAGATAAGATAAGATAAGATAAGATAAGATAGGATAAGATAAACCTTTAAACGTAAAGGATTTTGACCAATTTAATGGTTCTTTTTAGAACCTTTGGTTCTCCAAATAACCATTAACTGTTGGCACCTTGGTTTTTAAAATAAAAGTTGTCAAAGCAATTAGAAACTTGAACTTTCTAATTAGTACAAGTGTGTATATGTTTTACAGAGTAACACAGAAGTAATGAGTAATGAGATTATTTTTTGTCCTTTAAAGTCCTTTAAAAGGTTCATGCCCAAATCTGCATCAAACCTGTTTCTTTGGAAAACCTTAATTATGTTTTAATTAGGCTTTTGAGGCACCTTTGTTTAATAGTGTACTGATAAATGCACTGTAATATCTTCTGTTCTAGTTAGTGATACAGTAAAAAATCCATTATAAAAATGAATTACTTCTCTCTGTAAAGTGGATTACTAATTCCTTACCACAAAAAATAATCTCATGACTCATTACTTTACTTCTGTGTTACTCTGTAAAACATAAACACATTTGTACTCATTAGAAAGTTCAAGTTTCTAATTGCTTTGACAACTTTTATTTTATAGAAAAAAGCCACACATTTTTTAAACCCCTCACTGCTTCAGCTATGAACAAGACATAACCAGTTATAATCATAGCCAGTTTAAATGAATTCTGGATATTGGATAAAACTGAAAAATTAATATACATCATGTCTGCCCTCTTTAGGTGATATGGGGCACGCATCAAAGTAAACGCCCATAAAATATATAGATATTATGGTTTAAAGACTTTTATATTAACTTATATGAGTAAAGCAACTAACGTGATATTATTATAGGAGTTAAATATGCTATGTTATTTGTCACAGTAAAATGAATTTTCATTACTGTACTGCATCACTGTGTACGGTGTTAAACCCTGTCCTGGTGCTTACCAACTGCATGCAACAGCTGTAGTGGCAAATAGGGTTTCCACTTGGGTTGGAAAACACTGGAGTGTTCCTTTATCCCAGCAAACTCAGGGTTATTCCCTTATTATCTGGCCACTATGTGCTGACCTTATGAAATCACCTTTAAGATTTTTCAGCACATTTGAAATGACTTGCTGAACTTTCAGCCTGCAGTCAACATGAGACTTCTTGAAAGAAAAATATCTGTCTATATTACATACATTGTGCCTCGTCTTTGCCATTTTTCTTAGGCAGCTGTGGACACAGACACATCCTCTCATTAATTCCATTGACCTACTGTTTTTTCCACAGTGCTCATCAACTGCTTGTTCAAAAGCATTTGTGTTTGCAGTATATACTCACTATACTGAGTCTGCTGATCTCACTGTCGTGTTTGATTTCTGCTCTCTCTCCAGTCGACACCAAGTGGTTAAGAATGGTAATGGCATTGTCCACCCATTCTGTTTACTGAAGGCAGTTCCATTAATGAAGGACTCAACAGTAGGGCACTGGTCTAAAGAACTTGTCAAGAGGAATGCACTCTATCAGTTATAATGAAGCATGGTTTCAAATGAAACAAGATGAGATTTTCACCTTCAATAATGCATGAGAAATTTGAAGATATAAGGTTATTCAGGTTATTGGTGTCCTTCTTCTGGAAGTTGAACACTGAAGAATAATTTTGTTTTAAACCATAATCCAAATGTCTGCTAGATGTTTTCATTCTCTATAATAAAAACAAAATTGTTTGTTTTAAAAATGCCAGTGTGTGGTTTATAACTCACAGCTCATACATGAATTAACATATTTCAAGTGTGTGTGTGTGTGTGTGCTGGGGTGGGGGGTGGGGGGGTACAACAGCTTTATGTGCTTATAAGCCCTCATTGTGCCCTTTTTGCCAAAGGCAGAGAAAAATTAATCTAATTGAATTATGGCATTTATTTTCATTCAGTCACACTAAGTCAGCAAATATAATCTATTTTATCTCATCATAAAATATGTTTTCTTATGTCAGTACTTTCAGTTGGAGAAAAAGTGCTAAAATCAGCTTTCCGTGATATAGAAAATATCAAACTATTGTATGCTTTGGGTCCCATTGGTTATGTCTCCCTCCAGCAGTGTGTGGCTTTGGGCAACAAAAAAAGCTTAATACAGATCAGCAGTATGACAAAAACATGGGTACTTCTTTTTTTATTTCACATCATTATCCATGTCTGCAAGCACACTTAAACATTCTAATTGTGTGATACAGAATTATATAAGTCTTCACTTCAAGATGATCCTAACTTACTTTTCCAATACACAATAATGTTTACATGCAGGACTATAGATTTAGAACTGAATGACTACAAAAGACAAGCTACCTACTCATGTGGGAGTGCAACAGTCAGCTATGCAGTGTAGAAAGCAATGGCGTGAGTTTCATTTCAACTTTGTGTGGGCACACTGCTCATACCGCCTGACCCATCATAAAAATTTTCCATTTTAATAAACAGAAACATGCAATTTTATCTGTGCCCAGTGGTACATAACTTTTGTAATAAATTCACTGATAACTGAGGACTAATAAGAAAGTAATAATGTATTATTTGTAATAGTGCAGGTTTAAATGACAATTGGATAAGATGAGCTATATTTTGCTGAGTAGGTTAGATTTTGAAGGAAATTTTAAATTTCTATGTAAAATATTCTATGATTACGGACATGTTCTATGATTAAAAGGTCACTGTTTTGACCTGTGTTGTCCACAGTGATCTGAGCACTTACATGTACTCACGTGTTCACATTCCTTCCCTGTTCACAGGAGCACAAAGCTTCACACACTGAAAAACAACGATAATGTGATGTTATACTTCTCTGATGGATAAGTCTAAATAAGATGGTGAACCGTGAATGTAATGAAGGCCAGGGGTAAACGTGTTACGTGATAGATGGTACGAGATGAGAATGGAGAATCTTGCCACAGTCTCAGTCACATTTAAGACTAGGCTGTAACTAAAAAAATTATACATTTTCACCAATTATCTGCTATTTTAAGAAACAGTATCCTTCTGAATTACATACAGTAAACTGTTTAAATCAATTAATGCAGTTTTGAAATATAATAAAAATAACTATATAATGACCTGCCTCAGTATTCTAATTATTGGCACATTCTTTTTTTAACAGCCTTATCCAATAAAAGAATAAATGGCCTAGCAGCAGTTTTTCAGTATCTGAACTGTCTGCTTCGCTGAAATGTTTGACCTTGTGCACAAGGACACTGGGTGTGACGTCACCACCGTCAGGAAGGCGCTCTCTCGCTAGGTGGCGCTGCAGAGCAGAGTTTACAACAGACATTGCGCCTTCTTACTTTTATTACCCTCCTTCTATTTATAGCCTGGAATTTATTGATGACTGTGGCAATTTACCAGGGACTATACCTTATAATAAGACATAACAAGAACACGCGTCAAATATTATAAAACAAATGAACCAGAGCATCTACTGGATTTACATTTAAATGGAGATTACCAGCCCATTGTAATAGGGTTTAAAATAGGCTATGTATATTCACATGTTACTGCTTCAAGAAATACATACTTAAGTCTGGAGTATTATCACAAGACCATGTGTATCCACCAAAAAAAACTTTCTATACACCCTTCTTTTTAAGACATTAAGTATTTTAGATAGACAGGTATTAGCATTCAATCATGTTAACTAAAGTTACAGTTGCAATGAAAATGTGTGAATCAAAGTAAAAAAAAAAAGGATTAACAATCCTTTAATAATACCATGGAGTTTGTTCAAATAGGAATAGGCTACTTATAAATTGTTGCTGCATGGGTTCTGTCTGTCTATTTGCATATGTGTAGCCTATGTTAGGTTTGACAAAATGAATAGATCCTTCTGAAGCCTTTACATGGCTTCCAGTTGGTCACTGTGTATCCATTAGTGTTTGTGTAGCTGCTCACACCTGTGCTGGGGTCATGACCCTAAGCAGCTATCCAGCACAGTATGACCTTCTGTGGAAAGTCATAAACTGCTTCTACTCCCCCACTCACATCAGATGAAAGACTAGCACACTGAAATGTTGGATTGACAGTGATGTTTGTCTCTGTTAAACCCTGGTAAACAGAAAGAAATAAGGGTGATATCTTGAACATTTGTGGCACTCCAGTTTACATGGTGCCCCAGGCTTGCCTCGTTTAGTTTTGCATTGGCTTTTGAGCTGTGAGGCTACTGTAACTAACAAACAAATAAGAGCTATGCTCGGTTTTAGGTTATAGACTTACATCAGCTGGTTCTATCAGTCTTGGAGGCATACAGCAGACATTGGACATGGTTTGGGTGGAATAAAAGGGGAAATCTGTTTTACACACACACACACACACACACACACACACACACACAC
>JBBIGA010000022.1:8686725-8723116 GCA_037576975.1 Alestes dentex | reverse complement strand
ATGGGCTGTAATGCGGTGTGTGCTCTGTGACCTTGAATTCAAGGTCGCTTGTAGATTCCCAATGACTGTGAGCACTAGCGCTCCCTGCTCCATATTAATCTCCTTTATGTCTGGGTAGAGGTGCATTTTTTATGCTCTCATCAGGGCTGCTGGGGGAGGTTTAATCACTTGGGCTCTGCTGTAGACGGTCTACTTCAGCCATCAGATGTCCCTTCTTAGAGATTCTGTCGTGGTGTGTGTTTCTCAGAGACTGCTGAGCCTCCCGAAACGGTTCACACTGTGGGCCGCTTTCTGGACGGTCCTTTCTTTTTTATTTTCTTGTCTCTACCTTCCCTTCTATTCGTTTCTTTTCTTGTCTATATCTTCTCATCTTTTTGTTTCTTTTCCTCCCCTCATATTTTCTTCTCTCCTCTTCTCTGCTCTGGCCCTGCGCCCGGAACTTTTTCCTCTGCACCAGCTGACTCAGAGCCGGCCGGGCCCAGTGTCACAAGACCGAGCAGAGTCTGCGTGTGAGAACTTTTTTCCATGCCATCTAAAGCGATGTGTGAAGGGCGGCCAGAGGGCTAGAAACGCTTCCCTGACCATGCACTACAACATTAGGACCTCTTCTTGTGTTTACTGTCCAGAGCGAGTTGCTGTGGTGGTCGTAAAAACGTGTCGAGAGTGTGGCAGTCCTGAAAGTCAGCCTTGCTCAAGCCAGAGGAGCCCAGCTCCTCTGAAGCTCCTGATCTGGCAGAGGCGGCCTGTTGTGGTAAACTGATCTGCAGGCAAAGGCCACCCGAGTTCGTCTGTCACGAATCGTGACTAGCCATTTAATAACGATGATTAAAAAAGTGCTTTAACGAAAGCCTGTCCGGGCCTGTTGGGCCACCAGAGGTTCCTCCTTTTGATTTAGACCCCGAAAATAGTAGCAGGCTCGTCACAACCAATTTCCACGAGGAGCTGCATGGGGACACATCAAACGCGTTCGCTCAGTCGTGAAGCAGGACGGACATTACAGTAGGGCGATGACGTCAAAAGGAGGCGGGGCTGAAAATTGTCTGGTTTTTTTTCTCCAGCCGTATTCAGGCCTACTGCACTGCGATTGGTTAATCCTTCCTTCCACTTCGCCTCTCAGAGACAGAATTGGCCAATGAGAGCCAAGCGCCTTTAGTCAATGACGTGGAGGAGGCGAGACCTACCTGAATACGGGTGGAGAACCAGGGGGTCTGGGAAGGACGTAACGGAGAAAGAAAGGAAAAAGGGAGGAGGAGAGGGAGGGGAAAGACGAGTGGACAGGCTGTACGTAACCACGATCTCACTCGTAGCAGCGGAAGACGAGATTCAAGCTTCTAGTGGCAACAGAAACGGTAGAGGAAGGACCTAAATTAGCAGAAACACACGGATTAAAATCCGTCGCCCGGACGCCCGTCTGTTGCTAAAACGCTGAGGGTCCTGCCGGCTCAGTCCGAGCAGGCTGGTGTCGAGGTGTTTGCAAGCCTGTTTTAGGATAAACTTGCGCATTTCCCCGCTAGCCTACAGTAGTCCTGTTGAAGATCGCTAGCACACTGTAGTCCTGCTCTTTTCACCGGACCAGTGGGCTGTAACGGTTCACGACTCGTGACATCCGTAGTGGCACACACCGGACTGACTTTTTTTCCTCTGGTTTCTCTCTGTCGTGGACTCAGTGGTGACAGTAGCTCCTCATCTGGCAGGCTTTCTCCTGTAGCGTGTCCACCAACGCTGGTGAGTGAGGGATGCTAAATAATGCTGCTTTAGCAGAGCCGAGCAGAAAGTCTTTACCTAGTGTTCCAGTATACATACAGTCTTTACTGTGAGTGTGTGTGAGAGAGGGGAGGGGGATAGTTAACACTTGCAGCCTTATGATTCTATAATCAGGAAATGTTTGTCCATCAGGAACAAATGGTTTGTAAGTACAGCTTAACTAACTTTCTTCTGTAAATTGGATAACGTGTGCTTTAACAGTCTGGTAGCTTAAACAACCCCCTCACCCCCAGCTCATACCAGTAAGCTTTGATTTATGAATGCCTAAGCTTCAGTCTGTGAAGTTAAGACCCAGCTGCATAACAACAGCCCCATACCACATAGGCTAAAGTGTGAGAGCACTTAGCGCACACTCATTAAAGCAGGGAGGAAAGTCCGCAGTAGGCCAGGAGTTTGCTGATGCCTGACCTTGATCGTGTTGTCCTAATCCTGGTCCATAACATTGTGTGAGTGACTTGAGGGTTTTTGTTTTTTTTACAACTACATCGGTCATGTCGCATTTCCCATTGGCCTTTGGTTGCAGTCCGAAAATAAACCACCACACGTCAGATCATCAGAGGCTACTCTGCGTTCAAGTGTTCAAAGCTGTTGTAATCACTGACTAACTTCTTTAAAACATTTATTTCTATTTCTCTGGTGCGTGCTTGGCTCCGGCCTTTCTGTGGCACTCTGATTCAGTTACCAGCTCACTTTCACAGCCCCTAAGGTCCACTTTTACCTCTAACATTTGACTGTTACTCTTCTTTTGTTGGTCAGAGGCCGGCATAATGTTCAGCTTTTCAAACAGACAAACTTGTCTCACTGTTTTTGTACAGCTAGATTCTTATTGGTCAGTCTGGGTTTATGAGATGTGGAGGTCAGAGTAAGCTCAAAAGCTTTCATGCTGCCCAGTTGCTTCTATATAGTGTACTTAAGTGCTCATCCTCTACAGTCATACTTCCCCTCTGAACTACTGGTTCAGATCCAGTAAGTGCAGGCCACTGTGGTCCCTGGAGGACTGGAACTGAGATGGGAATCCCTGCTCCTAAGAAGTCGTAATCCCGTTTTACAAATTAACCTTTCACCAGTCAGGGCTCACTTGACAAGGTCACCTTTTGAAGTCCGCGCTGGCAGTCTTTGCTGTGTGCTCACGTTGCATGTGCTCTGTAGTCAAAATGCAGAGGCTAATAAACTCCACTTATCTTCTGTTTCTCTGCTGTTTCACACACTGGGCTTCAGATAACACAATGAGTCTATCACTAGGCCACTGTGCCTTTGCTTCCTGCGTGGCATATTCTGACAAAGGTTTTGTTTTGTCTTTCTTTTTTTCATCTTAAAACCAGAGGCCCAAACATAGTAGTTACTACTGTCACATTTGGTTGTTAAAATATGTAGGTTGTTAATGGTCAGTAAAGGAAAAAATGTGACCAGTATAGTTTTCATCTTGTTTTGTGAAACATTATTTCTGAGCAGTTTATTCATCCTCCTATTATTTATTACTTTTATAACCGTCTCTTGAGTAAACTTTTATACAAGCAAAACACTTTCAAATAACTTTGGCAATTCATATTACTTCATAATAACAAAAGTAAAAAATAATTCAACAATAAAAATGTGCAGAGACAACTTTCACAGGTCTAACCAGTCATTGCGTTTGCATCTCTGTATATCTCTATATAGATCTCTCAGCTGGTTGGTACTCTTAATCAGCAAAGTTAAATACGTTAGGCCCATCTGCTTAACTTACTTCATTTTCATATTGCTTACAGGTCTAATGAGCTGTCCTTCCATTTAACCATACTGCCTGATTTGGTAAGACTGAAGATGGAGTTAAATGTGTAAAAAAAAAAAAGCAGATAAAACACATGAAATAACAAATATCTGAATATGTGAAATAATTATTTTATTTGTTCGTATTAGTCTCCCTTCCTTATTATTCGCCAAGTGCTCTCTGTGTATGTATCTCCTTAAGCTTGGTAAATTATCACCTAGGTGAAATGGCACATTTCTCCATGCAATAGAGAGTTACTGCCTCTGTCCTTCAAGCCCTCATGTGACTTTGACCTTTGGAATGTGTCAGAGAAGGGGGGGCTATTGTGTGCAGAAACAGAGTGCAAGAGTATGTCCCTGCAACGCATGCAAAAAGTGTGTAAATGACAGTGAGCGAAAGCAGCAAATATTTGCCTATGTGAAAGATATTTTCACAATCTCTCAGCATTTTGTGCCTAATGGTTTTGATGGGGAAGGCACAGGGACAGACAGGCAGCCTGTTGATGGCTGACAATCAGACTGCTGCTGATTCTGCCCTGCACGAAGAGGAGCACGTATTCCTAAATGTGGTCAACATAGTAATATATATAGATTACTTTTTCAGACATTCAAGTTTGCAGTGATTTGTCTTACAGGGTTCCTGATGGCCAGACTGAACTGACCCATTGCTACATATCTGAAATCAAAAGGAAGTGAGAGAAGTTGTAAGAGAGGTTGAAATCAAAAGTTAAAAGGTAAGCAATCTCTTCAACTACAAACCACAACAGTGTTTAGGAGTGGGTCATGAGTGACAAGGTGTCTACTGAGTACAGGGCTTGGGAGCTGCATTGTTTTGGGTTTTTCTTACGAGCTTTGTAACCTTAGAGTGAGGAGTTTGACGCCGGCAGACCTATAGTTTTGTCTGTCTGAATAATGTTCTGTCTATAGCTGCTGAAAACTGTTATTCTAGAGACCTTTTAGCCCTTGAATAAACATAACATATGAAACTGCCAAACCGGTTCTGCTTCTCTCCTTCCTCCTGAACACGACCAATGACTGACGACACGTTTTATAGTCCATGTGGGGGAAAAGTGAAGTTAAAATGCACCCCAGTCAGACCACTGAGGTCGGGCAGCTCACGGCCAGCAGTTCATAAAATCGGGTAACTTTTCGCTGCTTGAGAAATTAATACTGTGAGGGAGTGAACAGAACGGTGAGTGTGAGTAAAACTGAGCTTAGCCCCCCAGCCAGGGCAGAGAGGTGAGTTAGCGACCATGGTATGCTAAGCTAACTAGGCTAGTGCCAGAGAGACCTGGGAGTTAGCTAGCAAGCTAGTTAGCGTTCTGGCTGTTTTCACCAACCTGACCTCACCAAACGGGATGAACAGAACAAATCCTGTTTTTGCATATTCAAAACGTATGAAGGCTAAAGTGAACGGAATTGTATTGGTAAGGTACTGCTTTCGGCAGGACCAAGACACCGTGCTAGTTAACACGAAAGGGAGCAAGTCAACCACTCTGAATTTCTTAGCAAAAACTCACACGTCTGTGTCAGTCGAATGTGTGCCTGCAGTGAAAGGTTAAACATTACCTTAGACATGTAGTGTCGTGTTCAACATTTCCTCTTCTCCGATCACATTTTCATACTCCTGTCATGTTAAAGTGACACAAAAAAGATCTAAAGTCAAAGTAATGTAGAACCTTTTGCCACCTTTGATATTCTAGTGGCGTTGTCTTATAGTAACGTAATACTTGTGTAATGAAGTGAAATACTTGTGTGGTGCCCTTTATTAATCTGTAGTAAATGTCTGGATTTCCAGTAAAATTGTTAAGGTCTTGTTAAGGTTGGGGTGTGAAGGGACACTGCTTAGGGTGTGATGTCAAAGTTCACAAGTTGTGCAAGTGGTGGAACACAGATTGTAGGCCAGAGTGTTTGGCCGACTCGAGGCATTGGGCCATGGTAACACTGTACGCTGCCTATGGTTACACCATTTCACTGAAGATCAGGGAAGGTGGGGACTTGTTCTCCCTTAGAACTATCTGTCCCCTCCCCCTCTCTGCCCATCAGTCTTTCTGCTTTACATTCCTTGAGAGTTCGGTGATCTTCATATATCAGTGATGTGGAGAGCTCCTTGAGGGTAGCGTTTTGGCTGCTGGCTTTAGCATACATAGCAAAATGAATGGTGAATAGACAGTAACTACATTATTGGAACTATATTAGAGAAAACAGGCATACTTTTGGATGTGGCTGATATGGTTTATCATGGTAGGAGATAATTAGGAAGAACATCTGAATCAGCAAATGTGACGTTTAATATCTTGCCTTTGGATTGATACCTTGCCTACCTTAGATTGCTGCTTGGAGTGTCCATGCATTGCCAGTCCAGTAAATTTCATCTGGTCATACAGTCAGGAGCAACCCATGCTCCATATTCACTTATTTTCACAGTCAGGTTTCTTATTACTTCTTTTTATATACTCAGTATCATCTGCCGTTGATGCTTGGGATTGGTTCATCACAGATTATTCTGCACCTACAAGTAATTAGGTCTAGCGCTATAATGGCAAATCAAGTAGTTTGCGGGTGATGTTCCCAAAACGTAACAAACCTCATGAAAAGCAGACATGCAGACTAATGTGACACTGAACTGTGTCCAAATTTCCAAATTTCTGAGCTGTAAGATTAGAGTGTAATTTTTATAGTATAAATAGTTATGTTAATAAAGCATGCCATTGAAAAATACTGTTACCATGGAATGTTGTTTTTCTATAATGACACATGTTAGAACATTTTTATTGTAAATGTTATTAATTTATTAAGATGTATGTCAGACCCTCAAGCAAAAGCCTCAAACGGATCTGCTATTTTCAGTATGTGCATGCCAGAGCAAGTGATATTGGGTTAGTGCTTGAATGCCTTTAATGGATAATAGTGGAAGCTAATGATAATATGTATTACTCTAAATCAGTAGGGGTGGTCATCCTTTGCCTTTTGTGGACTTTTTAAATTATGAAAATAGGCACCCAATAGCAGTGCCATCCAGAAGTCTAAACATCTACCACTCCCCGTTTAGTAAAGCTCCACTTGTTGCTGTTATCAAAGATGTACTCCCTGTTTTTCAGTTGTAACATGTCTTGGGCAATATAGTGTTTAGTAATGTATTTGCCTGACTGAAAGTGTCTCTGAGGGAAGAAGAGCTGTGGGTCTGGTAGAGTGAGTAGGAGACTGCCTGTCTCTGCCTGTTTTTTCCTTCTAGAGGTATAATTAGAGGATTGTCCCTCCTCTCCCCTGGATTAATGACCCTAATCTGGTGTGGGCGGAGGCCAAGGTGCTCGGATTATGGGCCAACTTCAGTCTGAATTCAGTATGTTCTGTACACATGCAGATTCCAGTTAGAATTGCGCTGGTTATAATTTGAACTCTCCAGTTCTGATCAATTTATACATCTATTAATTGCTGTGTAAACTAGTATGCACACAGGTTTAGGTCTTCTCAGCATGAACTACATTGTGCTGTACTTCTTTAGATTTGAGCTCTTTAAACCCTAATGCTTTTCATGCCCAAAAGTACATAAATTATGATATTTTAGTGACATAGTAGTTATACAATAATACGTAATGGCTATTAAAATGAGTTTTTAGATTCATAAGTGAACAGTAAGTCTGTTTGAAGCAGCTAACCTTTCTGCCTAGTAAAAGTACTTGTAGTCATTCTTTATTGCATGCTCTTCTATAATTATTTTTTGCAGCGGTAATTAAAAGTATAATAAAGCTCCTACTGCTTGCCACAGCCTCACTTCTTCCACTCTTCTTTTTTTCTCTCCCTCCACAGATATCATGTCTTCCAGAGAACGACGTTCTGATTTGCACATAAAGGCAGAGCCCAGCAGTCCAGAGGGTGGAGGTGGTGGAGGCAGGACCAGTCCAGGAGGTGCCTCCTCAGACTCTTCGCAGAGCGGTGGAGGTGGCGCTCGGGGGGACGCTGGTGGACATTACTCCTCACCCACATACAGCCCGGCGCTCCGCTGCCACTTCAAGGAGGATGGGGCGGATGCAGCAGATGAAGGCTCAACCGGCAGTGGGGGCGGCCGCTGCAAATATGCACTCAGCACGCTCCCCAAGAGGCTGTGTCTGGTGTGTGGAGACGTGGCTTCGGGCTACCACTATGGTGTGGCCTCCTGTGAAGCCTGCAAGGCTTTCTTTAAGAGAACCATCCAGGGTGAGTACACCTATCAGTCATAGGTGTAGTTTAGTTTAGAATCTCCTATAACCACTCCAAGCGCGAAAAAAATTATTCATCCATTTTCTGTGAATCAATTGAAAGATTTTGGTATCAGGAATCATATGCTTATACAAGCCGTTTCGTCGGCTCCCTAATTCTGACGTCAGAATAAGGAAATTTGCATCAAGCCCCCCTCATCTGTCGAGCCCCCACCCACTAGATTAGTTGCAGATCTGCCATTTTTGTCTGCTGGTTTTACGAGCACGCATAAGACACCAAGCGCTATGGCTACAGGCAAAGGCAAGTCACACATGAAGTGATGTGTTGTTGGCTGCAAAGAACAACACAAATCAGAACATATAGGGCTGGATAGCGCCTCGGTTTTCTGCCATTTTCACGTGTGTTAAACGCACAGCGTAAGCATGGGATGGGTGGGGCCTGAAACAGCTCATTTTGAAAGGGCCTGAAACTGTCAAGAATAAAGCTGGTGAGATCTCTTTATGTAAGAGTGATTTTGTGCAAAGAACTTCATGAACATGTATTGTATAGCCCATAGACCTATTATAACTAAAGTGAGTTTTGCATAATGTCCCCATTAATTAAGGAAATAAATAAACCAATACATGCATATACTTAACTGACCAAATAGTCAACAAGAAAGTGATACAACTGATTAATTGACTTGTCAACTTAGAGTGGACAGCCCTACTATTTATTGCTTTATAACAGGTTTACCCATGAGCTGGACGATGTTGAATCCTTCACCTCTTATATGTATATTCATCCTCTTCCCCTCCACCTCCCTTTCTTTTCTCAGGCAACATTGAGTACAGCTGTCCAGCATCCAATGTGTGTGAAATCACCAAGAGGCGCAGGAAGGCCTGCCAGGCGTGCCGCTTCACAAAGTGCCTCAAAGTGGGCATGCTCAAAGAAGGTTAGGGAACAGTACTGTGCCTTCTTGTCAAGTAGCTGCTTTTAGGTTGACTTACATATGTGTGACAGGCAGACAGCAGTATAGTATTCACATTAAAGCTGTTGTACATTGCGGAGCTAAATTCTGCCTTCAGGTTTACTGTGACATGCAAACAGCCGTGACATGCTGTGTTTGCAGGTGTCCGTCTGGACCGAGTGAGAGGGGGAAGGCAGAAGTACAAGAGACGGCCAGATACAGAGAACGCCACGTATCAGAATGCCCCAATACCGATAAAGAAAGAGGGAGAGAGAGGTAAAACATCACAGGAACAACAAATATTAATATTAACAGAATTTTTATGTTAAAGATAAAGACCAGTGAAAATGCTTTTTCCATACTGCCCCTTATTGTTAGTACAAGGGGTCCTTGAATTACGACACAGATCTGTTCCTACGAGAGTGATGTAACCCAAGTCGAAACACACAATAGCCTAAGTCACCTACCTATCCTAACACAGTTGTAAAAGCATAATCTGGAACATAAAAACACAACTAAGCCACAGAAACTGTACTTGTACACTGTACCGTAGCAACAAAAAAATTAACAAAAAAATTGTAAAAACACTTGCGCTTTTAACAGTCCAAAATGGCATAGGTAAGCGTCCTCGGGGACACCAACTCCCTCACTCATGCGCCATGTTACTGCATATTCTGCATATTCTGCGCCTTCTGCATATTCTGTGTATACTGTGTATTCTGCTGCATGCAACCAAACTAGGGCTGCAACTATCGAATATTTTTGGAATCAAGTATTCTGTTGATTTTTTCATCGATTAATTGAGTAATCGGATAAATCATAGTTTTGTGTTTTTAAACAACTATATCAATAGTGTGTTATGCAACATGAAAGGCCTCTTAAAATGAGCAAGCTATTTTCTGTTATTCCTCACAAATAGCCCGTCTGAGAATGAAGAATTAATAACAAAAAGTATAAAGGTACAAAATAGCAAAAAAAATATATAAAAGTAATTCAAGTATTACTAATCCAACTTAAACAGTACAGTTCAGTTTCCAGCTGTATCCAGATGAGGTAGGTAGAGTAGAATGCAGTGCTGAACCAAAGGCATCCTTACGTGAACTGTACTTTTCCACGCGGGCTCGGAACCTTTACAAGGTAACGCGTTTTTACTATTGCTAACTGATATGAACTCTAGTGCTTGTTAGAACGTGCAGTATCTGTAATTGTTTGTAGGCTGTGTTATGAGTCGATAATGACATGGCATGACAAGTAGCAAGAGGGGAAATCTCACTCCTCATCTCTCCCAATCTCACGCGTGTGTGCACTGTGCACACACACACACACATGCACACACACAGCCACACACACACACATACACGCACGCATGCACACACTGAAAAGTTACATCTCAAAACACGCCTTCCCCATACATATGTACTGTTGTGGTGGGCCAGGTCCAGTTTACCATGTATACACTGCACTACGTTGTCCGCCTTACACAGTGTAAAATGGTCCCACTCTTAAATCTTTGAAATGCACGTCAGTTACAACAGTCCGTGTGAAACAATGATACCGGAGCTGCGCAGTGTCTACACAGCGGGAGTGATACGATAGCAGAGACATTTTAGATAGATGGACTTTGGCGACATAAATTAAAAGAATTTGAATCATTTCAGCCCTAAACCAAACTACTTATGGGAGTGAGCGTTGTAATCTGTAATCGAAACGTCGTATGTCAAGACTGTTGTAACCCGAGTACCCCCTGTATGCTGCTAACTGTTAACTAAAACCAGTAGTCGCAGATTTTCTTTTACCATTTGATATCAGCTAATAATAGTTCTTTGTGGGTCGTGTGGATTACAGGCTCTCCTAGCATCATTGTGTCCCACCTGCTGGTGGCAGAGCCGGAGAAGCTGTTTGCCATGCCAGACCCTCTTCAGCCAGACACAGCCCAGCGTACCCTCACCACCCTGTGTGACCTGGCTGACCGCGAGCTTGTCGTCATCATCGGCTGGGCCAAGCACGTCCCAGGTAAATCGAGAGTTGGAGTGATGGCATGAGAAATACATTGAGGGAGGGGCAGGGAGGGGCAGGGAGGTGCGAAGGTGCTGATAACCAGGCAGCGAAAAAGTAGGACAACTGGGAAAAGTAGTGAAGAACTTGTCAGCCCTTGCCTTTTGATGACCTTCTCCTTTCCATACCATTGAGAGAGGCAGAAAAAAATGCTGAGTAATCATATACTTCAGCATGGAGGAACAGGTGCTGGAGACGAGAGGCCTTATAATTTAGAGGAGAGCTGGAAGTGGAGAGAGAGAGAGAGACGGTCAGAATGTGGGAGGTTTTTACATCTAATTGCCGTCCAGGGCCAGAGCTAGGTTACATATGACTTGTTCCTGCGAAGCAAAACTCACTGACTTTTGTCAGTTCTAGGTTATTTTATAGTTCTAGGCTATTTTTATGCACATCTGCCTTAAAGGTTCCCAGTGTCGTACAAACTGGGGAACTTTTATGAGATTTTGTGGAATTTGGAGTATAGCTATCATGATGATGGTTATGTCGAGTTTCATTTTTGAAGGGAAAAAGAAAATTAGAATAGATGTATTGTTAAATTAACAGTGTAAGTAGTTTGACCGCATTGGTGCAATAAAGATCTCCCACCCACCCCCCCTTCTCTCTCTCCTTCCCTTTCTCCCCATCTCCCTCTCCCTCTCCCCATCCCTCTACCATGCAGGTTTCCTCTCTCTCTCCCTAGCTGACCAGATGTCAGTACTGCAGTCTGTGTGGCTTGAAGTACTGGTGCTTGGAGTGGCGTACCGTTCTCTGGGCTGTGAGGATGAGGTAGTGTTTGCAGAGGACTTTGTGCTGGATGAGGAGATGTCGCGTGTGGCAGGCCTGACTGAGCTCAATGCTGCCATCTGTCAGCTGGCTCGGCGTTTTAGGGCATTGCAGCTGGACCGTGAGGAATTTGTCATGCTTAAGGCCATTGCTCTCACCAACTCAGGTGAGCAACTTCAAGGCTTGAAATTAATCTCAGATTCTGCATGACTGCAGTGTTGATGGTGTAGTACATTCATAATTGCTTGATTCTCATTGACTGTTAACCTTGGAGTGCATCATATACGACAGGGCAGAAAAAGGACTGAACAAGTGTTGTCATAATACCAGAATATTTAACTCTGTTTCTGTTACCAAATGTCACAGTGCTTGGTACTGAAACCATACTGAGGTGGAAAATTACAATTACTTCTTGAAATTCTCATTTTTTCAGTCATTACAAAACCAAAACTGAAACATGTTAAATAAATCAAATCTGGAATTAAATATTTGAAATATGGCCATATTCACCCTCTGAAGGGAAGAGTAACAGCGGGGTGAAAACATCCAACACTGTTATATTAAAAAAAAATAAAAAGATGTTGATTGTAAAGGCATAAGCTTTACCTAGGGGTGGGATACAGTTTCAACATACTATCAGTGTAGTCTAAAAATAATTTAAAGTATCAAAAGTTAAATTGTTTAATTTTCGTCATACTTTAGTAATGAAAAAGCAGTAGACTTTTGGTAAATCATGTAGTTCTGTCAAAGATTAAAAGTATCAGCCATTCTGTATCATGAATCTCAATCTCTAGCACTGCTTAGCCCGGTCTGTTTGTTAATGCAAATATTATAAGTCGCATGTGATTGCTTTGGATCTAATTACCTGAATACCGAAATTATTCATTACAGCAGTAAAGCTCACTGAACATTCTGCACAAGATGACGCCATTAGCACCCATGTTGCTTTTGTGTGCATCACTGAAGGATTTTATTGATGGTTGTGTGTTGTTTGAGCAGTTTAATAGACAACTAATAGACTACTCAGGGAATGATAACAATTCAAGTGGGATATTCTTGAATATATTGTACAAGTTTTAGATGGTTTAAATGTCTACGAATATCACATGTCTAAGTTGTACATGTTTACGTGGAGCTGATTTAAGTAGAATTAAACCTTGTGTGGGAAGTGAACACCACTAGTTATTTTTCAGCACAGTGACTATTCTTACTTGGTTAGTAGTCACAACAATGTCTAGATTACTTGCTTATTCATATAATCGATAAAAAATAGACAAAAAAGGACCTGCAAACAGTACAAAATAAAAATGATAAATACTCTTGCATGTTTCAGTTTTCAGCCTTCTTCAGTTTTCTTGTCTTTCCTCTTTTATGTTTTTTCTTCTCAGACTCAGAATTGATATTTCTGAAAGCTGAATGTGAATGGTACAGGGCACTGAACAGTGTAAATTAAATTTGCAAGACAAGTATATTTCATGCTTTATCTTGCTTTGTTGGTTTGTAATTAGAATTTTTAAAAAGGGGAAAAAGAACAGATGTTGGCTCATTTTGTGTTTAATTAGTGATGAGCAGCGCTGTAGTTTGACTACCTTAGTACAATAAAGATAAAAAAATCCCTCTCTCTCTGTCTCCCTCTCACTCTTTTTCAAAGATTCTGTCTACATTGAGGACATAGAGGCTGTCCAGAAACTGCGAGATCTTCTTCACCAGGCTCTGTTGGAGCTTGAGGTTCAGCAGCGTCCAGATGACCCACAGCGGGCCGGGCGCCTCCTCCTCACTCTGCCTCTCCTTCGACAGACGGCCAACCGCGCCCTCACCACCTTCTACAGCATCAAAACCCGTGGTGGAGTTCCCATGCACAAACTGTTCTTGGAGATGCTGGAGGCTATGATGGACTCTCCCTAGTGAGGAACGAGAGTGAGGGAAAGACTCCACAGTAGAAGGCATGACTAGTCATTTTTAAAGATGAAGATTTTTTGTTGTTAAAGGAAAGTGCAAGGGCTGAAGACTAAAAGAGGGATGTTTCTTTTAATGGAAGAGCCATCAGAAGTCTCTTCAAAAATGATTCATGTGAAATATTGGCATAATTTGCATAATTTGAGGTACTAATACTTTGTCAGCTATGGATGTTTGATACTAGCTTGAGGTACATAGTGGGATCATTTCTGCTCTGAAAAGAATCTCAGTTAAGTCGGAGGAACTGGTTAGCATGTTAATAATTATGCGTATCATGCAAATTCCTTCAGATTTTATATAGGACCTTCCATCACTGTTACCTTTGGGGCAAGGATGTGTTAAAGTTGTGCTAAGTATGAAGGAAACTTCAGCCTCTTTCTCATGTTTATGATAGTATGGCTGATTGGTCATGAGTAGCTCCTCTTGCTGGAACTATAACTAAGCCATAGAACTGAAAATACAGTCATCATTGCAGCCAACCATGTAAGAAGAGCCATGTTAAATCTACATCCAGTCCCACTTTCCTTTCTCTTCTGCGTGTTGGCAGATTAGGGCGATACATGTAAGTGCTATCTTAATTCACCCAGCAGCATTACTTTGTGGTTTGAAATATGCAAGACATGTAAAGGAATATTAACACCTGTAGAGTGAATGATGACTGTATGTAGATAGAGAAGTGTTACTTAAAATATACTTTTAGCTGCAACAAACATTTGAAGTGGTTAACACTGAATGCACTGGCACGTGCGACACTACCAGAAATATCGTATGTGTTATAACATGCAATATATTTTAAAGCAATATATATGATTTCTCTCAGCAAAGTGCAACAAGTTGTATGTTTGTGTCTTCAAAGGGGGCATCACTGACTTGGCTCATTTAAGCCTTTTGTTCAGTTGAAACTGAATGGTTGCACAGCAAAGGCAAGGGTTACAAAAAGGGAACGCTATCAAATGGAACACAGTTCTTAGAGTGCAGATTAATGCACTCTCCTCAAAATTTATGAATTTGTTCCATAGATTAACCACCCAAACTTTGTATGTGTGCAAGTGTGTTTCGGGCACTGCTATGTGTGCTGTATCAGAGTTAATTGATGATGGTGCATTTAGATCAGGGTAAAAAAAGAGCAACCTCAGCCCCTGTGGGCCAGCTGGCTAGGTACTTTGAGCCTGCTGCTGGGGAGAGAGATTTTCTTCTTCTTCTTTTTTTCTGTAATTCACTTGAAATGACTGAGCAAGAACTCATTGCAGAAGCTCAAAGTTAGACTTGATGTTCTTTAGGTGACCAATATCGTATTATGTTGGCTGTCAGTGCAGGAGACAGCATTGAGACTGCTCGTACCCATGAGCTAGTGCTGTTCGAATCGTTCTACTAAAACACAAGCTACAACTCTGCATCCTGAACCCACCGGAGAGATTTGAGAAGGAATGGGACACAAATGGGAATGGGAAAGATTCGGGACACAATGAACATGAACCCTCACCACAGATGTGGGCACCGTAGATGGTCATCATTGGTCAGCTCGAGCCAGGAGGGCATGTGCTGTGTGACCAAACTGCTAGCCTCATTGGCTGAGAGCAACATTTGATACAACATGAAGAGCCTCAGAATACATGGTCAAAAACGAGCCCTCTCAGCCCGAGACCATAAAAAAAATATTAGTTTTTGGTTGGTTTTACTGCTGTTTTAGAGCTGATTTTAGATTGCGTACATTTGTCTCATATGCAGTCATGTTCAGAGCCCTACAACTCTGCTACCTGTTTTATTTATTGTTTGCATTTTAAAACTCAAGAGGAGCAAGAAAAGCCAATCGCCGTCCAGGCCAAGGTAGAATAAATAATAAAACTGAACCACTGATCAACAGTTCTCAGACCTCTGTGAGATTAGTGTGTCTTCAGGGTGCTTTTCACTGTATGTTTGTAGTAATGGTTGTATGTGATCATTAAGAATGGTACAAATTATGCTTAGTACAGATATAAAAGAAGTGGCATCCTGTACACAGACATTTGTAATTCTGTGCAGCAACTGAACTTTCATGACGAAATCTCTATTAATATAACCCATGTCAAAGTCAGCAGTAAGCTTAATCGTGTTCTGAGAATAACCATCCCGTGGGAAATAGGTGCTTGATGTTTTAATCCTCTAACATGAGCTTCTTTTCTCATATGTGGTTTATGTTTTGGCTGACATGAACATAGAATCTCCATATAATGTTACACATGGCCTCAGGTTTAGTACTGAAATAAAGCAATCTATTTAGTTGAATCTTGTTAAAGATTGTCTTTCTGTTGGATTTTGTTTTTCTTTTTCCTCTTCGTATTTTTTAACAGTTGTTCATGAATACTAACTAAACTAAATATAAATGAAAGCCAGGGAAAAGTTTATTTAATCTCTTCTGGTATGAGCTAATAATAATAATAATAATAATAATAATAATTGTGCAGATGTCAGGCCCTCAGTATTAGCAGTGTTGAACACTCTAGCTATTCAGGTTTTTTTTCTTACTATCCTTAACTGACATCATCAGTTGTACTTACTTGGTGAACATTGGCTGGACTCCATTAACAGGTTTCAGCTTGCTGTCCGATCTAAAAGACCCTTTGCTTCTCAACACTAAAAAGCTTAAGTTTGTTGATGTCTTTTTCTGCTCTTTTGTACACCGGGAAAAATGTGTCTCTTAGTGGTTCTTGGGATTTGTTCACAGAATGTGTACATAGCATGGATGTCTGGGTCCATTCAATGAAAGGCATAAAAAATGAAATGTCAATGTCAATGTTTGTGTCAATAATTATAATAATAATAGCAAATATAATAATTATATTACAGTAGTTTTCATAACAATCACCTCTATATGATGCCATTTTGTCATTGTCGACATTAGATGAGATTTTTGGAGCATAATATGATTTAGAGCTCATTTAAGGTCATTAAGGTAGCTGTTAGTGTGTCTGTGTATATTTATGTAAATGAGCAATACAAGAATTTACCAAAACTATGTTTTCACATTTCTCTGTATAGTGACATACTGTAAATCAAACCTCAGCAGTAATAACAGTGATAATCCATAGAAATAATGAAGCTTATAATAAGGTAAAGAACAAATCAATGTTTGTATTTTAAAAAAAATATTGTATTTAAAAGATTAAATTCTATTTTTTACTCAATTTGCCGATGTTTATTAATATTTGTTTCTTTTTCGTGTGGTTTCAGTCTAACAATTGTGAATGTCTGTGTGCTGTTCTTTTTTTTTGTAAAGCTCAATAGTTCTGCAGTAGTGACTATATTTCAACAGTTTGTTCATATTGAATCACTGTGATGAAAAGGCAACACTAAAACACCACAGGAATGTAGGGGGTATTTTAAGATATTGTTGGTGTCTTGTGTTTTGTAATAAATTAACACACGTCACTATTTGCCATTTTCTTTGTCCTTTGTAATGGTCTTGTTTGTTCTTTTCTGTGTAGCCAAAAATGCATTCCGTGATTCCAAAACTTATTTCTGACAGTCATGATGACACAAGATCAGCAGAGACTTCCCAAAACTTGTTGCGTAAGGAAGGACTTTTTATGTAAATGACACATGAGGAAGATCTTATGAGTGCAGTTTCACTTACGTTTTTTTTGTTTTTTTATTAATAGTGTTTAACAGTGTCTTCAATAACACTAAAAGCACCACTCAAAAAGACACATGCTGTAGTATTTTCTGTGGTCGGTGCAATAGCTTATGTTTGGTGGTTAATCATTACATAGTAAATTTGAAAAGATGGTACTGTACATGATGCTTCTTTAGAACTGTTCAAGTAGACCACACTGAGCAGAAACTGAAGATGCAAAGAATGTTAAAGGGTTCTTGTATTTATCAAAGGGATTCACATATAAAACTTGCTTGGATGTTATGAATGGATGTCTTATTTCATTTATACAGTATTTCAGCGTTTTTTTATTGTCAGTTTTTAAGCATTTTTGGTGGTGACTGGAACCACGGGTAGCAACGTGCTCAATGAAAATATAACAATTTTAATTATTCTTAAGTGACTGGTGAATCTGAATTACAGGACTGTTTAGCAATTTAAATACAAATAATGCAACATTATGCTACAAGCAAGCTAACACTCCTGTGCTTCATGTGAAAAAGTTAATAATTCAACTATTAAACTTTACATTATATATAACAACACAAGCTACTTAAGTAATTTACCTGACACATCTGAAAAAAGCTTACAGATTTGCATGGGGGTTCAGTGAAGTTGCAATCTGTGATGTCAAGTCAGTGCATGGCAGCGTTTGCTTGTATGTGGCAATAGATGTATGTGAGCTCATTAATGATCTCGCAATTCTCGACCAACATTTAGAAGAAAACTGTAAACCTGACCAACCTGCCTTGTCTTTGGAACTATTTTTGTTTACCACAGGGCATGATGACACTAAATGATTTTTCTTATTGAGAAAAACTGCTCAGATTTCCAGGTCCTAATATGAGCATGGCGCCCATTATAGAAACACGGCACCACTTGGCCGCTTGAGCGCTGGACATATGTAGATACACTAGTTTCTGTGATGTTACAGGAATAGTTATGTCAAAACAGACTTTTTTAGTTACATTTTACACATGGATTGTAAGGAGTGGGGAGTCAGCATTATATTTTTAACTTTAACAAACGTTTCCATGCTACATTATTATTTCAAGAGAAGTGATGAGAATGTGATTTTTCATGCTATGGGCCCTTTAGAATACAGTTTTGCTGAACCGACTAGTGAAGTGAAACGCTCTCAAAAGGGATGGAGCCTGGACAGCTGTTTGTTTGGCTGGGTGGGTGATGGCTGATAGGCTGATTGCTCAGCTGACTGAATAGTTTAATAAATGAGTGGCTGATAAGGCCACTGGTTTAAGGGTCTTGTGATCTTACAGTCTGGCTTACCAGCTAACGGCTGTTTTTCTTGGTTTTTCTTTACTACCCGATTTCGCCTGTGTACTGGTTGTCTTGTTGTCTGATTGGTCGCTGTACTACCTGATGGCTGGTTGTCTTGTTCTGTGACGGCTAGTTGTCTTGTTATCTGATTGGTCGGTTCATTAGCTGACGGCTGGTAGTCTTATCTGATTGGTCGGTTTGCTACTTGACAGCTCGTTGTCTCGTTATCTGATTGGTTGATCTACCAGCTACTGGCTGGTTGTCTGCTTGTCCGATTGATCGGTGTAGTATTAGTTATCTTGTTGTCTGATTGGCTGGTCTATGTGTGGTCGCCTGGTTACCCGACTGGTCTCCCCTTCTGCTCGTCTGTCCGCGGTTCCTCCTTGTATAAAACCAGATGATCAGAGTTTCAGCTGTGCTGAGATCGAGCCGGGCGGTGTCCTGTTTTAGAGCTCTTCACACTTCACCACCTGCAGATATGCCGATTCAGGTGAGACCAGCTCCCTTTAATCGCCGGCAGATGTTATATAGCTGTGGCTGTGTTCGTGATCTTGGTTTTGTTTTTATAGCTAAAACCAGGTTAAAATGAGCACCGGAAACATCGAGGCCGGCCGCCATGCTGATTGCGTTACGCGTTTTCAGCTACATCTGAGTCTTTAGCTGTTTCAATATCTGTGGCCCTGGTATGGCACTCAGTACTGCCCAGACAGTCACTTTATTATTCGCCTTTCTTGTAAATACCTTGTATTTTCTCCTTGAAGCGCTGTCTGACCCACATAACGCTTCTGCCACTTCTTTTCGTTGAATGTTTTTTTTTTTGGGGGACGACGACGACGACGACGACGACACCTACGACACCTACAATGTTGTTCCGTGTATGAACCGTCTCTTAACCAGGCCGTATAGTCCTGTTCAGTGTCACAATTCAGAGCGAATCGAGTACAAAACTAAAGCATTAAAAGTGGAAGCGCGACGGTCCTATCACCCTTAAGGTCGAGAGGGCGTGTTCATGAGAGCAGCTCATGAAAGACAGCTGCTGCTTCGGCCGGGAATTTTTCTCTGAGGGTAAGCAATGCTTTCGTTCTAATGTCCCATCATCACCTCTCATGTGTCAGGTTGGACAGAGTCTCCCAGCTGTGGAGGTCCAGGAGGGTGCCCCAGACCAGAAAGTATCCATGGATCAACTCTTCAAGGGGAAAAAGGGGGTCCTGTTTGCAGTGCCAGGAGCATTTACTCCGGGATGCTCCAAGGTAGCCTTTCACACGCACACATTACACACCTTTCAGCTCATAGCACTTCTGACGTCTCCTGTTACAAAAAGGATTCTGTTGCTCTGCTTGCTCAGGTTACACTTTAGGGTAAGCCCGTTTCTGTGCCCAGCTGGGGGCATCTACAGCTTTATAGGCTGTCTGTAGAAAAGCTGTATAAACTGTAAAATAATTGTTTGCTGTGGGGCAGACGAGCATGAGCCCTCAGCCAATAAGAAGCTTTGGCTAGATGGATAAGCAGATATCTACAAACGTCTGGACGAATGGTGTATGTTACTCTGCAACCCTAGTATGTTAACATGGCAATATCTCACTTGATATTTCTGGTATACACACTCATGCACCAACTATGTCGACTCAGCTCGTCTATGCAGCCTTGTTTCTGTGGTTCTCACTTACCTGTCTATTTCAGACTCATCTCCCAGGATTCGTGGAGCAGGCTGTAAAGCTGAAGAGTAAGGGTGTGGAGGAGGTGGCCTGTTTGTCTGTGAATGATGCTTTTGTCATGGCTGCATGGGGCAAGGAGCATGGCACAGATGGCAAGGTGAACAATGAACCCTTGGTAAAACTGTATGTATATATGTGTGTGTTTATAATCAGTGGCACAATCAATTAGGAATAATAAGAAAAGTTACACAGAACCATTAAGCATCAGTGAAACTGCAATTACATTTACTGCATTGTCTGATTCCTTTAAGGAAAATCGGCTCATGAGGAAACAAACAGCGGGCCAACATAAAACATGCTTGTCCAGTTTGACCCCTTATTGTTCAACAGTTGACTCATTGATTTCACAATGAAATAAGTTTTAGCAGTCAGCTTCCTTGTAGACACACATCCCTTTCCATTACCAAATTTCCATCATCTGTCCCTTCTGAAATGTCAGTGAGCACAACATTCAGTAACACACACACACAATGGTGAGAAAGGTCCACCACCCAAACATCTGGGCAGTGTTCGTCCCATGGTGGTCCCTTTCTCTTTCTATGGACAGAGTAGAAGGGGTACATTCAATAACTGTTAAGTTGATAACATGGCTTTTGATTGTAGGTACAAGATAGATGTACCTGATAAACTTGCAGCCTAGTGTAGGTATCTCTTTATTTGACAAGGTTTCTTTTTCATCATAGGTGCGAATGCTGGCAGATCCCACAGGGTCTTTTACAGCGGTAAGACTTCTCATACTTTTTAATGTTCCATCACCTCCAATTCTCAAAAGTTTAAAGGAAAGCTTAAAGAAATTTCAACGCAAAACGGTTTTTTTATTTTCCGTACAGGATTATGCAATAGAATAATGTTTCTCAATGTTTGGCTCTGGTTCCTTATTCTTGCAGCTTTATGCCGTGAATTGATTTGTGAATAGCTGGCAACTGCAGCCTATGCTCTCCTTTTTCAGGCAGTTGATCTCTTTTTGGATAATGATGAGATCCTTCTGGTGCTTGGTAACAAAAGATCCAAGAGGTGAGCACTGTTAAGAGTATTCAGTGGCTATTTTACCTACAGTTGTGTCATATAATAAAATAAGACATCATACAGTTTCAAATTATTTATGATAAGTCCCTGTAAACAAGACATGGTGATTACAACAAGCCTCCAGTTGTCCATTAAAAACAAATCCCCATTAAATCACTTAGTTGGTGTTTGAAAGAGCAGAATTTCTCAGCAAGCCTGATGTCTTGAAAGAGGTGTACTATCCAGTAGGAATGTCACCAGGCTCTTTTCCTCTCTTTCACTTTTGTCCTAAATGGTTTGTAGGGGTGTAATGATTCACCCTTTTCTTGGGTCAGTTCGGTTCTCAGTTTTTGAGCCGCAGTTTGGTTTGTCTCATGGTCCAGCTTTTTAGCAAGTTTTTAACTGTTTTTTTTTTCTACACAAAATTGTTTCCAGCGTGAAATAAAAATCCAGTAATACACATTGAATTGTTTCTTTCTTTAGCAGTTCCATTTAGCAACAGCCTCTTTTAGCACATTAGCCAATCATACACGTTTCATTAATGGTTTGTTTGGAAAACTATTTACCCCATATGTATCGGTCATGTAGTAGTGTTACTGTAACACACCTGTTTTCAAGAAGTTCAGCTATTCGCTGCTGTTGTAATGAATTGTGCCTTACCCTTCAGAGCTCTTCACACGGTTTAGCCTTTGTTTCTTCATTTATTTTTTTGACACAAATACTGAAGCGTGTTTGGCTTGAAATTTCATACCATGCCTTGAGCTAACCCCAGTCTACAAAATTAAACTGACACAGGCTGTGTAAGTACGTAGCTATATGTGCTCTCTCACGTGAAAGTAAATATCTCTGGTTAGCATCACTTAGCCTGCTGAACCATGGGTTTTGGTTAGGAGCCATTGTCACTAGTTGTCTAGTTAACTATGAAATACACTAGAGTTCTTGTGGTCAATTCTTCTGGGTTTTGCGTAATATCAGTTTTCAAAGTGCTTTTTCGACTACCGGCTGTTCCTGCCTCATTAAATAATGCTGTCCTTTGTTTAGATATGCCATGCTGGTGGAGGATGGCGTGGTGAAGAAGCTCAATGTGGAACCTGATGGGACTGGCCTCACTTGCAGCTTGGCCTCCAACATCCTCTCTGAACTAGACTAAAGGAGCCTGCACCAGTTCTGAACAATGCACAGCAACTGCACCCTAATCCTTAGTTACTGTAACTGTTCTCTTTACACACCAGGTTTTGTAGTTTGAAAAATGTTTGAAAAAAAAAAAGCAACATCAGTAGCAATGTACCCAAAGAAAAACAGTAATTAGCCTAGTTTGGCTGTAGTAGACAATCATGCTAAGAGAAATGTTCAGAATGTGTTTTTTGTAAGAGTGCTTAAGGGCTTTATACTGGAACAACCTAAGCGCACAATTTGAATTCACTCAAAACGCACAACTGTAATGAAAACACTGTTACTTTAAATAAAACCTGTTGCATCTGCTATAATACACTCTTTAGAACCTTAGCATTCCAGTGAATACTTTCTCATATAGTCCTAGATGGGATACATATCCAGTTTGTTGCTGTGCAACCATAATGAGAACAGTAAGAAGTAATGCTCACAATGTAGCAGCAGGAGCCACTTTAAGGTTTCTGCCAGTAAACACTGCAGAAGCTTTCAAGCATGAAGTCTTCACCTGAATGATCATCAGCTCTGAGCTTTTCATGTGTAGTATAAAAGGTGAAAACCTTCTACACCACTCACAAAAAGCTGAGAGCTGTTTAGAAGTGGTTATCATACAGGTGAAGATTTGGGCTTCTGGTTTGTTCCAAGTCCATCAGAATACTATATTGCATTCCAAGCACTTTACTGACCACAGTTAAGGCTTTTATCAAAAGCAGGGTTTTAACAAAATTCACCTTTAGTTTTAAAGGTAAATGCTAATGCTTCAATCTGAAGCCAGCAGTAAAAAAGAGAAATGTGCATTAAAATGTATCGGCATTCAAAATATAATATTGAAAGAGCACAAAACATTTAATGGTTAGGGTTATGGAACGCAAATGTTGAAGTGTTCAACATTTTAATTTCCTTATGATAAAGGCAATAACTTACTAGGTTGTAAAATTCTGTCTGTACACAAGCAGCCAAAGATAGGTTCTACAGCTGACAGAATGATTTGCAACCAGCTACACGTTTGTGAACTTGCCCATTTCTGAAGTAACATAATACAAGGTAATCAATGTTTAAACAAAAGAAATAGCAAAACTGTTTGACTATTTCTCACTCCTGTGGTCAGTGTAGCTGAGGGAGCTGAGAATAAAGTGGAAAATGGATGGTACAGGTGTAATGTCTTCCAAAAAAAAAAAAAACCTATCAAATACCAAAATCACTGCTGTCTAGGTAAGCACTAATCACTACCCCTTGGGGGGAAAAGGTTCAGACTACAAAACAGCTTTTCCAAATGACTGTACTGTTATTGAATACTCACTGCCCTAGTTCATTCAAATCAAGTTTATTAGTTGTTCATGTCGCATGAAATTCATGCATGAGCCTCAGGTGTGCATGTGAGTTGTTTTAAGCCACAGGTTCAGACTAATGACAAATACAGGACACTTCCAAATGTGAAACATCAAAAGGCAAAGAAGACTGGATCTGAACAGGAGAGCAATAAGGCCACTTTTGTGGACATAGCAGCTGTTTGTATCATAGAAAACATTAAATCGGAAAAAAGTAAACGAGGGCTCACAGTAGAGGAATTAATGCATACTCCTCTCTGACATTTTTAATTAGCTACAGTCACAAGTTTTACAAGCTGGTACATGTGTAATCAAAATATTTCAGCCAAAAAAAAAAAAAAAAAAAACAAAACCAGAAATGATTAAATCAGCACTTTAATAATTACATCAGCTACAAATACTAAGTCAAAGCAAGATCATATCAAGACAGTCATATCAAGAGGTCATATTAGGACAAATGATTTAAAAACATTCACTTTATGAAAGCGACATCTGGAATCTTTCCTTGGACCTTGTGGAAGGGGGAAATAAAGAACTTCTTAGCAAAGCACAGGCAGATCAATCCACTTTCCTGCATAGGTATACACACATTCACAAAAATAAATGCAAAAACTGAAAGTACCTTAAGGTCTGTGAAGATCTGAGCAGCTCTGTCAAAGTCCCAGTCATTGTCTTGGAGGCACCTATAATAAGAAAATACTGATAGTTAGTAAAATTGTCATTGCTGGCCTTCACCACGCATTGAGACTTTCATAAATATCATGGTTTTGTTTCACACGTATCAGTGCAATTTGAAGTTTACAATCGGCATCATTTGTCAATCCACCTCGTAGCTCATGCAGCAATAGTCAGTACCCCTGCAGAACTACCAGAGAAACAAGTATAACTTGGGTGGTCTTTCTTAGCTTTGGCTCCGAAATGACAGTTGCAGTTTGCAAAATACATTAGTGTCATATTAACAGACACCTGTGAAAGCCTTAACAGCAAAAATTAGGGGGGGGGGTTATATCTGGAAAATCTTAGAAAGCAAAGCCACACAAAATGCTTTAAATGAGCATCTGCCCCTCACATTTGTGTTTTGTCTGCCTCAACCAACAAAACAACTGCTTGTCCCACCCCTTGACAAACCAAAAAGGTCCCCACTTCCCAGTTCAACAAACTGATATGATCTACAGTATCCTGATGATCATAATCCTTACTATTATGATCATGTGCAATTCTAAGTTTAGTAATTGCTAAGTGGTGCATAATTTTTATTCTAAAATGACTGATAATCTGGGAAACCAAATACATAAACTAAACAGATGACATCATGAAGTTTTGTAGAGCCCTTCTATTGGTTGCATGCTATGGGACTCCTTATACATACTTCTGAGACCATTCCAGGTTCATGCCAGACTTCTGGGAGAAAGCCGAGAGCATTTCCTGTTGTGTGGCAGACAGAGTGGGCACAGGGCTGCTGGAGGGAGTTGGAGCGGGGGCTACAAATGCCCGTCTAATCTCCTCCGTTGTGGCATTCCGGACAAACATCTCATCATTTACGATACATAGACTGAAGACACATCACAAGGTTTGCATCAGCAACAGCAATACAAGCAGAGTCATATGGATCACACAGAAGAAAAACATGCCATTTAAATTTTTTTTCCAAAAAAATAAATACATAAATAAATCAATAGCTAGGTCTTACGTTCCATTTCCTGGAGATATCGCAATGAACACCCGAGAGAATGCTCTGTATGAGTCTCGGGATTTGCCGTCCACTTAAAAAGACAGAATGACAAACTTAGAGGCCACAAGTAACAGATAGAATAGACTGATACAACAGCCTATGGGATTAATTTCTGAAACAAAGATCGTAAACGTACTTTCTTTGAACACTCCACTGACCGTGAACGACAATAGTGTGTTCTAAGGCAGAAAAAAAGAAAGGTAAGGCCACATGAACACTGTAATGTCTACGCCACTATATAGTAAAAATCTCACTCACAGTGTAGGTGTTTACATCAACATTAAAGGAAGCAATATCATGTTGGGTCTTGGGAAGTTCGTTCAGGAATGCAACCACATTCAGCCGCGTGTGCTTCAACAAGCGGTACCGTGTAGCTGAAGGGGCAGAGTTACAGATTCAGATTTTATTTGTCACATACAATATCATACAAGGTACAACATGCAGTGAAATGCTTTTTGCAGACGCCTGACCTTAAAGACAGTAGAAAAAGAAAGAGCAGTAGAAACAGTATGATGGTAGATGGTAAGATAAGTAGAAATAAAGTGCAGATGCATTTCCAAGGGCATACATGAATGTGTGATCTACATGTGGAACTGTATTGGGTGGAGTATTAACATCCATAAATGTGCATCCAAGAACCGTATGGGGGGGGTGGAATGTAGATACACATATAATATACATTAGGAACTGTATAGGGGTGGAGTATTAACAAACATAAATACTATACATATAAGACTATACAGGGGTGGAGCATTAATGTGATTAATGTGAGCATTACAGGATTTCACTCTACAGTTATAGGAGGGACGGATTTAGTAAAGGAGGTTTTAAGTTTTTCTCTTCTGACTGTAGGCCAAAACACCACCATGTTAACATACAAGTAATGAACAAATACAAAGCAAATCTGTATTTGTGCAAAAGTTTGGAGACTTACTTGAATCTCTCACGCGTTTGATGTTGCGACTGTCCTTTTGGTATTCTCCCAAACTGGATCTACGAAGACAAGAGACAAAGCAAACCTTAAATAAAACATTTAAGTGTAGTAAGAAAAAAACTACACTTGACAAGCATGAGAATAGACTAATAGAAATATATACACTTTACTTGGAAGGGTTTTGCATGGAGAAGGGAATGCTGAGAGAGAAAGTCGCTCCGTCGTGGTAGGCGTCAAGCAAAGGCTGTCTGTCCGCCGAGTCATATATAGTGTAATACCTAAAAATGAGAAATAGAAACAGCTTCAGTGACTACCTGTGTTCAGATTCAAGCAAGAATTCTCTTTGAGAGCTGAGAAGTAAACTTACTGCTGCAGGAAGCATTGAATGAGGCTTTTGAGATCTTCTGTGCAGAAATAACTGGGCTGGATTAAAAATGTACTGATTAGAAACATGAGTGTACTAAACATGTGCACTAAAAAAAAACAAAAAAAAAACAAAAACAAAAAAAAAAAACACAGTACAGTATTTTATCAATGCATTGTGAAGTTATTACCTTGCATGGGGGCAGAACTGGTGGGATAACCTCCAGGTCAAAACCAATTGGAGGAGGAAGATCATAGCCATCCTGATGTACAGGAGAAGAACAGAAAAGTGAAAAAAAAACAAAAAAAACCCAAACCTTTGATAGAAACAGGAGGTGCACCAGGAAATGACCACCAAAGCCAGGATTTAATGTGTGCAAATAACTGCTACCAACAAAGCTAGTCAACTGTATGAGGTACACCCATTAACCAAAGATGTGCGGGGCCTACCAGTCTGAGCAGTCTGGGGAACCTTTCCCGTATGGCACTGTCCAATCACAAACACAGGGGAAGACAAAGGAGAATGACTGTTATGCAGACAGAACACTGGAGAGCAGCAACTCCCTCTAGCTACCCACACATGGACAAACACCCAATTACATTGGGTCTAAAATTAATATGGGTTCATTGACATAACTGTTAAAAGTTAGAAGTGTTAAAAATAAGTGTTAAAAATAAATGGATCCTGGTTAAATCTGAGATGTTTACAAATTTACTGTGGTCTCTACTACAAGTTAACTTGTCACAGTCAGAATAAAACCTTGTATCTGCATTCTTGCCCATTTTTCTACTTAAATTTATCATCGCAAAACATAATTCACCATATCTTCAATTGCCCTATGCGTTTTGAGACATTAAACATTCATTAGGAATATGGCACTTACCCCACTGCAATACTCACCACTGGTCCCCCCTACACGCCGAAACACACTGACACACGCAGGGTCTGAGTGGTGGGGTGGGGGTGGGGTAAAAGGGAGTGTGTGGGGTAGTGGTGGTGGTGGTGGTGGTGGTGGTGGTTGTGAACATTTAAAACCAGCGGGACATAATCTGTACTTTCAGTTGTCTAAAAGAGCTTTCAGGGTCCATGGAGAGTTTAGTGTGTCACACCATGACTACAGGACCATTTCAGGTCAGCTGAAAATCGCTGGCTTTAGAAAGCATGAGTGCAACAATGGCATTCTTTGCTGAAATGCTGCAAAAGGGACGTTTGACAGTAAAACCAATAAACTTAGACAAAAATAGAATTCATTTACATAGTTGATGGAATCCAGCCTATTCATATTTTCTATTACTATAAAAACCACTTCTGCTGTATTCAAATGTGTAAATTTCAAATATATTAAAAACATCCCAGTCTGAGCAGAGACATTAGAACAGAGCAGAGGAGCAAAAGATCAGCATAGGAAAATACAGGATTAGCAACAACATTTGAAACAGGAAGGTGAGTGATTTAAGAATATAAGCAAAGCAATGATGGGGGGGAAAGAAAAAAAATAAAAAATAAAAAAAATAATGAAGTTGGACTTTGAGTTTCCATACAGAATACTGCTACTTCAACACGGAGACAAAAAAAAAAAAAGTTTTTCGAGACAATCTAATACATTTGGACCCTACCATTACACTTAAAAATGGCAGGGTGTTTTTTCCAGAAAAATTAGAAAGTTAGTTTTGACGAGCCTATTCACCTATATCTAATTTAAAGCTAACCTAGATTTACCGAAATTTGAGAACTTCATGTTTACTGTAATCGTGAGAACATGGCTTCAAAGTTCACATTCCCCAGTGTTCCGCAGTTTAAAAACAGCCCAGAATGAGCATTTCACTCTTTTTGAACATTCATGTTCTGTACAGTGGACAAGGTGATCATCCTGCATTAAGCAAAAGGCCTTATATGAGGCTTTTAATGTCACAGGGTTGCTGAACACTGCATGGCTTGAGGGCAATTTTAAAAATCTTGCTCCCTCTCCACCATCACCCAAGAGGATTCCTCTTGCCACTGACAACATTGCACATTCTTCTCCTCTTCTTTTCTTGCAACACTCATTCTTCGTTGTATTTTGCAAGCTGGGGCCAGTTTTGCGGCTGTGCCTGCCTTAGGTTGTCCCTGTCTTGTGATGGGATCTTACCCGTCTTTGGCTAACCAGCCTTCCTCACTGGCCAACAAGCAGCCTCCCAGACTTAAGACCAACCCAATGAGGTGTGGAGGGATAAATGACACAGCACCATCACAGAGTGGTAGAGTGTACTTCAGAGTGCATTATCTTCTGAGATGTTTTTGTTCTCCTCTAGAGAGTCACCTTAGGCCCGGTGCCCTCAGGGTAATAAGGCAGTGGGCATTCTGAGCAGTCACATGCATCTTGTTTGCAGAAACCTTACAGATGGTGAGGATTCAACCAAAGTCTTCAAATGAAATAAAAGTTTCTCTAACACTATAACTGAGGTTATAAGCAGTACCCTGTAAAGAAAGCAAAAGAGCCAACAGCACTGCTGAACAGAGTACTAAAAAAAGTGATAGAGCATGCAGAGAAAATCAAAGAGAACTGGGACCTCGTTTCATTTTCCTACCACCAAAATAAAGTAATCCTAATAACAAAACCTACCACTGTAAAATTGCAATCAATAAGTACATTAAATTCTAGTAAATGAAAGTACTACATGGGTTTGCCATCGTACAGAGATGCGTAACCCCAGGAAATGTGTAAACACCATTATGGTTTTCTTTCCATCACAGTTTTGTTTAAATAGACAACATCATCTTATATATCAACAACCTGATGGGGTTACTGTTACAGGCTTAAAACCCATACTAGTGTTTGCAACACAGCTGCGTCACACTGCTGATCTGCATGGCCCATTAACTCTTCCAACACTCCTCCATTTACTTCAATTTCTAGGAAAAGCTTTCTGACTTGCATGTATTACCGACATTCTGTACCTGACAGGATTAATTCCCCTCTTGGGTGAAGGTGTGTAAAGTGGACACACACGCACTCACACTTTCCCCTCACCAAACACTCAGCCAGTTTCGCATTTCTTTAGTGTACAAGTAAAAATAAGAACCAACCTTATGTAATCAGCCTGGTCCTTAAAATGACTACACAGTGGGTTCCGTTCCATGGACAACTCCACCAGCTTCAGACCCTTTACTTTGTCCAGTTCTCGCTCACTCTTCAACTGTAAAGGTCAGAAAATTATGAACATCAATAAAACAAAAAAGACAAACAAACTCAGAAAAGGCAAAACATCAAACCTGCCATCAATATCTTCATACCTCATTGTGCGAGAGATTTAGAATCTTCAGATTGGGGACTTTATTAACAAGGTCAGCAAAGTCGTCAAGCTTGTACAACCTGTTGTTGCTTAGGTTTAAAGAAATCAGCTGTGGAAGGAAAAGAAAAAAGATAAAGGACGTGTGCAAAAATCACTTAAAAGTTTAGTGAAATTTTGCTTGCAGATCCTATTGTGTAAAGATCCAAACAGGTTTTTTAGGGAGTTGCCCTTGCAATCAGAAGACCTGGGTTTGAATCCCAGGACAGCTAATGGCACCACTGAGGTACCCTTGTGCAAGGTACTTGGTGGTAGCCCTCTGCTTCACTTGGTGAATGGGTTTTTAACGATTTCGTGCAATTATGATAAATAAAATACCTCAGGGATGTTCTCTTCAATGATTTTGATGACTGCCTGCATTGAGTTTTTCCTGTTTAATGCAACCTCAATGTTCTGAGAAACCAAATCTGATGTAAAGAGAGTGAAAGAAAAACAATCAAAAGCATTTAGCTATAAATAAGACATCATTGACTGACAATGCTTGCATTACAATCAAATGATAAGAGGTTTTATATTACCAAAAAAAAAAAAAAAAAAAGTTTGAATAGTCACCTGTAGGACAAGATAAGAATATTCAAGAATCTAGATTACAGACCTTTACTGAATTAAGAGTTTCACACATGCCACACATTTGCTATGTTTACAGGTCTTAAACCGAAATACAAAATTGTCACTTAGCACTTAATTTGAAATTCCACTGAAACAAGACTGAACTGAACATTTTAAGAAAGGGCCTACCTGGATCAACTCTTATGTTGTTCAAATCGAGTGACTGTTGCGAACCATCAAAGCGTTTGGACATGCATTGCTGTTAAAAGTTGGGAAAAAGTCTTATTTGGTACAGATCGAGTGGAAACTTAACTTTAATAAATAATTAAAGGTTTCACAAGCCATTAAGTACATTTTGAAATCTATGTTCAACTCTTCAGAATCCTTCACTCACCTTCAAGTGTTCAAGATCTTCTGGCTTTAGGTCTTGCTGGATAAAGCTAGGGGGGGGGCAGGCATTCATCAAGATTGTAACCTAATAAGCAAAAAAACAAAACAAACAATTTCAAATAAACAGTCATTAATTTATCTGCCTAACTACACTGGATCCAAAAACTATACGACCAATGTATAAACACAATCATACTTGTATAAGAAATGTGTTAATCTTAGATAAAAAGTTTGCATTATATAAAACTTAACACATTAGGCAAATAAATTAAAAAAAACCTACCTTATACCCATCCTTGTCTGTAATTTTTCTTGATACTTTAAACAAAGCATTTGCTGTGACACTATCATCAATGTAGAACTGAGCTCTGTTGCCATCTATATGATACTGGGAATACAGGGGAAAAAAAAGAAGAAGAAAGTTTAGCACCATCATATGAACTCACAAACCGATCAAGGAAAATCAATGCAAAGGACTGACTTGAATATTACACATACGAAAGTCTTAGTCTATACATAGATAATACAGAAACATTACAGCAAAAAACATGATCGTAATTACATCTTACTTACACATACAGCACAGACTTTAAAACAACTACAGCTTACTTACATGTAAGGGATTGAATGGCATTGAGCAGATATTCTGAAGTGCAGAGAGAAGCCACTGCTTGTCATATTTTTTTCCATGAGGAATCTGAGGGAAGAATTTCAAAGGAATAAATACTAGAATTGCTGCAAACAGTGCACAATCAATACAGACTAAACACAAAAGAAAAGTGCAATAGAAATAACCAAAAACAAATTTTTAAAAATTCACCGTCATCTTGAACCAACTCTTACGACCTCCACCTGCTCCGTCTCCAGAACTACCTCTTCCTCCACGACCCCTGTTTCCAGCCTCGGCTCCTCCCTCTCGTCCTCCTCGGTGACCCTCTCGGCGATTCTGTGGTCGCCCATAAGGATTACTACCCATGAATAGAAGATAGAGATAGCTCCATTACACTCCGTTTTATTAACCATGCACTCGTTTAAACAATGAAATTAGAAAATTAAACAATTCAAGACCCACTACTGGAAACATACATTCTGGTGAAAGGTGTAAACACAAAATACAGAAAACAAGCAAGATACTTAATGGGAAATTTCTCACAATCTTCGCTGTGATCCTCCATCATGAGAGTCATCGGTCATGGAGACATCGCCATCATCATCTTCAAATCTTGATTTGGGACCAGCCCCTCCGCCTCCTCCATGTCCTCCCCTATGCCTTGACCTCGGGATCTGGTCACTGTAAAGAGGTGCTCTGAAAGGGCCTCTACCTTTCCTGCGACGTTGTTTTTGTCCACCAATACGATCATCATGTTCTGAAAAACAAAAGGCCTAATCATCCGACTTCACTTGCTACATTTAACATTAACACACACTCTTTACAAAAACTGAAACCTATCCTCTTCAAAACTAACCTTAGCGACCACATCATGAGCTATTAATACTTAAACTTATCTAGAAAGTAATTTCACCACAAACCACCTTTCTCCCCACGAACATGCACATTTACCACGACACGAACACCCTACTACTATTTCAACAGCTGGTGCATAAAGACGGGAAAAGTTCCACAAGATTTTACTTAAAATGCACATTTATATAGGCCTAATAACTCTTTAGCTGAAGTGGACTGCCCTCAAACCGAAGTGTCTTAGAGACTGCATTGTCGCTGCGACTCTACAGACCATGAATTACATAAGTAAACATGGTTCACACGTGGCGCCCCTCGCTTGACTTGAATCCCTGCGCTGGAAGGCTGTTTGGTCTAAGACTAAACTTATAAATGAGCTAGAGAAAACGAAAGAGAAACCAAACGAGTGAGATAACTTGGCTTTCTCTTTGGAAAGCATCTACCTATATCTGGTGAACAGCTTGGAGCAGGTTCAGCCGTCAGTGGAGCGTCAGCTACTTACCGAGCTAACTCCTCCTAGACAGCACTGCGGAACACTGCGTGTCTTATAGTTAGCGGGAAAAATCAAGTTTATTCTTTTTAAACCACGCCTGACTGAGTATGGGTCTAAGCGCAGACTACATCCAGCACTTCACGGGCACATAAACTCACCAAAACGTGTTTATTTGTGTAAAAGCAGCAACAAGGTAACTGGGATAGCCTGGCTAATGCTAACGAACGAGCACCGTCAGAACTCAGCTCCCGGGCAGCGGGGACAGAGAGGAGGCAAAAGAGGGGAACAGATGGACGTTTTATTACACGACATGAGCTGCAGACTCGTACGACAGGGCTGTGTGATGAAGCTGGCCGTGTTTTTACTCACCGCTGTAGTACCGTGGCTCGTCTGCCGTCGCCATCTTTTTTAACGTTCAAACTGAAGTCTAGGCAGGCTGCAGATACTTTAACGAGAGAGATACAGGCCGTTTAGATGCTGTTGTTCTTCTCTGTGAGCAGAAGTCGCCGAGGAGCTGTGTCTGCAGAGGTTAAATTAGGAGTAAACCTCTGATGGCGAGCTCAGTCGCGGGCGATGGACTTGTTTTCTACCAGCGTTCTTTTATACGGTAACGGCACACTGCGCACGCGCACCTCCCACGGGCCCTCTCTCTCGCGGCCCGCGGGCTTTCCGCCCGTCCGACAATAGCGCCGCACACAGGCCGGGGAGGAGAGAGCCGAGACACAAGCGGGCTGACCGGAAACAGATAACGGGGCGGAACCGCGAGTCCAAACAGCCGGTTCTGGACGGCTCCTACGTTTCTGCCAATTTATTTTTACTGTTTTTTTATTTATTTATTTTCCAAAACCAGCAACATAGCCCCATCACACACAGAGTAAACACATTTTTATATGTATTTTCCTGAGATTATTTTGCTTTCGCCGCTCAAACAGTGAAATTATGTCTCACTCTTTCTTCTAATGAACTCCAGTTAACACTTATGAAATACACCTGAAAGTAGGACCCCCCCCCACACACACACACACAGTAAACACCTTCAGAACAAATCACAGTGATAAAAACAGATATAAATACATTGTCTAATAAACAAACCCCACACAGCTCCTCAATCACAGGCAGTTTATTTTTATTATTTTTATTTATTGTTTTTTCTGCCACAAAACCAGCAATATGAACTGTGATTGTTTTGCTTTCGTCACTTAAACAGCGAAGTCTTACTCTGCCTAACAGATGTAGAAACACATTGCCTAACAAACGAATAAATAAATTAATAAATAAATAGCAATCCCAACTAATAATGTTATCTCAAGGAAATAAACATTATGTCTTTTCTGCAGTTGTTGTAAAGGCTGTTTTTATGTTTACGGGATTATCCAGAACAACGTACATCAGTGTAGTCTATATCTGTTCTTCATACCTGTAATGAAGTAGTTGTACTGATTTGTGAACAAGAAATGACAGGCCTTGAGTACTCACGGAAACTCCCGAAAGGTGTTTATAATACACCATAAGCATGTGTTAATTGTTGTGTTTATCGTGGATAACATTTTTTTCCAGAGGTAGCCTTAATGCGAGATACAAGTTGAGGTTGATGATTCCCATCCCCTAGACAGCTGGTGGCCTAGTGGTTAGTAGTTGGCCCTGTGTCCAGAAGGTCATAGGTCTGAATCCCAGGATTACTAGTGGCACCCTTGTGCAATGTACCATCCCCACACACTGCTCCCCAGGCACTGTTCCACTTAGTGAATGGATTAAATGCAGAGAAGGAATTTCATGCTGCTCACACTGTGTGCTGTGGTCTGTTCACGTATAACAGAATTGTCAGTTTGCACTTTGTCTCCCACTGGAGGCTGGTTCTCAGAACGACCTTCAAGTGCTGAATATTCTTCTGTTTACTGTTCTACCAAACTTTGCTTCGTATAGGACTTGATGCTGATCTGCTGAATCAGTTGTGTTACAGCAGGGAGAGCACAAACCTGATGTTCAGGGCTCATACAGACAAATCTGAATTACTTTGTTTGCATCTCAGCGGCTGTATTATGCAGACATTGTGAGAAAATAAAGTCCCTTTAAAGGAAAAGATGGACCCTGTCCAACGGTGGGAAAGCCAGCCTGTCCTTCCCTCACATGGCTGTATGATCTTGTCTGAGACAGGATTTTGAGTAAGGCGTTCCCCAATAAAATGCTGACTGCAAAACCCATTCTCCAGCAAGACAGTAGACCTAAAGGATGTTTATTTTTATGTTCGCATCCTTTCAGCTTACTGGCATCGGAGATGTGCGTCCGTTCTGCCAGACCGGAGCCAGAGCTCTAAGTAGTCTGGACATGTGTGAGGTCACAAATCAGACATCAAAACTTACCGTCACAAAGCTTGGCTGAGCAGTCAACAAAACATAGAAGAGTGGCACATTTTGTCCCACGTCAGTGTATTTAAGTCTGAAGCTGAGTAATGGACTCAGTGAACCAAGGAAAAGGAAACCATCTCCTGTATATAAACAGACAGAACCTTAATTCATGCAGTGTGTGATGGGCTTGGATGTGACATTAATCTGCAGAATCTGCCAAGTCCATCTGGCAACTACAGCTCAATCATTTAGTCTAAAAAAAAAAAGGGAATCTTTATCATTGGACACAGGCATTTCTATGAACTGACCCATCTCCCTGCTTTATTCACAAATAGGAAAGAGTAGTCATTAGAATAGTCATTAGAATACCTTTAATTCTAACTGCAGAACTCTACTCACATATAATTTTATCAGGCATACTTCAGCCAGATGTGGTACACAGTGCATCATGTATTTGGAAAAGCTTGACAATTTATAGATGTATTACAGGTGATAGTGCTGAACAGGAGGGCTAAATGAGATGTCATTCAGCTGGGTGCCGTATCTTGTCTATACAGGACCCAGCAGTTTTCGTAATGTATCTGACTCCACCTTGCAGAACGTTCTGTAGAACTGACTGACACAATATAAGCACAACTAAGACAACATTAGCCAGTGTGCTCATCCCTCTTAGCCAGTGTGCTCATCTCAGCTTCACTGTGCCAGTTTTTCCAGCCCAGCTTGAAAACCCACCTCGGTACTTCATGGTTCTGTTCTCACCTTATGAATACCCATTGGGCTGTTTGACTACTGGGAAAATGTGAAATACTTGAGTGGTGATAAGGATTAGTTAGCTATTTTTATGATGATTTACATTTTTTTCAATCATACTGTAAGAAAGAAAACCTATTAAATACAACAATTCGTATTTGAGGATTTCATTCTAGGGTGCTCGATATCTTATGTAACAATTTTGTTGTTACAAACAAACTATTTAAAAGAACAAATGCTACAAAGGAAGGGATTTTAATTTCTCTAAATTGTTATTCAAAATTCTATTTTTATTTTTCAGCAAATCAATTGTTACTCAGTTGCTAATGTAACCAGAAGTGGCCCAGATACTATGAAATTAGAAACATACAGCCAACCTGGAATCTAGACAGTGAGAGACAAATACTGTAACATCTGTGCCTTTGCTCTCCTTAAATAATTATTACTCTCTCTCTCTCTCTCTCTCTCTCTCTCTCTCTCT
>JBBIGA010000022.1:8650447-8686625 GCA_037576975.1 Alestes dentex | reverse complement strand
ATCGCTGAGGCTTCCTTTCTCCTCGTTTATCCTCCATCGCGTGTCAGAAGCATTTTAATGTGGGGGTGTGCTTCACTTGGCGTCTCGCGTTCTGGTGCGCTCCCTTTAAATTTATACACTTTATAACACTTATAATGATGAGAAATAGCCAAATGATAGTTATAATCAGAGAAAATATATTTTATTTAAATGAGAAGAGCCAAGAGGTATAGGGAGATCTTTAGAGGTGCAAGAGACAGTTTATACAGTCCAGTTCTAACACTGAGAAATGCTACCGTGACTGTGACATGCTAACAGCTTGTGGTGATTCTGTACAGAGCTTATGTTTCTGTTTTGGATTTTATACCCATCCAATCTCTCCACGATATTGAACTGTTTTAATGTATCCAATAACAACGTAGTTTTGTTCACTGCTGCGCCTGAGGTGAACTCACTCAGCTGGGGTAAATTATACTGAGTGTGTGAGGTAAACTCACTCATCTGGGGAAAACTGTACTTGGCTACTAGCTAGTAGCTACCTGCTGTGAGCTCATGCATATGCGCAGTTTTTAAACAGCCTCTAGATAATTAGTCAGTGTGTGTTTTTACTGTGAGTTTGTTTGCTGTTTTCACTACATAGTCGATGAAAATGTGAAAATATTCTTGCGCCTAAAGTTGCCAGTTGGCAAAAGAATGCCATACCTGACATCTCACTTACTTTCTATTAGGTAAGACTAATATTAATTACTAATTTCTATTAATAGCACAATATGTTTCAGTTGTTTTTTGTCATCCATACATGAAAATATAAGCAAGTGTGTGTTTATTGGTTAATACACTGCTGTTTATTTAAAATAAATGAAAACAAACCAAGCCTCATGCTTTAGTATTTTTTGTTACTTAACTTCGCTGTTTCGGAACCGTACCGAACCGTGATGTCAGAACTATAGTGTGAACCAAACCGTGACCTTTCTGTATGGTTACACCCCTATTCACAATATTTATTACATACAGGGCACTAGGGAACTTTGAAATATGCATCTATGAAAGCTGTTCAGATGACTTCTGTTAACACTGGACTGGCTAAGTTAGCACATTGTTCTTACTGGGTGTGCTGGCAGAAGTGTGCATGCGTTTCCGGGCTTCCTCTCTCCTCTGCTGAAGACGAGTTGTGTCGCCCATCATCACCTTAATGCAAACGCACCAAACTATTACATTTTTTTCAAGATAATCAAAATCATCAAAATTAATCCAGAAAAGAAAAATGTCAAAATAATTTGAGATCACAGTGTAACTCTACAAGGAGCAGCAGTCCTACCTGAATTCTGACCTGCTCTGGGGGCCATAGCCCCCCCCAGATGAATTGCAAGTAACCAAATAGCAGGGTGACACTGAGGAAGGTGAAGTTACTGGCCACTCCTATGACTGCTGATGTTAAAGGAAAATTATACAAGAGGTATCTGTGAAGAAAGGGAACAGTACTGAAAGCTCAGAATGGTCTTAGTACTATAAGCATTAAGCACCAGTTCTAGACAGGATGTACATGAGTATTTTAGGGTTTGGTCAGGATATGCTACAGCTCAGTTACAGTTGAAAAAAAAAAACACCTCATAAATCCAGTTTAAATGTACAGTATTTCATATAAAAACAAGGACAGTTTTATTCAGAACAAAGCAAGGAAAATAAGACCTGTGTCAGTATGGAGACTAAGCACATGCCTGTCACAAATACTAATAATCACCTCATTCTAATTATTAGCCATTGTAATTTTCTTAACTGTTGGATTTTCCAATTTAGTAAATGTTCATCTATTGAAGTAATTAACTGTAAATAAAAGAATTCAGAAACACACAAAGACAATTTATTCTTACAAAAATAACAAAACTTCTACATTGGTGTCTCAATAACACATTTTGAGGATAGAAGCGAGAAATCAAGACAGCTAATCAGTCAATATTGCCACTTCAGGCATGTATTTTGGTTATGTTTCCTACAATGAACAAAAAAGTTCAGTCACAACTATTTATATGGCAATTAATCACCAGATCAAACTTAATTATCATGACATGCCTATCTAGGTAGAGAGGTGCCAGAACTATAAAATGTGAACAAGACACACACACCTTACACCAGTGAAGTAGGCATGGATTCTAAGATGGGCAGAATAGATCTGAACCTGTCGAGACTGAATCTCTATCATAGCCCCTATAGTGGGGTAATACTGTAAGGAAAAGAGAACATTTAAAAGTCATATACTTCTACCAACTAAGCATGAAAAAATACATAACTATTTTTATACAGTTGTAATAAATTGAGCTAAAATATGTCAAAAATCAAGAATGACGTAGCACACATGACTTAGTTTGCACTGTATTACTGGAATTGTATATTATGGAGAGTGAGAGGAAACAAGTATTCAGAAATTTAGTTTTTGGTATTTACAAAACCATCAATACATATATCCACTTCAAATTAACACGTTGTGCTTATGAATGTGAACTAAATGTATGTACTCAATCATAAACAAAGTGCAAATGCTTTTACACTTCCGGATAATTGAACAAATTGTACTAACAGGGATGTTTACAGGGATGTCCTAATATTGATGTTCCTCACAAATTCACCACAGTTTCTTTCTTTTAGCGTGAAATCTTCACAACCAATGGTAATATCTTTTATAAAGACACTATGTCCATATAAACCTTTTTTTCATTAACTTTATATTATTAACACTTTCATGTTTATTAAATAATTTTCCAGGCACTTTAGTTTATCCTGCTTTCCTGTTCTGCATTTCTTCCATCTCTCCAGTTCACCATCATCCTCCACTTCAACACAGATGGCGCTGACTAGGACGAATTAGGCAGCTGGACCTGGCGTCTCCTAGACATGTGCTAAAGCGGTAAGCTTGGTAGTTCCTTCTCTACGCTGACGTAGCACTCACACCTGCTCTTGGTGTCTTTTCCTCACTATATCACAGTGGGCTCTTCAAAAGTGGTTTCCATTAGTCCAGTTTGTCCTGAAGCTGCAGCTGGGCTGTTTCTGGCACTCAGTTAAATGAACTGCTTCTGCTCTCTAGCCACCAAGCTGCTTTAAAGGCATCCCTATCGACACTGCAGAACTGGACTGTGTTCGTTTAGTTCACATGTGCTATACCCGATTTATCATTGATTTTGTGAATCTGTGCCAGTCTGCTACCTCAGTTATTCCCGCTGCCTTCAGGGTTCCTTGAGTTCTCTTGTTTTTGCATTCTCTACTACGGTGGCCCTGAGAGTCAAAACACACACACATTTCAAAAACACACACACACATTTCAAAAACACACACACACATTTCAAAAACACAACCACATTTCAGATAACGGAAAGAGCAGGACCACACTTCTTGTTAGTGACTGGACAGTACCCATGTCACTCACCCATGACAGAACGACTCGTGATGGGTAGTGTCTGTCGTTGCAGAAATTTATAAAACGGATTAAAATAGAATATTAATTAAAAAAGCCAAGTTCAGTCACTGACTTAGAGGCAACGCTGTTTTATTAAAGACAGCTTCACAGTCCGTGAGAGAGGGAGCCACCCCAACTCTGGCTTACATTTCATTTCCAAGACACACCTCTTAAGTTAACACCCACTTTATTCTTGTCATCCTGCCCATCCGCTTCCTTATTTGAATGCTCAAAACTCCTCCCTTATCAATATCCCAGCTATTAGGTATTACCTGCTCAGCACCTTCCATCCCCTTATGGTAATGGTTCTTCTCCCACTTGCTATGAGAGTGAAGACACTTTTAGGCCAACTGTTGTTGGACTTATTTGTCACATGTCTCTGAAATAGTTTACCTGTGTCTGCACTTCCTTTCCCAACACCTTACTCCAGACTCTTACTACAAATTCCTTCACCTATATATTTACATCAGCTGACTATGTAGCACTGACTTCACTTAAACTCTTACCCTTACTTATGCTACCTTTAAATTAAGGGATTCCCTTACTTGCACTCAGGAAGGCCTGTGCTCAAGCCATAGAGCACTACACAGACTTCCTGCAGCTTAATATCTAAATCTTATTGGTGGAGCAAATTAAGCCCTTATTTCTAATGCTATAATCATTGATCTGCCCCAACATGTCCAATCACAAACAAGAACGAGTCTTAAATGATCTTAAATCTATATGTTAAATATGAAAAATCTATCTCGCACTATAAATGTGAAACTTCAGTTAGATAGGGCTCAGTGACACCTTTCCAACGACCCCTCGTTTGCCATAATAGGCCCCCCGCGATCCGGAGTTATTAGTCGAAAATCGTTCACCTCGGGCAAAAGTATTGGGACACCCGGGCGAGGTGAACAGTTTTCAGCTAATTATGGCAAACGAGGGGTCGTTGGAAAGGTGTCACTGAGCCCTATCTAGCTGTGAAATTTCACATTTAAAGTGCGAGATATATTTTTCATATTTAACATTTAGATTTAAGATAATTTGAGACTCGTTCTTGTTTGTGATTGGACACTACCCATCACGAGTCGTTCTGTCATGAGTGACATGGGTACTGTCCAATCACATACAAGAAGTGCGGTCCTGCCCTTTCCATTCCATTATGGGTGTGTTTTTGAAATGTGTGTGTTTCCTGAAATGTGGGTGTGTTTCCTGAAATGTGGGTGTGTTTTTGAAATGTGGTTGTGTTTTGACTCTCAGGGCCACCGTACTCTTCTGAAAAAGGCTTCACAAGTATTTCCTGCAAATGCGTCTCCTTAAAACACACCTCCTGTTTTTTAACATTTGTTTATGCTGATAAATGCCTACTTTTTGTTCATATTTACACGTACAAATTCGAAAGACATTGTGAGCAAATTTGAAGTGAATATATTAAATAAGAAAAGTAAAGTAAAACACGTATCCTTGGCATGATAGAGTGCCTGAGCGCAATTTTCCTCAGAGTACTTACAGAGTCAGACTTGTAATCTGGGAAGAGCTCCACCTCTATAAACTGCTTCTGCTCAGACAACCCTGTCAGGAACAGGGGAGAGAACAGCAAGGTGCTCAGAGTCTGTAGAAGGCTTGAGCGATAGTGCAGCATGGCCTGATGGGACAGTATTCAACAACAATTAGCAAACAAGATAAAATACTACTCTCAGTCTACTATTAAAATGCAGACCCCAGAATTATGAGACATGAGAAACTGCAAAGTATTTTGAAACAATGTGACTCGCTTCATATGATAATGTTGTTGCACAGGTTGGTTGTGTTACCGTTATAGAAACTGCCATTAAATATACTAGGACAGACAAAATTAGATAAAGGATTACACATTATAACATAAGAGTTTATATTTTGGATCTACACCACTTTAACAATACTGCAAGCTCTAAACCTGGTACTGGCCAGCTAATGATTATAACAAAGCATAGTGTGCCCTCTTGTGGACGTTGTCAATCAGTAATCTTAACCATCTTGACCATTCCAATTTGTGCCAAAGGTCACAAACAACTATCCATCATGAAGATGAGCAGTGACCAAACTATTCAGCTGGAAGAAATGCCAAATCAGCATTAAGATGTCTTGTGAAATCAACATCACCAAATATTGTAGCAAACATTTTGGAACAGGATTACTACAGTTAACAAAAAGCTAAATTTTAGAAACCAAATTCTATGAAATAAAAAAAGCAATTCCATAGCTCTCGGTTAGTAATGCAAAAAGTACTGATAGTTTTTATATCACTGACTACACTTCTGGCAGTACCACTAGACCTGAAACTGATGACAAATATAAAATATTTTTAAATAAAGAAAATCTAAAACAAAAGAAATTCTTAATGAAGACCAACCTCCAGATTAAAATGAATTTCAAAGTAACAGTAAATTAAACATACACATTTTTAATAAAACTACATTAAAGCAAAGTACTGTAGCCTTGTGGGACTAAGAAAGGGTTATCTCATTTTAAAACTCTCCACTCTTACTCACAGATCGAGCCACAGTGGACACGATTGTCCCATCCTTGGTGTAACAGGACATTTTGACCATGAACATGCCGAGCTGCTCATTAACCGGAGATTCTGGCATTTCCAGCTCAAGAGAAACTCTGTAGGGCTGGCCATACATCATCACCTACAGTAGAGACAACTGGTGGAATTACTGTATATTAAACTGCGTGATTTAACTTGAAAGATTTTTGGCCAGGATTTTTACTTTTAAATATTTTTGTAGTGCACATGTTATGCAACACGAAAAGGTGCTGATAGAATCTGGTGGAGGAAACTGAAAAGATTCCGGACTATTATTTGTGTCTCTGTGTATTTTAACAACGGGGCCCTCACCTGCTCTCTGCCGTTCTTTAAGAGAGAGACGTTGGCCATGGGGAATGAACAGAGAATGGAGCTGGCAGGCTCGCAGTCAGTTCTGCAACAGTGTCACAATGATTACAGTTATTTCTAACAATATAATTATGTTGCTCCTATTAAGAGTTGAGAAAGCAGCAGCTAGGGAACGGAAAGTTCTAGTTTACTCAAAAACAAAGCGCTGAAGACGAGCACTAACACTTATATAACAAAAAACTTGAATGGGAATTCCAGCAAAAAAAAAAACTGCAGAATTAAATGCACAGAGATGTGAACCACGTATGATAGTTTGATGTGAAAAGGTGTAATGTACAGAAATGCATCATTGCATTTCTTTACAACAAGGGACTGCTACAAGAGATGCAATGCAAATGTAACCACATTATTTGATATCCAAAACAACTTGTGAACCTTTGACTGAGTTTATATATGTAACGTTGAGAATGGTAAGTAATAGAGACAGATCCAAAATACTGTTTTCTTTGGTACTAGTTTGCCTTACAATGCCCAACATGTACCTATTTATATGCACAGGAAGCTTTGTATAGTCTCTTTATAAGGGCTATTTTTTATCTTTTTTAATTTGTATTCATTTTCATGTTTTACTTTATTTTGTGTACTGTATTGAATTGTGTCACATGAAGCTACCAGATATCTAAATTCCCTTGGGGTTCAGTAACGTATGCATGCTGTATGCACATTTTAGTGTTTCTCTGTTCCAGACACAGCTGATCAGTTGATTACCTAGCTGTTCTTGAGTTGAAGTGGGTGTGTAAACACTACAATGTGCAGAGCAGCAGATACTCTAGGACAGGGGTGTCAAACCTGTCCAGAAAGGGCCGCTGTGGGTGCAGGTTTTCGTTCCAACCAAGCAGGAGGCACACCTGATTCCACCTCTGTAATCAGATGGTCGTGGTTTTCAGTTACTCAGGTGTGGCTTCTTTTTGGTTGGAACAAAAACCTGCACCCACAGCAGCCCTTTCTGGACAGGTTTGACACCCCTGCTCTAGGAGCAGTCAGGGAATCTCTATGAATGAAGTTTTTAACAAAGGTGTTTTAGGAAAACAAAAATAAAACAATGTCTTGGGTCAAGCAAAACTTTTGTAACCAATTCATGCAATAGCTTCAGTGATTTAGGAGCATGAAACACTTGTTACTGACATTTGGTTCTTTCCCCCATGGCAGTTAACAGTTTCTATACAATGGTGCATTTTAAATCACTTTCAAATTTTATTTTCAGGCAAGTGACTTGTATTTGTAAATGAGACACTGAAAAGGTGGAATTTCTAAAGATTAGACAAACTACAATATAAAACTGGCACAGTATTCATCATCGTGTTCAAACCATCAGTGTACATACAACACATGTCAAATCACGTGTCTGTACCTGTACTGGTAGTTCACTGGTGTGGAGAAGCTGACAGTTGGCATGTAGGAGTAGTAAAAGCTGCCATAGAGAAAGATGGACACCCAGAGCAGCAGTACCAGAGTGCAAAATAGAATAGCGGCCCGCAGCAGAGTGCGCCGAGCCCTCAGCAGGGTAACAGCCGCCACGTCCTGGAGCCAGAGCAGAACGGGCCCCATCATTGAGCCCATTTCCTCCAGGCCAGGGCTGTCCCACCCTGATTGAGGTCTGCTGCTCCCTGGACTGTGCCTGCCCTCTGCTCCTGGCACAGAGTGTTGCCTCTCAGTATTCATATAAATCAACACAAACACTCTGGCGTGAGTAAAAGTTAAATCCCAGAGATACTGCGTTCCTTTTCCAGTGACATTTGAACTTTTGCCACTTCAAAAATGCAGACTCCCTGCATTACTCTCTGAATTAGTTCACTGACTGTTGTCTGAAGAGCATTCTTCTCAGAATAATCCGGTTTCTGATTGTTGTTATTCTCAAAAACCTAAAAAGAACAATATAAGGTGACAAGGATAAGGATAAAGATCTTACAAAACAATGCTCTCTCATAGTTTCACTGAATTTCACTGAATAATACTAATGAGAAGAATACTGAAGGAAATATTTCTGTCCATTTAGATATAACGTACATTGCGTGATGTACATTGCAAGCCACTGTATTTCGAAACAAGTGGTTGAACAGTTGCAGTTGTGTTATGAGTCATTTAAAAAGTGTAAACTGACCATCTTATCATACACACCACAGCACACAGTGTGTGGACAATGTAAAATTCTTTCTCTGCATTTAACCCATTCACCAAGTAAAGCAGCGGGCAGCCGGGAATGCAGCACCAGGGGACCAGTGTATGGGGACAGTACCTTGCTCAAGAGTTCTTCAGTGGTGCCACTAGTAGTCCTGGGATGCAAACCCACAACCTTCCGATCACAGGGGCAACTCCCTAACCACTTGGCCACCAGAGACATATTTGACAATATGTGGTATTGCTGTTTAAGTGTCAACCGAATTAAGTGAGAAAATTAAGCCAAATAAATATTAATTCAACCAAGTTACAGATATAAATGGGTTTGGTGTTTGTTACTATTGTGCCCATCGTAGGCAAACGAGCTAACGGAGCTAACAGAATCATAGAATTGTTTATGTCTTTTGTACTACTCAACTCTAATGGCTACAATGTTTGAGGTATACAAATCTAAACCACAATACTACCTCTAGAAAGAAGTGCCTAAGAGCAGAGCATGTAGCTAGTGAGCTAACATTATCACTGAATATGTTGCTTAGCTGGGAGCTAGCTTATCATCCCTAGCTAGCGTAAGCACGAAAACACGGGGGAGTACAAGAACTCGCTGTCCCACTTTAGTAGCTTTCTCAGTCATTACAACGTGACAGTATAATGTAAAATAACTGCCCTACTGACCTGCTTAGAAAACAGGAATCACGTAGCCCGGGATTCAGGCATATTACTACAAGAAAAAAATGGACGAACTTCATAACCACCTTCGACTCCCACCTACAGAAACAGCACAGGAACTACAAATACGGAAACCGTGTTGGGATATTCATCCTACCATAAACGCGAATAGGGGTTAGAAATTATGTGATGTGAATCCACACATATGCATTTTTTTTAAATTATATCCCACCCCATCCTTAACAGATATTTCCAAGAAAAAGGGCTCGTGGTTTATCATCTGAGATCATTTTGTTTTTTTAGAACATAGAATAAACCCAGTCCCACTGTTATAATAAGAAAGCAAATGGGCCTGGCAGGGAAAAGGAGCAGGGGGATGCTGATGCAGATGAACTAATGTGGAGATGTGGAGGATATGCTAACCTGAGTGGGAGAGACCACTGATGCAAAATGGTGCCACAGTACAGACTGAGAGTCTGAGACTGCAGCAGTTCCCATGGTAACAGAGGAAAAAGAGGGAGGACATAAAGAGGCGACGGGAGGATGGCTAACAAGCACATAGTGCTGTTAAATGCTGCTAAATGGGCACACACAATACATGCAATGCTAAACCATGTCATGTTTTCCTTCATGTCATATATTTTCATCCACTGCCAACTCCCCTCTCCCCCACCCAAACTGTAGCAGAAATGCTACGGGCCAACCCACAGAGCAGATCAGTTCGACTGGAGCCCCCCCCCCCCCTACTGGTTTGGCTCGTTCCATTCACTGCAGAGGGGAGTTTTCTATGCATGTACCAAGAGCCTGGCGCTCATTGTAGCAGAATTGCAGTGCATTGGACTCTACAGAGCAGAGTAGCATCCACACTGTCTATGAGGGTGGGGTCCGGCTGCACTGAGAGCAAAAACACCGCCAGACAGAGGGAGAGAAAGGAATAAGGAGAGAAGAGGAGGTAGAGCTAGCTCCAGAAGAGGAACGCATCAAGGGTAAGAGAGAGGAGAAGAAGGGAGAAAGGCTGATGGAAGGCCCAGAAGAATGGAAATAGACTAGCACGTCTCTTCTGATCCTCCCCCTCCCCCTTGCCTCTCCTTCTTCATCCACCCTTGCCTCCATCCTCCTTCAGTTGCTACTGAAATTGGAATTATGCTTTGCTGTTTAACAGTTGGGCCTATAATTTATGGTGCTTACCTTACTGAGGTCTCACAGAGGACATTAAATCATTCTGTAGGTATGATATGATAATCTAATTTTGTATTAACTGGTGATGTGTGAGTAGCCATGATTGCTGTGTATGCATTTGGCCCAATTTAAGCAGCCTGCTGCCGGTGCAAGATATAGGGATGTATACAGGACTGTAAAATGAATCAGTGAATTAAGCGGCATCATAGTAAGCACTGTTATCTGTTCATTTGTCAGCAGTTTCTGAGAAATGTGATGCACCTCATAGAGGGGACTAATTTGTCTGAGGATGTGGTCTTTCTGTGTGTTTGTGTGTGTGTGTGTGTGTGTGTGTGTGTGTGTGTGTGTATGTGTGTGTGGAATTAATGACAGTTTGATCTTCAAACACAGTTGCATTCTGATTTAGGTTCACCCAGAATTAGTGTCTGAGGATGATGAAATAAGATTATAAAATTCCTAAATTAGCCCTGACCATTCGTTTGGTCATAATACAATGAAAGCAGCAGAAATGCAGAAACTGAATTTATGCTAATCAGAAGGAATCCTGTGGTTCTGCAGCAAGATGATGGGATCTGTTGCAATCAGTTGGTCACTCATAAAGATGATGTTTAGGTTTTTTAGGACAGGCAGCTTTTAGCAAGGAGAGCAGAGATGTAAGTGGTGGTGAGGATAGGATGGGCTTGCAGGATGCCAGCCTTTTATCTGAAGCGAGAAATGTGCTGTAAATCTGCCACTCACTGATTCCTGCAAGCATTAATGGTCTCATGACAATTTATGGAAACAATAAACTGATGCAACCTGTGTGCTTCTTAATCTTCTGCTAGTGGTATTTTTTCCAACATAAGTATATGTGTGTGTGTGTGTGTGTGTGTGTGTGTGTGTGGCAGGATGAAAGGAGACACCCCTGTGAACAGCACCATGAGTGTCGGTCAGGCCAGGAAGCTGGTGGAACAGCTGAAGATTGAAGCCAGTTTTTGTCGGATCAAGGTGAGAGATGGATCAAAACAGACATGGCTCCAGTGTGATCCTGTATCCTTCTGCTTTTCAGTCCTTTCCTCACTCTGGACACTCCATTTTTGTATCAGACATGGCCACAGAATCAGGTTAATAGGTATGGCCTATTTCTGACAGCCCCTCCAGCCATGGATGCTCCACAGTCATTTAAGCATTCGAAGGTTTTTCACTTTCCTCTTTGCTACACCGTCACATATATGGAGAACACATGGAAAAGTGTTAGTGTCATGTCAAGTCAGGGGTGCTTAATGTTTTCTATAATGGTTCCATTTTCATATAGCTCTTATAAATCCGCTTAATAAATAGGATATTGATGTACAAATCCAGTAAGCAATAAGCCCATGGGCTATAGATCATGTCTTGACATTTAAAATTTTAATTGATAAAAAAGTAAGTAACCATGGTTGATTTGTACACGGATAATTGTTCAGTTGACTTGCCATTACAAGTTCAGCGGACGCAAACGAAACTTTTTGCATCATGTTTTACAGTGTCCTTTATCATGGTATGGTAATCTCTCTTTCAAGCAGAAAAACAAACTGCCAACAGGCTTAAACAAGGCTGTTCAGATCATAGGAGACCTCAGGTTAAGGACATACTACTTCCACATGCAGAAAAATGGCAAAGGCAGACCTATAGTGATTCCACTCGGCCTCTTCACTCAGATTTCACTTCATTAGCTAACCACTTTTCTATTAAATTAGATATGACAGCTCTTGATAAGCCTACGTATCAGTTAAAATAGACTATTCAGTGAATGAATCCCCTCTTTGTACACTTATTTATTTGTTGTGCATTTTGATTTCTGCATAATTACATACACTTGTGTAGGTTTCAACTATGCTATTTTCATTTTGTTGCTGTCTGAAACTTCACATTCATTCATGTCCATAAATAGAAAATATCAGCTGCTGTTTACACTGTTTACACTTACATGGAAATCAAAATCACCAAAAACACATATCACATAAATTAAAATCTTGCCAGCTCATTACACCAGTGGGGAACCGTGAATGAGAACTGTCTGGACTATGCCTGGCTCTGTCAAATCCAGCAAAGACTGGTCTCATTCGCAGTCCTCCGCTGGTGGAATGAGCTGCCAAAGGTGACCAGAGCAGCAGAATCTTCAAAAACCTCCTGAAGACTCACTGTTGAAAGAGCATCTCCTCTCTTGATGCACTATTGTAAACTGGGGTAATTCATGCTTGCTCTTCTATTTGAATAAGCTTACATCATCTTGAACTACTCTGTAATGAAACATTTTGGAACTTAGAAACCCTGCTCTGGTTCTCACACTGTCCTGAAGCTGGAGTGTTTCCTCAAATTGTCCGCTTTGGATAAAGGCATCTGGCAACTGAATCTTATGTAATCTAAAAGCAGGAGATGCGAAGTTTTGTTCCAACAGTGATAAAAATGCATGATCAGCAAGTGATCACTGCTGCAGGATTTGTATAAAACAGCAGTTAACCATCTCATCTATATTTTATAGTGTCTATATTGTGTTGTGTTACATGCCCGTGCCAAGGAAAAGTCTGCTTCAGCTTAGTGAAATGGACAATAAAATACTGTACTATTCTAATTAGTATCAGCTATGAGCAGTAGAGTCCCAGTCTCAGACTCCAGAAAGGGTTGTTTGGAGTGATGTAATAGGATGATTTTCAGTTCTTTAATGAACCTTTAATGCAGTTATTTGAGTTATAAATGATGTATAGAGAATCACCTTTATGTGAGAAGAACTAACACATCATGTGAAGGTTCCATACCAGTTGAAGATTTTTCATAACTGCAAGCCATGAATTATTTGCAAACTTTATTTTAAAAAGTGCAGGTTCTCAAACTTGGCAATTTTTCTACTCATAACATAGCAGACATGAGAGGCTTTTTAAGTACTTACCAGAGTGAATCAGGCCTGCTATAGATAGGGAAGACACAAACATTTTAATAGCATGGCGCCTCCAGGACTGGAATGGCACCATTAAACTAAGTGCTTCAGAAAAACTGATCCATTTACAAGACAGGCAGTATGAGGCGTGTCATAATCCAGCCGACCTCTACTTAGGGTTTTAGTACTTTACTATTATTCTGTACCAAACCATTCAAGGTAAATTTTTTCCCATTTTTATTACAAATACTTTTAGACCCTTTCAAATGGTCCATTTGGCATGTAATATTTACACAGTGCAGAGGACACTGTAAAAAAGACAGTATTTGTTTTTTACACACCCAGGTGTCCAAGGCTGCTGCAGATTTGATGGCTTACTGTGACGCCCATGCCTGTGAGGACCCCCTCATCACCCCTGTGCCCACCTCAGAGAACCCGTTCAGGGAGAAAAAGTTCTTCTGCGCCCTCCTCTGAGCGCTTCCCAGGAATAATGTAATTAGCCTTGTTAGATGATTCTGACTGGTGTACACACCTTATAGATACACAACACAAAATATCATGGGATAGTTTCTGGCCAAGGCTAAACATTCATAACCTTGTTTGTGTGAGGATGTTGTATTTTCTGTGTTCTATGAAAGACCCTCTACTTCTATAAAGGGGCTGTGCAGTAGACAGAAAGTAATTACAACTGGGTGATGTAAAGAACACACACACACACACAAGCACATTTTTCTAACCAACAAAAGGGAAACAGGTGATGGGGTTGGATGTCAAATTTTATTACACATAAAAGTAACATCCTTTGCTTTATGGAGTTTGCCTCAAACAATATACAACTGTAGCTTGTGTTCATTTTGTTCAGGTTTTTTTTGTTTTCAAGTATCCTTTGACTGTATGCTTATAGATTTTGGCATGGTGTAAGAGTAATTTTTTGGGACATATTCGCCAAGTGGAATGCACAGACCTAGACACGATCAACTGAATCAATAGGGGGTTTACAAAATGTGTAGTATGGATTTGAGTTGTCTCAGTGGGTTGTCAGAATTGCCTTGAATAGTATCAGATGACTGTTAAGAGTCCAAATTGAAACTGCAGTCATACATTTTTGTGGTCCAACCTGGGGTTTACAAAATTACTGTGTACAGAATCAGAGGAGAATAAACAAAATGCTACCAAGACCTGTGGTTTGTGTCCTTTGCAAGGTCAATAATGATCTATAAAACAAACGGAAGAATCCCTCTCTGATATCATGTCCTCTGTACTTTCATTATGACCCATGACAGAAACTGGTCTACGATTGCAAATATTAACCCTCTCAGCGTCGTTTAGCTCTCATAATAGAGCATATGCACTTCTTTGTTATGGACTAAATGGGTTTTGTCAAACATGGACATTATGTTAAACATAACTGAAGAGCAGCACAGTATGATGTCTGCTAATCATAAGACCTATTTCTGCAAAAATTTTGTGAAAAAGGGCCGTTTTCGTAGCTTAATTTATTTATATGGAGGTATGGATTGGGGAAGAAACAATAACCTTTAAACTTCTGTCATGCCAGAAAAGTGATATGAGCCCTTTAATATACTGAAAGACATGGCAATAGCAAAATGTAGCAGTAAAATCGCAATACTGATATGTTGCCCTACATAACAGCAAACGTTAAAACATTTAACTGTTCTTTCTTTCAGTCTTTCCTGTAAGTATGCCAGTGTTTCATTCTCACCGTCTTACCCATCTTATTTTGCCATGGTAAAAAATTACTTGTCTGAGAACATGTTCAACATTCAGCCCTCTCCATTATCAGGTACCGCTTCATAAGCAAAGTTAACCAAATGTTTTCTTTATTAAGGCATTTTTACTGAAATGCACTGTGACATAAGGATGTCATGGAACAATTCAGTTTATCATGACCACATCTCTGCACGTCTAACAAACATATTTTGAATTAACTCTTACAACCTGGTAACTACTAGGTAGCATTTTCTAAGTAGCCATTGTTAATTAAATATTAAACATCATTGCTGTCATTTCTGAAAATGTAAACTAAACTACACTACTGAGAGTTTTTGACAGTATTAACTCTTAAAATGCTGAAACTAAATCCTTAAAGAATACCATGGATATCAGAAAATGACAGCCAGTAGTCCAGATGCACTGAAGACCAAAAAAAACCATGTACAGTGCTTGTGGTTTTGGCTTAATTGATCAATAACCATAAAACATTAACAAATGTTGCTCTAGTCCAAACTACTAAGTTGTGCCAACACAGTCAAAGAACTAAGATAAGTAAAGAAACAAATGACAGAATATACAATATTCCCTGCATGTCCATACAGAAAACACATTCTCAGTTGTTGTGAGGCTGGACTACTAGATGCATCTTTGATTGTATCCGGGTGCTTTGAATAGACAAAGAAGCGATGAACATGCCTGCTCCATAAAGGCAGAAGAGGGTCAGCAAAAAAGGACAGCAACCTAAAGTAAAAATGAAAACCCAAAAGCTAATTACAGGAAGGAATCACACCATTCTCGCAGACAGCTGTAGCAGTCGCCTTGCTGTTTCACATTTGCTCCACATGTATCCTTTAACCAGTCCCGAAACAGCTCCTCATCCTTCTTCAAAACTAGGAACTGCCCAAGAACAACATATGCCTGTTGGGAAGAATGGAAAGTGAAAGACACAATATTAGTTCAAAGAACAACATCTGCTGGTAAAACCTATTACAATCTCATTTTACTAATGGATAGAAACCCAAATCGTCTAACTTTGTCAAACCCTTTTTCTTCCAATCTTTTGCCAAGCACTTCACCAATTCCTGCAAGCGCCATCACTGGCTTCTCGCCCATGGGCTCTGCCACAAACTCCTTGTGTTTCTGGGATGTTGATGACATCGTAGGTGTGGGATAAAGACTTTCAAAAGTTTTCACTGAAAAGATTAAAAATATAATTCAATATAGCACATGACAAATCACATACTTTAATAAATTCAACATTACTAATAGTTCTTTAAGCAGAAAAACTAACTGGCCTACATTTCATGCACAATAACAGCCAAATTTCCACTGCAACTCTGCTTTTACCTGTTTGAATAACCAGAGCATTATGATAATGTTGAACCTGCAGTAGAACAGGTTACACTTGAAATTTTAAATCGCAGCGTAACTGCAAATAAGAGCCGTCCTTCCATTCGGATTAGGCTCTTCCAGATTGTTTCCATATTGGAAAATAAACTCATCACACTTTTTGTTACAAAGTTCTGCATAGTTTAGTCATTAAGAAGGCTCTTGACACACAGAATTACAGAACGAGAATTCATTAACAGTGGTGGCGACAGGAACCGTACAACCCTAACAACTAATGCTTCTAACTTCTAACTTATTTCACAGAGACCTCCTGTTTAAGCTACTGTATGAAACGGTTTTCTGATTCACTGCCTTCAACTTTGTTTTACCATAATCTTAGCCTTCGGGCTGAAAGGTTAGTGTATTGTTGGGGAGACGTATTTTCCCAGCTTTAATTAAACCACTTAAACCACATGAATGTTTACATGTCAGTAACAATTACACAGAGATAAAAAAAAAACTATGAAAATTAAAAATAACGACTTTTAAGGCTAGGTGTACTGACTTGGAAACAAGGATCAAGTAAGAACAGGTTTGGTGAACAATTGGTTTCCATGCTCTCTGGAAACAGGGCGGTGTTAACCTGCTTTACAGCAAACAAATGGACTACTTTATTAGGGAAATTAAAATGATTGTTAACATTATTGCCAAATTAACATGTTAAGGTGTTATTGCTAATAGCTTCTCTGTTAGCCTCGTGGCTAACGCAGGATAATGAAAGCGAAAGGGCGCGCTCCGACACTAACAGGGAAACTCAACGCGGTAAAGCAGACACTAAACGTGGAGATCTGTGTCGTTTATCTGAGTTTTTAACAGGTAAAGTGTTGAGCCCTCTGTGAACTAAACGGCCTTTCGTAATACAAAATCAGGCGTGGAGAAAGTGCTACGTGCTTGTCTGTTGTGGAGGGGACTGGCACCACACACAAGCTAACGCAGCGGGGGCTTCGTTCAAATTCATTAGCCTACGAACTAATTATTCACTCCTAGACAAGCGTTTTAATTCGACACCCAAGGCCAACCCAAAATCTTCACACTAAAGCAATAATGACTGAAAAAACACACACCGGCCAAATATACAGTGAATTACCTCGGTTAACGCCCAGTCAGAGCTGCTGCAATCCTCATGCACTAGCACGCGGTGCGAGCCGAAGGCCAGTCTGGAGCCAGCTAACTGTTCAAAATCAAACCACATTCAGAACTTCCTGAACCCGCCTTCCACACACACACACATACACACGCCATCCGCTCCCTCCCACAGCTCAACATGAACATGCTCTGGTCCACACTGTCCTCTAGTGACCACAGCCTGACCTGCTCCGGGGGCTCCTGTCTAGTGATCATGTGTTAATGGGAGTGAACACAACATGTGTATGAGAGAGTAGTGCTAATAAGTAGGTCAAATAAAAAGGGTAAAATAATATGAAATTTGAACAATATTAAATAAACGTATGCAAATATATAAATATAATTGTAGACAATACATGTAAAAGAAAAAGATTTAAACAATTTAAACATTTGAGAAATTATATTTAAATTAGGGCTGGGCATTATTTACTGAACACCGACAATTATTTTATCGCGCGTTAACGCAGGTTTTTAAAAAATCCTTTTATTTTGAAAGTTCGTTAGCTTTTTGGGCACGTGGGTGCGCGCAGCACGCAACTCTACTTGTCGGCTGGTTTTCGCGGGGGTCAGGCGTCCCATTATGATATGGACAAAAGTAATGGGACGCCTGACCATTACACCAGCAGACACTTTAATGACCCTCCATTCAGATACATAGACTTTCAGATGGTGTTGCTCCCCCTTTGGCGCTGTTATAATGGTCCCGCCCCCCCTTGCTCTGGACTCTGGGGGTAACTTGTTTTTCTGTAACAAATGAGATCTTTGGTTTTATATTTGATTATATTTGATTACATACATTCATGCTTATACCAAAGAAAACGCACGTGCATGAATCACAGTGCAGTCTGCATAGGGGTATTTTACATTCTAGCACTGCGGGAGTTCAGTGTACACTGTACAGTATGAATACAGGTTTACCTTTACATTTTCTTTAAGGGTAAAGTATTAAGCCGAGGTTAAATTGAAATTAAAGTATTTTGGGAGCATATCTGGGGACATATTTAGGGTTCATCCTATAAAAATAGGCATTTGTAGGCATTTTTTACCACATCACAACATTGGGGGTGCTCTTGACACGTAACAACGCGGGTGCTCTTGGAACGTTTTGCGTGTGTGATTAATCGCAAACAACGTGATTAATCGTGATGAAAAAAAACCCTATTTTAATTGTTGCCCAGCATTCATTTGAATGCTATATACAGTGACAGCATGTATTTGCAGGGTTTAAATTAAGTAGGTGTTTTATTTTTGGGGGGCAGCTGGTGGCCTAGTGGTCAGGTCTTACAGCCTGCGATCAGAAAGTTGTGGATAGGAATCCCAAGACTGCAAGTGGCACCTCTGAGGTATCCTTGAGTAAGGTACCGTCCCCACACACTGCTCCCCGGGTGCTGTGTTCCTGGTTGCCTGCTGCTTCACTTGGTGAATAGGTTAGGTGCAGAGAAGAATTCTGTTCACACTGTTTGCTGTAGTGTGTTCATGTATAACAGAATGGTCACTTTACTTTACACTTATTATAATTTCAGATTTCAGACGACATAATCGTACAAAGAGCAAAAGAGAGAGAGTGCAAGAAAAATACAAGAGCAGCAATATTTGCAGGACGACATTTATTGCGATTAACAAAAGAAGCTACACTACAAGTTTGAAAGAATACATTTCCAGAGGGAGGTGTTCAGGCCCAGCAGTCCCAGCTTCCTAATCAAATGCTGAGGAATGATGGTGCTGAATGCTGAAGTCTATGAGCAGATTTCTCACAGAAGTGTCCTTTCTGTCCAGCGGGCTGAGGGCCAGATGAAGGGTGGTGGAGGCTGCATCATCCATAGAACGGTTGGGATGATACTAAAACTGCAGAGCGGTTCAGTGTGTGTTGGGGGTGGCATCTTCCTTGGTACAGGGAAGACGGTGGTGGGTTTAAGGCACACTGGAATTGAGCGGAAGTGCTCAAAGACATATTGTAGATGGCTGGTTGGTCTGCACATCCCCTAATTACACAACCAGGAATGTCTGGCCCAGCAACCTTCCATGGGTTAACTCTTGGCAAAGTCCTCCTCACATCCACAGCTTCTGGTAGTGGTGATGGAGGCAGTAATGTCATCGATGCACTTGCTGATGTAGCCAACATCATGCAGATGCTGACACAATCCATGACTCATGACTCAAACCTACCTCAGTAGTTAGCTTCCATCAACACTAAACAGACAGCCATGGTGACAGCGTCTATTTATTTCCTTCTTATTCAAAAGGGCTCTGAAAGTGTGCTGTGGTATTTGGCACTAAGCAGCAGATCCTTTCCTGTAAGCTGAGAGGCGGGACCTCCATGGATCAGTCTTGCGTGTCCAGCACATCCCACTTCTGCTTGATTGTCAGACCAGGCCACCTCTTTCCCTTACTCCATTGTCCAAGTGTAGTACATTTCTCATGTAGGTGAAGAGAGGTCATACATATATCATATATCACCTTTCTTTCTCGGTTTCCTTTCTTTGCTACAGTAGTTCTTCTGTGGGATCAGACTGTCCTTGGGTTTAATGGCTGTCGTTCCTTGGACCACTTTTGGTAGGTACTGCATACCGGGAATACCCTGCAAAACCTGCCATTTTGGAGATGCTCTAACTCTAGCCATTAAGCCACTGACAGGAAAGAAAACATTCAAAGTTAATAAAACAAGATTCTACTATAACTCATTTTAGCACATTTATTAGTCCATTCATCATGACATTTTGACACAGTGCCAGCTGGATTTTCCCAAATAATATAAAAATATAGAAAAAACACAAAAGATTTAGAGAGAAAATAAAACCTATTTAACTAACATAATTTAGGTGGCAGTAGCATTCATGAATTTGCCCCCCCCCCAAATTTATTAATGAAATAATTAGCCTTTCAATTACTGTGTTATTAGAAATGGTTCATTTTGGAAAAGCTGTCTCAAAATGTTTCATACTTGTTCATGTGAAAACACCTCTGAACACATTTACTTTTAGGAAGTAATGAAAAAAAGACTTGTTTGTGCATTAACCTATTCTTGTATGGTTTTATTAGACTTATTTAAAACGCATTCACCTTCATAAAGAGAAAAAAGGTTCAGGTAGCAGCTGCATGTTATACCATAGGACAACAGGGGCTACTTCAGCGCTGAAGTAACATGTAACAAGCAAAATCTGACCATAGCCTCAGAACTACTGCTATCAATCTACAGTAACACTGCAGGAATTTTCATAAGATTATTTATAATGACTGATGACTACAAGAGCATATATTATAAATGACGAAAAGATGATGCTACTAGAGGGAGATTAAATTATTGTTCATTATGGGACATTGAGTCCAGGTTTTCAAGAGCATAGACACTGAGAGCCAGATGAAATCCATAAACGCAAGAGGTAATAAAGAATGCACACAATAGGGGGAAAACTAAAATAAATAAATAACTGGACTAAAGCTAGAGAAAAAAGAGTAACATGAAAAAAACGGAAAAGGGCAGAACCACGGTAAGCAAACACACAAAGCTATCAACAATGCACAGCAGGGAAAAAGCAAGACAAGGGTTATAAATACACAGACCAGGAATGAGGAAAAAGGAGGGGTTCAAACCTAAACATAGGTGAGCAGGATATCAAGGGGTGTAATGGCAGACACAGAAAGAGTGGTTTGTCTGGGTAAACTGTAATAACCATAGGAATAATGTAACAGTATACAAGTAAAACAATTATTGCATTGTTACGATTTGTTTTGTAAGGGCACAAGTATTGTAATATTACTTTAGTCACGTTTCTCCAGCATTTTCAGTTTCAGACTTTCATGGCATAATATTTACAGAACAGTATTTGGGATTTAAAACAAAAACTTTTAACTTCAACCCAAATATTACAAACAGTCCCTCAAAGCCTACAAGCTCTGAGTTCTGTTACTTCATGGTCAGCGGCCACTAGAAGCCGCCATGTGGGACTTGTCTTATGACACGGTGGGTGTGTTCTCCAGGCGGCTTATCAGTAAGGGTTCACAGTGGCCAATGATTTCGTAATAAGTGGTGTATGGTTGTCATTGGTTCCTGTCTGTGTCTGTGTTGTATTTAAGTTTCAATGATTCATGCCCCTGTGTCAGTTCAGCCTCACATGACCCCTCACCTACCCCCTCGGTTTGTACCATTCAGCTGTGGTTTGCTTTTGTAGAGTTTTGGCCCTTCTTTGGTTGCTTTTGGAAATCAAATAAAGTCTGAGTAAAATGGAAATCCGCAGTTGCGCCTCCACCGCTTACTGGTACAGACCCTTCATGACAAGTTTAGTGATCTTTCCTTACAGTTACTGAATGACACAACAACAGCTGGAGCAACTCAGTGACCAATTGTGGATTAAAAGGTTTACATGAACCACATAAAATATTAAAATGTATCACCTTATATTTGTGTGGTTTTATCTACCACAAACAGTACTAAATAATTTGCCAACCATTTAAATCTCTCTTTAAAACTGATTGTTTATGTTACTCTGCTTTCAGAACCTCTGTTCTGATTGGCTGTACTGCATCATTTGAAAAGATGTCCAAATCAAAACACTGTAACTTAACTGTTAATAGATCTCATTTGTGACATCACAAAAGGGCCAGCAGCTTGATTTCCACATATGGACTACATATTTTTCTATATATATATATTGGTGTGGTTCCTTTAAATGAAATTCCAATTTTAAACAAGTTCTGTATTCTGCACAAATATGGCTAATCTTGGGTGAACTGCAAAGCTACTTACTGCAGTAAACCAGGTCACCTGTGGCAAATTTCGGTCCAGTCTGTCAGCTGCTGTTGGCCTGAGCTGAGTAGACTGAGAGAATGTAATTCGACAAACACTGGGGTTTGTTTACATACAGGAAGAGAGTCTTTTTTTCTGGAAATGTAGAAAACAGTCACACCCTTAGCCTTCAGACAAAGAGTTTTACTCAACTAGACTGGAGCTCTCATCTCATAAAAATGAATGTAGCCCTTGCTCAGTAATGAGTAATATTTTCGGAAGGATGGGAATGATAGTATTAAATCTGATGTGCCGTCACCAAGATGAACATTTCAGAAATCCAAAATCCACTGTACAAGGCAGCAAAGTTGCCAAAGCAAAGCAGACAGATCCAAAGCTTCACTTGAATAAAAATCAGCAGGGCAGTGCTTCTGGCTAAAGGTCTTAAACGTCATATCAATAATGCAACAAAGCTTTTTACATTTGATCCTGTTCACAGCAAAGAAAATGACATTTATCAAAAATGGATTATCATATAATTGATTCATGCTGTCACAAAACATGAAGCAATGGCTTTGACATGTTAAGCAGCTGTAAGTGATTTTAGCCTGTACTGAAACAATAGATATTACCTGAATACTCTCATGTTGCTGCTTAAAGCACTAAGTTTAATTTATATTATGTTCATTATGTTCTCCTTACTGCAAATATTGTTGAGCAGCCAAGACCTTGTACACATGCAGTGTTATATTATAGTATAAGCACAGCATTGCTAAAAAAAAAAAAAAAGACGCTAGGTTGTTCTTACATTTGTTTATTTTTATATACAACAGTATATCATAGACAATCAAAAAACTGTAAATTAAATTTTTCATGCAACTGTTCCTTTACTTATTGTTCATTGTCTTGTTCAGCAAATTAGCACATGGTGGTAAACCATAGAGTCAATGAGTCAGGACTTTGCCTTTGAATGTATTGATAAACTTGTTTTTTTCTGCAGCGTCGGGTTCAACCAGAACAAGATACTTCTGTGTATGGTGTTTCCTCCACTTGCACTAAGGCGTAGACAGATGTCTGCTGAAAGAAAATCTCATACTAATAACTTCACAGGAGACAACGGAATATTCTTAACCTTCTGCCAATACAATCTCATGAAATAATGTCAAGGACAGCTGTCATTTTGGCATCAAACTACTATGAAGGTTGTTTTTTACACTGTCAGTGTCAAAAGAAAGTTATTATAAAGAGATTTTATTCCAAGTTATTTTGGAGCATTTCTGTTGGTTTGTTCATCATGAAAAAATTGTATAATGTAAAGAGCAGCTACAGTCTTCAAATGATGTAGAAAAATAGAAAAAATGTAGGCCTATTTTTAAACAGTGATGACATATACACATAGCAAAGTAGACAAAAGAGAATAAATGAGATTAAATGCAGATTTACATTGTCTGATCAGCAGGGCTGACTATATGATGGTGCAAAGTAATGTAAAAATCAATGAAAGTCACTGACAGAAGCAACACTTGCTGCTTGCTTAGTCAGGAGTTGATCAGACCTACTGCTCTTTTGTTCTCTTGTTTCAAGAACTGCTTTTTACTTCAACTTGATTTCTTCACTCATGGCTCTACTGATTACATCAGCACTTTCCTAACAATTATGGTAATTCAGTAAGAATGGTGGTTCACATATAGTAGCATTTTTCAGCCTCTCCACTGTGACACACAGAAGCTCAGAAGCGTGTGTCTTTAAATCTCTACATTTGGACACAACAGGGGCGGACTGGCAATCTGTACGATCTGGAAAAGTCCAGAACGGCCGTCCAGTCCACGGCCGTCGGCCCGAGATGCGCATACCGAGCCCGGTCTCACGAGTTTTCGTGCAGTCGTGAGATCGAGTTATCAGGTTGGCATACCACTCCCCCCAAAACACACACTCACACACACACACATACACACACACACACCCCGGAACCAAGGCCGTCGGCCTGTATGTCTCAGCCGAGACGCAAACCCCCCAACCCGCAACCGAGCTGGTAAAGAATGTCCAGGGCCGTTTTTTTGTCCCAGTTCTCCCCTGGGACACAATGTGCTTTGACGTGTTTACTTGATATATGATCCTTTAGCATTACCCCAACCCCGAGGGAGGAGCATGGCATGTGTACTCTATGGTTGTGATTTTTCTTAGTATTTGAGACAAAAAAAAACAACAGGGTGGTAGTGTTTTTCATCATAGATTACAATCAAAAATATGGCCTGCTGTTCAAGTGGTTACAAGGGCTCATACTGCATATAAACTGTAGCCAGCACATGTGTGTTTTCCTCCTCTCTGTTGGATCACGTTGCCGTTTCCTAGTAGGGCAGGGCGATTCCAGCAGCCCTCACAAACAGCATGTGCCCCCAGGGCTGTCTCACACTCTTCTTAATCCAGACCCTGTTTACTACACTATCCTATCCAAAAATCTGATTTTGTACCTGTAAAATTAGCTGAAAACCCAGGCTATGCTTTAATTAAAAATGTAAAACTACTTAACATATTGGCTTATAATCTCTTTTCTGTCAGGACATTAATTCAAGTACTTATTTTGTGCTTCCCACTAAACTGTTGGCTAGCTTATTGATTAGATCACTGCAAGCTCATTAAAATAACGTATGCACATCCAGAAACGTACTGTGGGTGTTTCATATTTCACTCATTTGTCTATGTGATTTAGTCTTTGCTTTCCAGAACGCTCAACAATTCATGGTTCATGGGGTAAAAAGATGTTACTTCAATCACAGACTGTTCCAGACTACTGGACTAAGAGGGAGTAGTCTAAATGTCGAGGCTGTTGTTCAGCACATTTAACCGATCTCTTCTCACAGACCTGCAGCTGAACTGATCAAAACTCTAAAAACAAAGCCTGATAAAGACACTCAAATCGGTGCGTTGCGTAGAGGAAAGGGGCGTTGTCTGTCAAGAGCTCCACCTTCATGTGGACGGACCTAGAGGCAGCCCTGCTAAGGAATAAAAGCTGAGCCAGAGCTCAGAGGAGGCAGTCAGAGACAAGCCACAGAAATCCGGAGGTCCGTGTCATATCAGATAACGTATCAATATCTGTCGAAGGTGAGAAGTTTGGTTTTGTTATTATTGTTCATTTTAAAAGAGTAATCCAACAGAAAATGCGGTCTTGAATGGAATCTTACTTCCTCCACGTTGGTGTGAGTCACATCGAAGGGTAACACGACACTGTTTTTTTTATGTTTCCGCGTTGTTTAAAACGTGTGTCCTTTATTTGTTCCTCGTGTTAGTGTATTTGTGAATATCTAGTTCAAATGTTTAAATGTTGAATGGTTTTAAGGAGACTTCCTCAACAGAACTAGACTAATCCGGTTGTCCCGAGTGGGCGGACGGCTGCTGATGCAAGAGGCGGGCTGTTTCCCGTTTTTGATGTTGTAGGGACCTACTTAAAAAGATTGGAATTGTGAATGCTGAAGTTGTGTTCGGTAATGTTTATAGCTGTAACGAGTTTCTGATATGGTCCTTGGCTCGGATTTTAGTTTAGATTAGATGTGATGGTGTCGCCTACACTTGGCTACAGTTTAATGGGCAGTTCACAGAGGATTAGGGAGCCTGTCTATGTTTGGGCGTTAACCCTCGGCCGGCCTGGTCAGTCGATGGTAAAAAGCTCTGCGTGATTTAAATGTTTTCTTTGTTCCTCTCCATGGAAGTAAGAAGGCCTGTGATGTCACAATGGCTGTTTTGCTGACGCAACAATGCTCCCTCTTACACGTGTCCCGGCTCCCTGGTTATCACGGACTGTGTCTGTGTTTCTCCTGCTTTAGGTGCAGCCAAGACCGCAGTAACTCACGACAGAGGCAAAGATGACCAAAGACACCGAGGGGGACATGAAGGATGTGGAGCTTAACGAGGTGGATCTAGAGAAACAGCCCATGACCGGTGGAGACACCGGCAATGGCGACGCCAATTCCCCGGTGACCGAGAAAAATGGCAGCGTGAAGGTGAAAATTTCTGATGAGAAAGAAACCAAGTTTACTGGCCTGTCCAAAGAGGAACTTCTGAAAGTTGCTGGAACTCCAGGGTATATTCAGTTTTAATGTGATAGCCTTGTTTCCTTCCTGCTAAATTTGTTAAGAGTTTGACTTGTTTTTTGTTTTTGTTTTTTTTAAATCATTTGAACTATTTTTTTTTATTTCTCAGGTGGGTTAGAGCCCGGTGGGCACTACTCATTCTATTCTGGCTTGGCTGGATTGGAATGCTTGTTGGTGCTGTTCTCATCATTGTCCAAGCACCACGATGCAAACCTCTTCCAGAGATGAACTGGTGGGATTATGGTGCACTATACCAGATTGGAGACATCAATTCATTCACTGAGGATTCTGGGCTTGCAGGTGAGGTTTAGTGGCAAATGCTGTGAAAGTAGTCTCTTGAAGTGGGTCTAGGTCAGTTACACTGATTATAGCTTTTTCTTTAGGGATAGTTATATTAAGACCACTTAAATACACTAGATGGCGCATACAGGGTGGTCAAGCTCACATTCTTACATGCCCAAATTCTCTTGCATCATGGCTTAGCCTTCATATAGTTAAAGCAGTGAAGTTCTCTCAGAGTACTCATGCTAGTTTTGCATACACACTATCCTTTGCTTCCCTTTCTAAATTTAACCTGTGATCTGTTCTTCTGTGCATCTATGTTTATTAAGTGTCAAGACCTTGAAGTGGATATTTATGGTTTAATAGTGAGAGTAGTGGGGTGCATATGCAGCATGCTGTGTACACATTTTGTAGCAATGTAGAGCACTAATCTATTTGCCTACTGCTGACTACCTCCAGGTTTGCAGAAGAAGGTTGAATATGTGGGTAAACTGAAGGTAAAGGGTATGATTATTGGTCCTATCCATGCATCAACTCCTAACAAGCCAGAAGACCTGAATTTGGAGGAAATCTCCTCTGAAATTGGCAAACTGGAAGACCTGAAGAATGTTATTGATGCAGCACACAAGAAGAGTGAGTTTTATTGACTGATTTGGACAGGAATAACTTGAGATTCTCTAAGTAGTGTTAACTAGATCTTCTTGCTAGGAAAAAGTTCACTGCATATGCTATTTAGTATATGTGATATTTCCCTCTCCCAGGTATCTCTGTGGTTTTGGACCTAACCCCTAACTACAAAGGATCAGACCCTTGGTTCTCCAATAGTAGTGTCACTCAGGTGGCAACCAAAGTCCAGGTATTGTTTTCACCACTGTTTTACTATTAATGTTTTTAATAGTGAATCTATTTGATTTATTTTTATATTGTTAATGGTGGTGTTATCTACCAGTCTGCCACTGATTATTGGCTGAAAAATGGAGTGGATGGAATCCTCCTTCATGGAGTTGAAAGTATTGCCACTATGGAATCCTTTTGGACTAGTCTGAGAGACACCATCAAGAATCACACTCTGGATGAAAAGAAAAGGTGAGTGCTAAATTTATGTTCCATCATATGATGTTAAATCCTGATCACTGCATTAATTGCATTGATGGATCAGGGCTGCTCTGCTGCTGCAGATGTACTCTCAATGTTCAGTTACATCCATAACTTAAAAAAAACAGACGTATGTTCATGTTCACCACTTCATAAGGTTAAGGTGAAGTTCAGGTTACAGTAGGAGTGGAAGCGAGCACTCGAATCTCTAGGCACTGGCGCCATCTAGCGGTGTAATATTGTAAAAGGGCATTTGCCTGTCGCTCTTATCCAGAGCGACTTACAATCAATCATAAGTGTCTTGCTCAGGGCACAGTGGTAGAAAGTGAGGATTTGAACCTGCAACTTCGTGGTTGTCAGGTTCACAGGCAAGTGTCTTACTAGACTACTACACTTCTATTAGAAGTAGTTGATCCTATATATATTGACCACGATTATCTTCATTCCAGGGTCCTAATTGGAGTTACCAAGGACTCATCTGTTGATGCAGTGAGCAGACAGTTACATATGACTCATGTGGATCTGCTCCTTTCTGGAGTCCTGAGTCTGAAGTCTTGCACAGAGGCCGCTAATGTTGTGGAACATCTCTACTCCGCCCACAACTTGCAGCTTGCATGGAATATTGGTGACAGTGTCAGAGGTCATCTGGCTTCCATAGTGAAGTCTGGGCATGTGAAGCTCTACCAGCTGCTGCTACTCACCCTACCGGGTACACCTGTGTTCAACTATGGAGATGAAATTGGACTGGATGATAAGGTAAGAGGGTATAAGGTGTATTATTCGAGAAAGGGGATTGATGTTCTTTGAAGATGCTGACCATTGGTTTTATCTTTATTTTTTCTTCCCCAATTTAGAGTCAAAAATACCCAAATATGATATGGTCAGATTCCATTAATAAAACTGAGGTAATGAATACTGTACATTATTTAAACATTTTAATTTTATACTTTGAATGATTAAATCCCTAGCTTTTAGCAGAGCTGACTGTAACTATGCACTGTCTCCTACTTTTTGCAGGAGAAGGATCAGTTGAATTCTCTCGAGTCATTCTTTAAGTCTGTGAGTGAGTATAGGGTTAAGGAGCGCTCCCTTCTGCATGGAGACTTCGTACTTCTGAACAACTCCAGCAGTGCCATGGCATACATGCGCAAGTGGGACCAGAGCGAGCGCTACATAATTGCTTTGAACTTGGACCCTACTGCTGTTACTCTGCATCTGACCCAGCAAGGGCTTCCAGGGAAAGCTACTGTTGTTATCAGTACTAATGCAGACCTGGCCCCTGATACTTCTGTTAATCTGGCAGAGCTAAGATTGGGCCCACAACAGGCTGTGATGCTTAAATTTCCTTACACTCCATAAAAAGAAGCTATGTGTTTACACTTGATTGTGAAGACCTTTTAGATAGTAGGAAAAATTGCTGCTTGTTGGGCATTCTGTTACTTTTTCCTGATAAATGTTGTCAAAATGCACTGAAAAATGCAGAATTTGATTAATTTGAACACAGTGAATAAATATGCAAGTGTGTACAAATCAATAAAAGGAATGTCATTTTATGCTGAGGCTAACTTTTAAAAAAAATTTCTACATTTTAAAAATACTGTTACTTGGACCACATTCCGCTGTGTAAGATTTTAGCAGCTATAATGATTCGTTTTTGTGATGTTTTCAATGCGCCCTCCCCATTTGTTTTGTCTGCAATTGTGGAACAAAAGAGCTGCATGACAACAGCTCCCCAAAAGGAGCATAAAAAAATAAAGGTGGAAAACCATTCATGATGGCTGTGTGTCTTGTCTGTTTGGCAATCCTTTAGATGGGTTTTCCTCTAGTATAATGTGTAACTGAGACATGGAATCAATAAATGCCCTTCCAAGCAAGATTGCTAACTTTGTGCATGTCAAATCAATGGATCTAGGTGTCTCTGGGGATCTTTATTTAGAACGAATTGTTCTGCATTGTGAGTGCTCAGTCCTACCTTGATATTTAAATACTTCTGAAACATTAAGCCACCACTCAAGTTCAGCATATGGATAGCTGCCAAAAAAAAGAATAGCTTATGTTGAGGCTAGGCATTGATTTGCTTTTGTACAATGTTAGTTCATTGATCTCAACGTATAAATGAAGTCACGTTCATTAATTTGTGGATGACTCGCAGGCCTAACGCAGTACGGTCGAAACGATGCAGTTAACCTGCCGTTACTCCAGGTTGGCAACTACACCTATTTTATATCGCTAATAAAAGCCAAGCATAAAGTTGGCGTCATCGTTATTGAAAGCATTTGGCTTGCCGTCTAGTGTTACACCCCATCACCAGCCTGGTGGAGCAATCGTTATTTCTCTGTCCGTTCTTGAGACAGGTGACAAAAATGATTATACACCTGCAAAATGCAGCCATATGTTATTTGATGAGATGGAGTATCTAATGAACACACAAGTCCATGTATTCCACTTTCTTTTCTACATTCTTCAAATACGATATATATTCATATATGAGGTTATCCGTGAGAATAGAAACCATATTCTCATGTTGCAGCAGGGGAAATGATCCGTCCTAGTAGAAGTTACACCAAAGGACTGCACCTGCTACTGCAATGAGGGGAGATTAGTTTGCTAAAATAGATGTAGGAAAATGAGACTGGAACGTGACACCTGACTGACTACAAGGTGTTAAAACAATGTCCATCTGTAAACTGCCTCTGGAGTACGACTACTACTTCATGTAACATGCTGGGCATTAGACGCAAGACGGTGCCACTTGAACAGCGCCTCAACCTAATGTGCGCGTTATGAAAACGAGACTTAACTCTTCGACATGTTGGGACAGTCCCTGTCTGTGTCTTTAAGAGATCGGCATGTTCCCACCTCCTTGCGAGGACTCCCTGACGCATTGCAGGTGGCTGAACACCAATCCTCTTAGTCTGTTTGGGTCAGCTGACTCGCCGTCGCTCTGCTACAAACTCCCCGTCCGACCTCAAACTTGGAGGAAAGCCTTGCAAGCGCTTTGGTAGCGGCGGCTGTAGAGTTACTGCTGTTTGGTAAAAACGGAAGCAACAAAAACAATCTGCGTTGCACATAAGCTGAGGCGGCAGGGACACCTCGGTCTGTTGCGGATTTGGTTTGTTTTTACAGCGCTGGGGCGCATGGACACATTGGAGACAGCTTGGTTGTTAGGGAGTGCGACGTCCCGCGTTTGACCGAACAACCGAGGCGGAGTGATCTCGAAATTTGGGCGCACACAGCCACACAGCCGCGAGAGCAGTGTTCTGACCATCGGCCGGCGGAGAGCAGACTACCGACAGAAAACTACAACTTTCTTTACCTTAAACTGCAAAAATGGTGGGTGCGTTAATAATGCGCGCATTTCAGGTTTTTTACGTTTTGATCCACGCCGAATATGTCAGATTAAGTGATGCGTGGTGAACTGATTGGGTTAGCCGGTCAGCTAGCTAACAATTGAATCGCCTGGCGCGTCTGGCTAGCTAGGCGCCCAAAACCTCTCAGTGAGACGGACACTAATTCGACTCTGAGACGATGAGGCTAGCCATTGATTTGCTTTTGTATTTGCATAGTGTTAGTCGATTGATCTCAACGTATAAATGAAGTCACATTCATTAATTTGTGGATGACTCGCAGGCCTAACGCAGTACGATGGAAACGATGCAGTTAACCTGCCGTTACTCCAGGTTGACAACTAAACCTATTGTATATCGCTAATAAAAGCCAAGCATAAAGTTGGCGTCATCGTTATTGAAAGCATTTGGCTTGCCGTCTAGTGTTACACCCCATCACCAGCCTGGTGGAGCACTCGTAATTTCTCTGTCCGTTCTTGAGACAGGTGACAAAAATGATTCTGTACTTCCTCAGAACGAACCAGCTAAAGTAGAACAAGCAGACTGATTTTTGTTTGTCCAGTCTACCTCATGGAAACAAGTGCTGAAAACACATTTAACCTGTTTTTGTCTCTCAACAGGCTGATCAGCTAACTGAGGAACAGATTGCTGGTAATTCAACATATTTTGATTAATCGTTATCAGCACATATTCCACAAGCTTTGCATGATTGACTTAACATTGCTTCTTGTTTGTATACTTAGAATTCAAGGAGGCATTCTCGCTGTTTGATAAAGATGGTGACGGTACCATTACCACCAAAGAGTTGGGCACTGTTATGCGGTCTTTAGGGCAGAACCCTACTGAGGCAGAGCTTCAGGACATGATCAATGAAGTTGATGCTGATGGTGAGGGGAGGTTTACGTGCATGATTGTATAAAAATACTTGGACGTTCAGGAACTATTCTGTAATGCATTGTCTCATGCTTTTTACCTATAGGTAATGGAACGATTGATTTCCCTGAGTTTCTCACAATGATGGCAAGAAAGATGAAGGACACAGACAGTGAGGAGGAAATCAGAGAAGCCTTCAGAGTTTTTGACAAGGTAATGAAGAGGGTTTTCATTTCAGGTAGTCATAATCTGCATTTCCAGTGTTCCAGTACAATAACAAACATTTACATGTTATTAGATGTTTGGCATGTATCTGCTTTATCCACTGTCTTAATTTTTGTTTCTCTTTGTACAGGATGGAAATGGCTACATCAGTGCTGCAGAACTGCGTCATGTCATGACAAACCTGGGTGAAAAGCTAACAGATGAGGAGGTAGATGAGATGATTCGAGAGGCAGATATTGATGGTGACGGCCAGGTCAATTATGAAGGTTAGTTTTCAGAAGTCTCCCTGAAGTTGGAGAAATAATCAAGCGTAGACGCAAGATATCAAATGTGATTTTAAATTCTTAAATTCCAAAAAGTGTAGTAGTTCTGATGCGTGTTTGGCTTTGATTGTGATAACATTGTGACAACTGTCACTTTCTAATTATATTTCAAATGAGTACAACACTTTCTGTGTGTGCAGTCAGGGTTTCAAATGTAATGTTACATGTTACTGAACAGTGCATTGAATCCCTTAAATTATATTAAAACGCAAGTTTAATTAGAACTTTGTTGATCAATAGATGTTAAAGGACTCTGGACGCTATGCAACATGTAACAACTCTGATTGTACTGTGTTAATGTTGTTGGAAGTTTTACACTTTTAATTCTTGTTCTAGTGGTTTAAAAAATGCATTACCTTATCAGGCTAAGAACCCAGAAGATCAGCAATCTCATTATTTCTGTCATTTTCAGAGTTTGTCCAGATGATGACTGCAAAGTAAAACTGGAAGTTCAAAGGACTACAGCAGACCAAACAGTGGGCAGCACTCTCACTGTCAACATTCAACAAGCATTCACAGCCATTTTTTACTGCTTTCCATTAGTTGTTTTTCTCCTTTTCACTGTCCCTCAGTTGAACTCTACTCTGCTTTGCCTGTTTTTTTTTTTTGTTTTTTTTTATCAAACATTTAAATGGTCAGTTCATTTTCCTTGTCTGCACCATTCTGTTATTATTTTATTAATTATAACAATTGATTTTCAAGAAAAAAAATCAATGAACTATTTACATATACACTGTTATGAAACATACATATGATGGTGATAATGACAATGTAATACATGTATCAATATTTGAAAGATTATATAACAAATGGCAAAGAGCAATGCATGCTTTATTTCGTTTGGCATGTTTCTGTGCTTCTCTGCTTGCCTCTTTTTCTAACTTGCTAGCTCTCCTTTAAGTGCATGTTTCTCATGCAACCTCTGCTCAGTGGTCTTAGAACTGTATGGTGAACAACCATTAATGGATATCAGGGGCTTTTCATGACAAAAATGGTCCAAAAATGTCCACATACTGTTAGTCTACTAGCTGCAGTTTGGTGGGGGTGGGTCTGTAGTAACTACCCAGAACAGATGCTGAGAAGCAGAGGAAATGATCTTTAGGTTTGACCAAGGGTAGTTCAGAAATGAATAGGGGACCAGTGTTTTCTAGGAGCTGTACTATGGATGTACCTGTTCTTTTTTTTAAGGAAGAGGACATGAACAGCAGGTTTTGGTCCTAAACACATGTTTATTTAAGAAGCCCTATCATTCCTGTCTCAAGTAAATGCCATCAATCTGTTCTAGTTTAGAGAGGGTCAGTGGGTCTTATCAGAGAGAATATCCCAGTTGTCCAAATGTTTTTCTACAGAATGAATTTCGTTGTTCGGAGTGTTTGCGGTATGAAGTTTCGTACTGAAGATGTAGAATAATTTTCATGTCAACATATGTTCTTATATTTTGAATGTGTCCAACTGTCATGTAGCTTACTCAGTGGACCATTTCTGGATTTTGGGAGAGGAATTAAACTTAAGTTTGAGACATGTTCATGATTCTTCCTGCAGGGTATTACATTTCTGTAGATCTTGTCTCTGGGGGGAAAAAGCTTAAACGTGTTTACAGGTGAGGTTGCATTTTCTTGTTCTCTGCTCAAATGTGCTTAGAGGACTTTTACCATGTCAGAGCGTTAGGCTATATAACTTGCAAAATGTTCCTAAAACAAGCTTGGTTAAAAAAAAAAAATAAAAATGAAGCAAATGTAAGGAGTAGATTTGAGTGTACTATGAATACGGTTACATTGTACCTGCAAGAAGAATCATGTACTATACTTCTAATGTTGCATCCTGTGTACTAACTTTTTTTTCTACTGTTATAAATGTATTTTTGGTCATTTAACAGTCTTCTTCTAAGGGTTGGACTGAAAAGGAATTTCAACAAAGATTCTCTGGTTTAGTCAAACACTAGGCTGATCTCTGGAAAAGCTCCCCTTCTTTTTCCTGCTCATTTAGGGAAGGTTAAGTCGTGCGTACCATTGCAGAACTGTTATTCTTGCTAAATAAACTTCTGGAACTTGTGTTTCTATATTAAGGCTTTGGTGTTTATTTTATCCCAAATACCTTAAAAATTAAACTGAGCACAGCATCTTGCTGTTAATCATGTGAACTGTAAATTATGACTGGCAGTGTGTATTATTGTACATGTTCATAAGAGATCCTCATACACACCTTGCACAGGAAGGAGCCCTTAATCAAATGTGGTACAGTGGTGGGTGTGCTGCTTGGTCCGCATTGCCTGGCCTTTAACACCTGAAAGCTTAAACCACTATGAAATAAGACTTCGGCTTAGTATACTCAATCTATGAGCTAACCATAACTAGTGTGGCTGAATGTGAAAACCTCAGAACCTGCACACATGAACAGTATGCGTCAGTTAAAACTCAGGAGTCTGACTTATGTCCTACACAGTGCACTGCGAGGAGAGTAGAGAGCCATATCGGATTTACCGTAAGAAGAGAGACGAGTTTGACCCCGCCCACTAGTAGGAAACGCTGGGCAAACTGTCCAATAGCATTTATCGTAAAAAGCGTGTGTGTGTGTGTGTGTGTGTGTGACGGGTGAAGAGACGAATCATGTAACGCCACTGTCGTAATCAACCAATATGGCCAATAAGTTCTTGAGAGGTGGAGCTTGTGATTGAAGGCATTGGCCAATAGATAAGCGCCATAGAGGCTTGTGGGTAACTGATTCAAGAAAAAGCACTTGTGTGGGGATGCATGTAATAATCACAGACGGCTCCCAATTACTCAAGTACTCAGTCTTACTATGCTTGGACTGACGTCGACCATAAATATTATGCCATCCTAATAAGGGAGGCTTAGTGCTACCTTGTCGTGCACAGCCGCAGAGGTGTGAAAGGCCTTGGTGTAGATTTAACTGATTAAACACTGATATTTCAGCCGCTTTTTGGCGTACAGTCCGTATTCACAGAAAAGTTGCGCACACGGGACGGGTCCGGGCTTCTTAGGCCGGACTTCTCTTGATCTTTAAGCAGGCCAGTCCAGGCGCGTCATTTTCACCACAGGAAGAATAAAGGTAAGCCTCCATACATCTGAGTACATTAACCAGGCTGCTGTTTGTTTTTCTGAAAGAAAATGACAATGTTCGTAGCACACGAACTTCCCCTCACACTCAACGAGGTCCAACACTATGGGATCAGTGTTTAAAGAGCTGTTTGCTGGCCAGCTCTGCCTCTTGCTCTTCATGATCGATCCTTGCCTATTTTCTGATACTGTCCAAACTTGTCTGCCTGCGCAGTCACCTGGATTGCACAAGCCTTTCACACGGGATCTGAACTGAAGAGCTATAGGACCCTTCGCCCCGTTATCACATTTAGGCAAACTAACCTCAGACAGTGCAGAGAGCTTCACAGCAGACCTGCCTTTAGGAGTTCCACTGCTGAGTGAATGGCTGACGGTTTTATACACGTGTTTTCTATCACTGACGGGGCAGAGCGGATGTCCCATCCTACACAAAGTTTTTACAGTAGTGTTTGACCTAGCCAGTCAACTAGCCAATGTGGCGATGTTTTTAAATGTATTAGACTCGCAGAGGAGGAGTCAGGGCAAACTCGAGAAACTATATAAATCGAGAAACACACACACACACACACACACACACACACACACACACACAGTGACCCCACAGCGTTCTACCAACTCATCAGTTCATATCTGGGTAAAACACACACACACACACACACACACACACACACACACACACACA
>JBBIGA010000022.1:8601848-8616546 GCA_037576975.1 Alestes dentex | reverse complement strand
GTGTGTGTGTGTGTGTGTGTGTGTGTGTGTGTGTGTGTGTGTGTGTGTGTGTGTGTGTGTGTGTGCGTATGCGTGTGCATGCGAATGCTCTAATATCAGGTCACGTTATGGTGAATGGTCCTACTACTCCCATCCCTGTCAAGGCTAAGCCCTCCTTCATTGATCCAGTCGTCCCCACAGTACCTCTCGGTAAGCACCACATATGTACATACACACAGACAGTTTGTGCAGTCAGAGTGCACCGGAGGCTGCAGTGTGAGTGAAATGTAAGCCACAGTCTCACTCCTTTATAGCCATGAGATTTTAGTGATGCAAAGCATACAAAAAAGTGTGTGTTTGTGTGTGTGCACGCACTGATAAGACTTAATCTCCTTCACCCCTGCAGCCTAAGTGTAAGCCCGTCAGACATATTTGGATTCATGTGGAGCAGGAGATTGATATTGTAGGTGTTAGTTAATAAAATGATCATTTGGCTTTTTTGGCCTACTCACACAGCATTTCAGTTTTGTTTTCTGTTGATTTTTTATGGTGTAAAGGGGAATCAGCTAAGTGGCTTCCAAAAGGTAATTTATTCCTTTTAGGAAGTGTATCCATTTAAGTCAAGTGCTGTGGTGTAATCTGTGTGTGTGTGTGTATGTATGCCAACGGCTCTGCGTGTGACAAGGAAGAGAGAGAGTAAATGATGGCGCAACCAAAATAGTGAATTCTTTTGTGCTATACATAATGTGGTGGTGCTGATAATGTCTATAGGATTGATTGTGTGTGTGTGTGTTGGTGGTATGGATTTTAGGTGACCCTCCTACCGGTTTAAGAGACGTGTTGCTGCGGGAGGGTCCTGAAGGCTTTGCTAAAGCAGTGCGAGACCACCAAGGTCTGCTCCTGATGGACACCACCTTCAGAGATGCCCACCAGTCTCTGCTAGCCACCAGAGTACGAACCCATGACCTGAAAAAAATTGCCCCATTTGTAGCCCACAATTTCAGCAGCCTCTTCAGCGTGGAAAACTGGGGAGGTGGGCCGCTTCTTTTTTATCTTTTTCTCATACTCATTCACTCACTCATTCTCTCACTCACTCACTAAGCCAAAGCTATGCTTGTATCTAGCTGCACATTGCATGTGTATTGCAAAACAAAACATTACATTGAATTGATTAAATTGTTTTTGAAATGATGTACGTTTCAGCATTGGCTGCTTTTTGAATGAACTCCAATACTGGGGAGCCAATCAGAACAGAGATTGTTTACATATATCACTCTTGGTCTGTTTACTTCTATAGGACAGAGGACAGATATTGGTCATGTCAAAATAAATGTTGACTTTTTTTTTTGGTAGGGAAACTCACACAAATATCATAAGTGCATCTTCTTCTACTTTTGACTGCTCCCAATTATTGGTTGTCACAGTGGATCAGCACACTCAGAGTATCATAAGTGCAGCTAAGGGAAATAATAAACAATAAATAAATAAATAAAAAACAAATATAGGATGTGGTATCTTTAATTTTTCCTGTTGTTTCTTCTGGTTAAGACAGTTTTAGTGAGTATGAAGATATATAAGTTTCAAGATATATAAAAGGCTCAAAAGTACTGAGATGTGTATATTTTAATCATGTTGATTAGATGTAGTATTTGGAAATGGAATTGTGTTTACTCAATAGTAAAGATATGCCAGGTAAGTTGTGAAGATCACCACAGGCAATAAACACTTGGAGTGCTATGTATGAGTGGAGATTCACATGAGTCACACTGTTTGTTCTTGTTATTTCACTGTTTGGTCCTTGACTTAAGCACATGCCACCATGCCAGCATTTGCGGGCCACATGGGCGAGTTCATAATCTAATGTCACAATATAACGATGAAAGATGATACGATAACTTCCTTCTCTGCAATTTGTGTTAACCACTTTACAGTGACTTTGAAGTTGTCTGGGCTAGTCAGATTTTAGACCCAAAACTATTTCTTTTATAAAGGCCATTTACTAATAACAGGTACATTTTGCATTCACCTTATTTTTTTCATCTTCATTTTCATCAGAGTGTCTTCATAATACAAAATATTTAATAAATATTTTGCCTGAGATAAAATGTGTTTTATGTGTATTACACGTATATATTCCCTTTTTTGTGCTTTTGTCAGTAAAAAAAAGTCAATGTTAAAACAAGATTTTTTAAAGTAAATACAAACTAACTCTTTTTTGACACATTTAATTCCTCCTCCTCTTCTCTAGGTGCTACATTTGATGTGGCAATGCGCTTCCTGTGTGAGTGTCCATGGAAGAGGCTGCAGGAGCTCAGGTCTTTGTTACCCAACGTGCCCTTCCAGATGCTTCTGAGAGGAGCCAATGCGGTGGGATACACCAACTACCCTGATAACGCGGTCTACAAGTCAGCATCACACACAATAGTTTTAGTAAAACAATAATGTAAAACCGTAGATGTTTATAAAGGAGTGTTCCTGTAATATTCCCAGTTTATCCCGAGTGTTATTTTTTACCTTTAGTGGTTCAGTCATATTGTATTTAGTGCCTGATATTTACTTCTTTAGTTTTGCTATAGAACTACAAAGACAATGTAGCTAAAATGTGAAGTGGCTGAAATCATGTCACCTAGCTAATACATTTTGTTGACATTGTCTTTATTTGTATGCATCTGGGTCGCTACTACATTTTGTACATTTTAAGTTTGCAGTTTTTCACTACTAGTCTACACAATTAGTAGTGATCGTATTTGTGCCCTTTGTGTCAGGTTCTGTGAAGTGGCCAAAGAGAATGGGATGGATATCTTCAGGGTCTTCGATTCTCTGAATTACGTGCCCAACATGCTGCTAGGTATGGAAGCAGCTGGAGCTGCAGGAGGAGTGGTGGAAGCAGCCATCTCCTACACAGGAGATGTCTCTGACCCCATGAGACAGAAATACTCCCTGGATTACTACCTCAAGCTGGCTGATGAGCTTGTGAAAGCTGGAACGCACATACTTTGCATTAAGGTTCGGAATACTGTGTTCTAAATTATAATCTTGAATGATAAACACTCTGCATAGTGTTGCCGATTGGTTTTGTAAGCTCTCTTCTCTGTATTTTGTGAATGTTCACTCTTTCTCACACACTTTATTACCAGCTACAGACATACTATGCTGCTGCTCCAGCCTCTGACTCTTTCAGTTGCAAACATACTCACACCAATCAGCCACATTTTTGAAAGGTGAAGTGAATAACACTGATGATCTTATTATAATGGTACCGGTCAATGGGGTGTGGTAGCAAGTGCACAGGCATTTCTTGAAGCTGGTGTGTTGGAAAAATGGGCAAGTGTGGGGATCTGAGTGATTTGAACAAGACACAAATGAAGACTAGACAACAGAGGTAAAGCATTTCAAAAATGGCAGGTCTTTTGGGGGTGTTGCTGGTATATAATGATTATTAATGATTAAAAATGATCCAAGGTAGGACAACTGGTGTACTGGTGACAGGATCATGGGCACCAAGACTCATCAATGTGTGATTAGTGAAAGCTAATCTGTCTGATCCCATTCCACAGGAGAGCTATTGTAGAACACATTGCTGAAAAAGGCAGTGATGGCTGTGGGAGACCGATTGTCAGAATCAACAGTGCATTGCAACTTGCTACATATGTGATGTCATATGTGCAGACTGTTCCAAGTGCTGAGTGCTGTTCACTACTGAAAGTGCCCAGAATGGGCTTGTGAGGGAGAAGAACAGAAGAAAGTAAGCTAGTAGAAGCAGAGTGATGCTCCATGTAATGAATGTAATCCTGGAAAGCCTTGTGTCCTGGCCTTCATGTGGGTTCAATGTTTACCACCGACCTAAACATTGTTTCAAACCAAGTACACCCTTAATGGCAATGGTATTCCCTGGTATTCCCTTCCATTCTTCGGATAGGATAATGCACCCTGCCACACCACATCACTTCAGGAATCACTGGTCAGAGGACCTATTATCTCTCTCTTTCCCTCACTCTCTCTCTTGCTCTCTCACTCTCACTCTTTCTCTCACTCTTATATCCTCATATCCTCATCCTCTCTTCTTATCTGTCTCTCCCTTGCGCTAGGACATGGCAGGGCTTCTAAAGCCAGAGGCTAGTCGTTTGCTGGTTGGTTCTCTAAGGGATCGTTTTCCTGACATGCCCATTCATGTGCACACTCACGACACAGCGGGCGCTGGTGTGGCCGCTATGTTGGCGTGTGCTGAAGCTGGAGCAGACATTGTGGATGTTGCAGTGGACTCCATGGCAGGCATGACCTCGCAACCCAGCATGGGGGCCATCGTGGCCTGCACCAAAGGAACCAAGTATAATACAGGTGAGTCCTGTCCAGTGTCAGATGCGGCTCTAGCATGTAGTCATCATAGTTGATAAGTAATTGAGGCTGCAGATTAGGAAAATATTGAGTGTGCTATTTGTTCATATAATACATGCAGCCATTCTGACTGATTCTGGTGCACTCCAGGAAACGTTTGGGAACACTGCTGTGTCCCCAAAGGAATTTCATGACAGAATTTTGGATGATATCAGCATTTTGAAAGGAGTAAACCTCAAAAAGTAAAATAATTTCATTGATTGATTTATCAAGTAATTTTAGATTAAGATGAATCAATTAGTAATTATTGTCAGGTGGAACCCCTATGTCACAGGTCCCCAGTTGGTGTCCCTGGTTAAACACACCAGTTAGTTGCCAGGCTCAGCCACTGTGTTTGAGGAGAGGGGCTACCAAACTCCTTGCTTTATGTTGTGCACAACATCCATTGATGCTACACACTGCCAGTGCCCAACTGAGAAATATGTTAGTGTGCGCACACACCCACCATGTTGATTAATTGATTCTGCTATAGCTCCTTTATTTTTTTGCCATGTTTTTCTCATCAAAGCATGGCACTGGAATTTTTTGGAATTAGCTTTGGAATTAATTCAGTTTTTTGTGGTGAGCGTTGGTTGTCACCTCTTTGTTTTTCTAGAAGAACATTTACCACTGCAATAACTTGTTATAAAGCACCTCATCAGTGCAAGAGGCGCATTCCAAATAACCACACACTCCATTAAACCTGCATGCACTTGTAGTTGTTTGTTTAACTGAAGTGCCTTCTTCGTTCTCTGTGTTTTTTGCATCGGTGCTTTGCCGCATTCTTGCATTCTCCCTTGCCCTCATAAGCCAGGGGTAAGGAAGGTCAGAGAGTGTCAGCCATTACCAAACGAACAGAACAGACTGCAGACAAACAAAGTTGTAATGAACAGGCTGCAGAACTGGTGTTCATGAATGGATGAAAGACTGTGTAGGGGTTAAAAAAAATGAAGGAGAGGGAGGGAGAGAAGGGCAGAGATGAGGCAGAATGCACAGACATCATTTGGATATAGTGAGTGACCCTGTGACCTTTTGTGACATTAAATTGTGACATTACAGCAAGTGCTGGGTCTTAACTTTAGCTTATGAGCTTGGCATCTTGCCTCACTCTGTGTGTATGTGTGTTTGTGTGTGTGTAACGAGTTTTATGGCTTTTAGGTCACTGGACTATCCACAGCAATGGTAGCCTCTACAGATAAATGACTTCAGAGAAGCCTCATTAAAACAGCACCTGATAAAGTCTAATCATTAAGCATTCACACTGAATATGTAAACATTACTACATAGTGGTCATTTACTAGGCCACTGGAGACAAATTGGGTTATTTACTGTTACAGACTAAAGAAATCTGGGTTAACTGCAGTGAGTGTACACATACCATGCAGCCGATGCAGTACGCATACAGTTTGTGTAAATTTGGACATGCCACGTTGAATGCATGTTTATAATCATGAAAACATTCGTCATCTGGAAGATTATATTTAAACCCTCCAATTTGTTTCTAAGAGCATCAAGGGCATTCAGGTATAAACGTATAACTACGATGTATCCACATTAATTTACTCATGGACACATAAATACATCTTTTTAGGCAGAAATCCGATTAGCTTCAGTGCTGCTTTTCCCACGTTATATGCAAATCCAAGAGATTCTCTTCCGGAATCTCTTGAGATGATGCGAGGCCCTACAAATATTTATCTGTGCTGTTATGCATTTCATGAGGACTAAAGGGCGAAACAAATGACAGTTTTAGTGCTTGTGATATAAAAGGAAACAGAAGTTGATGCATGCAGATTGAACTTGGCTAATTAATAAGAAATGTGGCCACAACAAGAGAGATGTTACCTGAAAAATGGAAAGTATTAAAAAACTCCTTCAAGAAGCAGTGTGGCAAAAGATGTTGGTTGTTCCCTGTCAGCTCTGTCTAAAATCTGTTGGAAGTATAAACAAAATGGGTTACTTATAAAAGGAAGAGGGATGGGTAGACCATGGAGAGAAAAGCCAAAGGAAAACCAGCACTGGCACCTAAACTGAAGAAAAGTTTACACTGAGCTGAAGAGAAGCAGTCATGGAGAATGAATAAAAGTAATATTGGATAAAAGTAATATTCAGTGACGAATCGCAAATCTGCACTGGCCCAGGAGATGATGCTGGAACTTTAATCTGGTACTGTTCTAATAACCTATAACAATGACAGCATGAAGAAAAGAAACAAATTTCCCCCCTCATTTACGATCTGAGGCTGCATGTCTTGTAATGGACCACAGGAGATGACAATCGTTACCTGAACAGTCAATACACCAGTGTAGACTAAAATTTTGGACACTTTTCTCATTCCATAAATAGAAAACAGGTTTGGTGGTGATTAAGTAATTTTTCAGGATGATTGAGCATCTCAGCACAATGCACAGACTTCATCAGGGGAGACATATCAACTCAATGACATGACCAGCAAACAATATGATTTTGATTTATGGTGGGTGGAAAAAAAGACAGGGTTCCACAAAGCTGACTTTTTAACCACTATTCTAGAAAGTTGGAGATGTTTTTTTTTGTTTGTTTGTGAAGTCTGTACCTCAAAGAATTCAGGCCTGAGGAGGATAAACCAAGTTCTGATTGTGGTCTGTTCTTTTGTTTTGTTTTGAAGGTTTTTTTTTTTGTTGTTGTTTTGTTTTGTTTTGTTTTGGGTTTTTTTTTGTTACAATTCCCCAAAATTTTCATCCACAATGTGTGATTTCATATTTTTCCTCTGCTTAACCTAGAAATAAATCTGCCGGTAATTAAAATAATATTTTATTTTGTATTGGGTCTGTGATTTGTTTATTTGCTATGAAGTGAAAAAGCTGGTTGAATATTCTCTAAGAGTGGTGATTCTATATTTTTGCCATGATTTCTATAGCTTTATCAATATAGCGACTGCTGCACTGATGTGGTTCTGTTTAAGTGTAGTAAGCACAAAGTATTCACCATGAAGAAACTTTTACATTTGTCTTTGTTGCATCTTCAATGTGTCTCAAGGCTTCTGTAGCCTTTTTTGAGAGTGAGTAGTTATGCTAGAATTCAGATGAGATAATGATCTGTGATTTGAATCTGCAGTGTCCATAGTTTGTACTAGGATGTTTGATCACAATTGGCTGAGATCGGGATACGCAGATTTTTGCTACAAATACGGAATTTTCCATTTGATTTTTTTTTTTTTGCCAGTGTCTACCGCACTTTATAATGTAAGGCAGCTAAGTGCGTTTGTACTGTTTTTAAATTTCTCTGCAAAGAATTTGGAATTGGACACAAAAAAATACAAGACAGTAGTTATTATTGAGTGTGGCACTTGATGCTTTGCAGTGTCCGGACTATTTGCAAAAACTTAAGGACATTGCAGAAATTTAGTCCTGTATTAATATCAAATTACATTACACTTTACATTGTGCGACCTCTGCTGGTAATACAAATCCAGCTTGAATAGTGGTTAGACGTGAGTTGTTATGTCCCTGATCCCTGCCTGATATGCCGTCTTGTTTCAGCCTGATTCTCATATTCATAAAATTATGAAAGTTACCCACTCAGCTACCCTGTGTGTTGGCCAGCTGCAGTGTTTTCCAATGTTTAGCATCCTCCTCATCCCCTCCTCCAGAGATTTCCCAGAAGCAAGTGAGTGTGTGACTGCAGTAACAAAAATCACTTCAGAGCACGGCAATAGAGCAATGAGGAGGCGTTTGCTGCTTTGTTGATTCAGATTTGTTTGTCCCCATCATATTCCTTCCTGTGGCCGCTATTTTTTGGTTTCCGCTCCTAGAGATGTCGCCTAGGACATTGAATTGTTGTAAGGTTGTCAGTTTATCCCAGCACATGTTGCTGTCAGCACTTTCCCTGCTGTATGACAGTTTAGCGCCTGGCCACCATCAGTGCCATGCAGTATTCATTGCCTGGTTAAGATTCTAGATTGGGAATTTTTTAAGCCATGTGTAACAGACACATTCAAAAGTGTCACACGGACGGACCATCCAGTTTACACAGACAATTCAGCAATGTGACAATACAAAAAATATGAGCCATGCTGTGTGGGACAGTTTCATACACACAAGCTAGCAGTTTCATAGCTAGTATGAAAAAGGTTGAAAAATGACTGCAGTGTATAATAAAGTTTAAGGACCAAAATGCAGTACAAAAGTTAGGGCAACATAATAACTGCAATCAAGTGAAATTATAATGAATGTAGCAAGTGAAAAGGTTTTGGTCTGGGATGGTATGTGTTTGTTGCAGTAGCAGCTCTTGTGAGACCCGAGTGTTTATAGTTTTGGATGGTTTTACATCTTGCATTTGTTGCCTTGAATTTATTTCTGGAGATGTGAGTGCTCAGTTTATGGCAGCTCTGATTAAGTTTTATGTAGTTCTTGCTGTGAGGACTGTACCCAGACTGCAGTGTCATGAGGGACCGTTCTGACAATGCCACAGTGGAAAAGAACTGGGCACAACGTTACACTGCACTAAACTTTTCACTAAATACAAATGGTAAATTATCATGCCGCAGTTAGCTAATATTAGCAACCTAAAACGGTAACACAGCATGCTCTGTAAAACACTCTTATCTTTCTAACGAAGACTTTCTATCAGACTTTTGGAATTTCAAAACTGCACCTCTGATGGCTCGCCCCTTCTGCTATGGATTGCACAGGTGGTATGACCAGTTTGTTTCTTCGTTCATTTATTTATCTTTTTATATACGTATTTATGTATTTATGTATTTATTTATTACCGTGAGGTCAATTTAAACAGGACAACTATTGAGTACACCTCATTTTCCCTCAAGTTCTGGGCTGTATGTAAGGCAGTGGTCCAGATCATCCTGTTTCACTGAGAAGTTTGATTGCATGTTTAGCTGCTAAAAACTGAGGTGCTGAAATGGAAATGGCAGAGCTTGCACATGTGCTCAATATAGATTTGGCTTTTTAGTCTCCAGTTTAGTGCTGTTGATCTTTTTTCTGTATTCTGCTTCCTACACCAATGCTTAGACAGTCATAGATTTATAACGAGCTCTGTGAAGATGTTGAAGACATTAATTTGGCTGGTCTGTCACCAGTCTCATTTTCTCTCTGTCTCTCTGTACATAATACTAATTGATCGTGGTTAAATCAAGAGTGTGGGAGAGTAGCGTATGTGCTCTGATGAACGTATGCTTACTATACTGCTATATATTATGCTAATGTTAGCAGGGCCTACAGAGACCATGGCATTTGTCCCGGGGTTGGTTGAAGGTTGAATGGGGCCCAAAAATAATTTGTTTAGTTACTAAATAATCATCTTTGCTATACAGGCCTTTTTTGTTTGTTTGTTAGGTTGGGTTGTGTGTTTTTACGTTCTGTAGCATTATCTGTTTTGTATGTAATGTGTAGTCGGCCTATGGTTTCTATCAACTGTTGTTAAAAGGTAAAAAGAAAAGTAATAGTAATACCTTGGATGTTAATTTCAATGTGGTCCTTTAAATAGGTTATACATCATTTCATATCATTTACAGATCAAAATATCATATAAAATCATTAAATTCATCTTGAGACTTGCTTTTGTTGACTTTGGATTTGTGACTTGCCTCAGGCTTGAGTGTCAAGTCCTGAAACTAACTTATGTACAGCTCATCTACTTGTTCCAGCCTCTGGTATGTAGTGCATTCACAAGTACCAAACTTGAGCGTACTCCAAAAACCCAGCATGGGACATTTTCTTAGTATAAGGTTGATGGACACAATTGTTCCACATATAAAAGCTACTCGTGGCTGGGAAATTTTGAAAATACTGGAGACAAGTTCAGAGTAGAACTTATATGTGAGCTTAGTAAATAAAGCTGTGTCTTTTAATAAAGGAAGATAATGGAAAGTTCTATACAATCCGCTGTAGTAGAAGTGTGTGGATGCTAAACTGGCTTGCTCACCCATTGAAAACATTTGGTGCATTATGAAACAAAAAGTACAATAAAGGAGACCATGAACTGTTGTGCCCCTGAAATAGTTTATCAGGCAAGAGTGGGACAGTATCTCACTTTCAAAACTCCGGAAATTGGTCTCCTAGGTTCATAAACATTTACAGATTGTTAACTTTTTTGTGACACTAGATTCTGGACACTAGATTTTGGCATGTTGCACGGTGATTTTGTAGTGCACTAAGTAGTGGGTGAAATTGAAAGTTTCGAACAATACTACAAAATGGCTGATGCACTACATAGTACCCTACATAGTGAACGAGTGCACTTTTCGAACACAGCGTAAGTGTCAGAGTGTTTGCTATCACTTGTAATTGCATGGGAGAGATCTAGTCTGTATGTATGTGTGTGGCTGTCTGATTCTCAGCTCGATTGTGATCACAGTGCTGAGTAATTAGGGAGGCTGAGTGGGTTCAACGTGCACATAAACTGTTGCGAGCGAAGCACCTCAATGATTGATTAATTGACTACTGCTGGGAAGTGATGGCACTGCATGAGACAGAAAGCAATCTATGCCATGCCATCCATCCCCTCACCCTGCCTCCGCACTCTCACACTCCTGATTAAACACTACAGACGATTCCCGCTCAGCATGCTTCACTGGAAGTCACAGCTAGTATTCAACGATTCATGATTGTTTTTAATTAAATATTAATGGCATACAGCACTTTTGCCATCTCCAGTGGTTCAGCTTACAACCTGGCTTAAATTTTAACTTTCTTCCTATTCCCTTGGCTCTCTTTTCAGGTATCTCTCTGGAGAAGGTATTTGACTACAGTGAGTACTGGGAAGTGACCCGTGGCCTCTATGCTCCGTTTGACTGCACGGCCACCATGAAGTCTGGCAATGCCGATGTATACGAGAACGAAATCCCGGGGGGCCAGTACACTAACCTGCACTTTCAGGCTCACAGCATGGGCCTGGGCAATAAATTTAAAGAAGTGAAGAAGGCCTATGTCGAAGCCAACAAACTGCTGGGAGACCTCATCAAGGTGAGTGAACTTTCTGATAGGTCTAAAGCGGCAGTGATTAGTCAGTTCTTTTTCAAATATTACTTTATAGCTATAGCTGCAATCTTGCACAGGTCATAAAATGTCATCGTCCCTTTCTAATTACGTGAAACTTCTGTCATGAATGAACCAATAGAAATGATCCAGAGTTTCTTCAGGTCATAGATGATAGTTTTTTGGGGGAGCGGAGGGATATATTGCATAAGTATATTAAAAGTTCTATATATTAACAAAAATTTAGGTTTGCCTGGTTTTATTCACTTGACACATAATTTATTTTTAGATTAACATTTTACAATATTTATTTCTGTCTTAACATTAAACATTTCTGATTCTACACCTTGGACTAAAACTGTTCTCTTGTCTTATTGGCTGTTTTAAAAAAACGTCCAGGCTGAAACACTATTTGTAAGAGAATGGTTGTGGCTAAACTTTTCTTTCCCATTTTTCATGTGCGACAGATTTATTATGATGGTGACAATGTGTACAAAGACATCACAGGTGGTCTAAATAGTTCTAACCAGTCAAAAATGTGCCTCCGTCATTCAAACCCCTTTCCAAGAATGCAAAAAAGTGTTATGTCAGCAGCAACTGTTTGAATACACGATATTTTTGAAAGTACACATAAACTGTAATTAAATCGCATAACTTTTGTGTGATCTATTCACTTATGCAGTACAGGCTCTAAAGTTGTAACGTAATTATCACCTATAGCTCTGAAAGACGCCTTGCTCAGGTGGTTCCAATTCACACGTACGTTCACGAGATCATGAAAGTCATGGACTCGAGAACTCATCTCTTCCTTTAATTGGCCTCTGCTTCTCCTGCCAGCTATTTCGATCTCTCGCAACTCTCTCTCGAGTTCTCTGTTGTTATAAAAATAGAAAAAGCGTAAACACCATAGAGGAGGGTGATCTCCTGGCTGGCTTTTCTGGCCCAGAGACAGATCAAATGGGACGCTTTAAGCAAAGCTCAGTGGCACCCCATCATAAAAACCCCCCAAATCAATGGCATCTGTTAGTGTTTGGTCTCACGTTGCTGCTTTTCATTTCCCACAGCTTAATTAAATGATCAGAGATAGTTGCCTCTCTGTCCTACCTCTTCCTCTGTTTCCCCTCCCCATTAACACTGTCAGTATCAGAGGCCGAGTGGAGCAGACAGGCAAGGGGCGTTGCATTTGTGTGCTAGCCCTTGTCACATTAACACTTGTTTTCATTTCCATTCTCTCCATTTCCCTTTTTATCTTCCTCCAACTTTGATATAATGAATGTAATCCACTCTCCTAGTCACATCTCTTTATTCCCATTGCTCGGCCATTTCTCATCTCTCCACATTGCCCAATCCAACCTAGAGTCTGATTTCAGTGTCTTCATTGAAGACCTACTGATTTACTACATAAATATTGTTTCAATAAATACCCATCTATACAGTCCATTTATAGAAGCTGCAAAAATGGCCTGTTTTGACAGCCTCATCATGCATGTGGTGTCATGGATGTCACAACCATGAACACATCACATGTGACTATCCATATTGAAAATAATGGGGAGTTTTGATACTGCAGACAAAGTATATTTTTTAATACATTTCAGCCTGGACTGCTTTTTGAATGAGGCACAGTACAGGGCAGGCAATCACAACAGATGCCATTTACATATGCCCTGTATCTTAAAAGCACAGTGACAAAAACAGCCCATTTAATTCTAATTCAAGTAAAAGTAATTAAAAGAGGTTGAAAAAGTCATGTATACATGAACCATAACTGTTTTGGGTACAAAAAGTCAATATCACGTGGAAAAAATTTACTATCTGGGCCCTGCAACCTCTGTTTGACCCCCTCGCCTCACTCCAGGTGACCCCTTCCTCAAAGATCGTAGGTGATCTGGCACAATTCATGGTGCAGAACTCTCTGACCCGTGCAGAAGTCGAGGAGCGTGCAGATGAACTGTCCTTCCCACTGTCAGTTGTGGAGTTTCTGCAGGGCCACATCGGCATTCCCCACGGAGGCTTCCCTGAGCCTTTCAGGTCTAAGGTAAGGCATAAGGCCCCAACAGCCCTCCAGTATAAATAATGAAATCAATTAAAGATTGAAAATCAGTTCATTGTTTTTACATTTTGCTTTTTGCCTCAGGGTTTATTTAGTTTTAGAAGCGAAAAGAAAAGGGTAATGAAACAAAAAAGGAGACATTTTTGTTGCAAGCCTATTTAATTTTATTTTGTATCTTTCTTATCTTTCGGCATTGTAAAACATGGGAAATATAGCACTGCATATAAAACAAAGTTACTAAAGAATGAATAAGACTAACCAAAGTTCTGAGTCCTAGAGAGTAGTCAAGATGTCTTGTGAATGTCAGTGAGAAGTGTCAAGAAATCACATCTGCCCTGCAGCCTCTTCTGTGCTAGATCAATTATTTCCCAGACAAATTTGTATCCTGTGTCACCAGTGAAGAATGCCTTCTAATCTGTAGTTTTGTGTGTTAATTAATTAGCACATTGTTTCAAAATAAATAGGGCATCAGCTTATCATACTTCTTGCATAACGAATTCCTTTGTTTTTTTTACAGAGCAAAAAAAAAAGATTACAGAGCAGTTAGAATGGCATCATCACTGCCTTGCATCTCCAGATACAATCTCCAGAAGGGTGTAATTCTTACTTCCTAATTCAGTTAGAATAGATACTATTTTAAAGGTTCATTAATAGTATCTTTTTAAAATTTTTAAAAAATATAAACAATATTTCCTAAAGTACATCCGTATCTGACTTCACTCTTGTGGCTATCAAATCATCCAGCACCTAGTTGCAATAGCTGGTCTGACTGGAGAAACTATTAAAACAGCAATGGAATGTAGGCAAAAAAAAATCAGCGATTTTTAAAGTTCTGTTTTTCTGTCGGAAGTACTTGTTACCAAGTAATTTACCAAACATGGCCAAGAACAAGAGTTTTTGCAGCATACCCACTTCCCAGCTGACAACAAGCAGAGGAAAAAAATGGGTTCAAATTGTTGTTCAAACGAAGGGGAAGTGCTTTTGTATGTTGTCAGCATTTCACTGTTGCAAATTACACTGAAGGTAGGTTCCACCTGAAAGTTGGTACTGTTCCTAGCTGCTTTCTTCGGAAAAGATTTATGATTTCAAATGAGATTGCAAACATTTGGGAGGGAGCACATGTTCTTTCACTACAGTGGCTCTATGGGTCATGACAAGTCAGCAAACAACAAAACAAAAACTAGCAAAAAACTAACAGAAACTAAACTGAAATAACAATTCAGCAGAAATATAAGCATTAAATTGATGTGTGTGTGTGTGTGTGTGTGTGTGTGTGTGTGTGTGTGTGTGTGTGTGTGTGTGTGTGTGTGTGTGTGTG
>JBBIGA010000022.1:8560245-8571838 GCA_037576975.1 Alestes dentex | reverse complement strand
ACAACGTACATTTCTGCCGGAAAAAAGAACGATGCGCTCGCACAAAATAGCAATGATAGGTTGCGCAAGTCGCGAAAACACGGTGCGCCGTGTGCATTATCGGGCCCTTGATGTTCCGTGGAGAGTGATCATGGCATGTTCTCTTAAAATCAAGAACCATCTCTTTTGTTTTGTTCACATTCAGAAAGGTTGTTGGTTCTGCACCAGTCTGCACAGCCGTATAATGGGATACAGTACACTGATATCAAGAAAGGGTTTACTGTCTTACTAGCTAAGGGTTTAACTCTTACTAGCCACTTACTAGCTAAGAAAATGTGTCATAACAGATACATGAGAGACATGAGAAAATCTTAAAATCAGTTCTGAAAGGCACAAGTAACCAATGTGATTGGAGAGCAGATGTAATGTAATTTCATATTTCCTTGCAGCTCAGGACCCTAGCTGTTGCATTCTGAACATTCTGCAGGTCTGTAATACAGCTCCTGGATCAAGCAGATAGAAGAGCATTACAGTAGTGTAGTGTTAGTATATAGCACAAGTTTCTTGCTAAATGCACAAGAGAGTATGTCCCAAACCATTGAGATGTTGAGAAGGTGGAAGTAGGCTGTTTTGCTGGTGTAACTGGTGATGTCTTCTGTGCAGTCTAACAATGAGTTGATAGACTTGTAAGTATACAGAGCTAAGGACATTTAGAACATTTAGAAAGTTTAGAACTCATGGCCACTTGATCTAAACCAATCTAACCAAGACTCATTGGGGTCTTCACAGTTTATCAGTAAATCAAGTCGAATTTCATGATTGATGGATCAGAAGCAGCAGTCATATCTAACAGAACCAGAGAAGAAAACTTTCCTACTAAATCTCTATTATTTGACCATAAAAAATGCTTTTCAGTGCTGTGACCAGCCTCAAAGCCAGTTTGGAATATTTCGATTAAGACAGATAATTTAGACAATCAAGAACAGACCCTACATTTCAGTGAATCTGACAAGAAATGGAAGGTTAGAGATAGGTCTGCAATTCTGAAGCACAGAGGAGTCAACACTTCTGATTTTAACCACTGCCCTGCCAACAGCTCTTCTGTAGCTATGAGGAAAAAATCCTCATATTAATATTAGGCATGTATTTAACAACTTTAAGAAGTCTAAAAGATGGTAAGAGAGGAATAAGCTATACAGTGAGGTTTAAGTTTAAAGGATGACTCTGCCAGCATATTGCACTTACTATTACACACTAAAACTAAACTGAATACTAAACTATATTAAAATATTTTTGTAAACCTGTAATGGAAGCAAAAATTAAACTAAATATCAAATAAATCCAATTTAAATGACCTATCCAAAATAGTGGAAAGGAAACATTTAAATGTGAAACTTGGTGGTCTATTTACTGTACAGTGAATATTTTAAGATAACAATATTACAACATTTCTGATCACTTGGCCAACTCAGCACTGTACCACCAGGTGGCAGACTGTCATCGCCATGTTTTTTTTATTGTGCTGTGTATTTACTTTTGTGCTTTCAGGATGCCAGAAACATATGGAAATACATGGGCAAAAAAATATTTCTATAGCTTAAAAAATAAGAAATAAGCTCACTGTAGGAATAATACTGTTAAATGTGTTGGTAAATGGCAAACTCATTAGCAGTTTATACTGTGATCCTTTTTTCAGGCTGTGAAATAAAAACAATAAAAGTGCTGCAATTTTTCATTATTTGGCACATGCTGAATCGCTGTTTCACTCAAACATGATCCTTGTTGCATGATCAGGCTTATCTCAAAATGAAAGACCTTTTTTAATACATCGCAATACAACATGACACTACCGTGACTCCTGTTTATACGCGGTTCAGCAGTCGTGGCTTCAGTCTCTCGCGGCTTTTTTTCGGAGAACTGAACTAATATCTATTCGCGGAAAGACCTGTACATGCACAGAAACTGCAGATATCCTCCACATTTTTTTTGCTTTTGTGACATCCAGGCCTCGTCCACCACGCCCCCCAGCCCTCGTGCTGGTTGTTTATGTTTGGGTGCCAGGGTCTTTCACATAAGCCTGATCATGTATTACCCCTGTATTTTTATTACTGTAAATTAAATTAATTTATTACTGTATTTACCTGCTTATACCAAAGAAAACGACAGTGCATACCAAAGAAAACGGGCGTGCATGAATTACAGTGCAATCTATACAGGGGTAATATCGATATTTTACACTCTAGCACTGTGGGATTTCAGTGTACTCTGTACAGTACGAATACAGGTTTACCTTTACATTTTTAAGGGTAATGTATTCAGCTGAGTTTAAAATGAAATTGAAATGTTTGGGGAGCATATTTGGGGGCATATTTAGGGTTTACATTATAAAAATAGGCATTTGTAGTCACTTTTTTTTAACATATCACAACATCGCAGTATTTCAATAGATGCGGGTGCTCTTGGAATGTAACCCCCACGATAAGCAAGGGATTACTTTATATAGCAATTTAATCACAATATTTTGTCCATAGCATTTAGCTCCACTAGCCATCTTTAGAGTTTTACCAATGTGCTTCCCCTGTAGAGCAAGCTCTGAATGAAGTCTCAGCCAAAAAGAGCTTCATCCAGTGCCCTAATGCTGCATGTAATTGGTTCAGTGGCCCTTGTGTGTAATATGGCATCCTCAGCTTATGAGCTCTGGGTCTTGCAGAACTCTTCAAACCCCTGTGCCCCCCTCTTCGCTCTAAGGAAAGCAAACACACTTTGTGTTCATAGAAGAATTAATGGAAAAGCAGAAGCTGTTCCAGAAGAAGAAATTCACAATGGCTCTCTTGCTGGAGAAAATAGGGGTTTAGGTTGAGACATCTGGTTCTAGAATGTGAGAAGTCTGTACATTTGTTTTGTGTGAAAGATTACTGTCTAAATTAAATGACCAGATGTGCCTGATGTATCAGATTATGACTGGCTTAGAATTCTAGAATATTCTAATAATGGACCATTCTTAGAAAGTTATTCTGGCATCCTGTGGTGGTTTTTCTATAGCATCACTTCAAAGAAAGCCTTCTGGCACGTTCATTTTTAAGAGCAGATAGAAGAAACTCTTCCCAGATGGACCTGCACTTCAGCCATCCAACAGGAGTGTAAAAATATTGCATAACTGCTTACCAGAGTAGCTTGAAATGTTGGATAATGTCCAAACAGAGCATCCCAGCCCCCTTCCTCCCCAACAGTTCGATCAATATATATATCATGTGACAGGCTCAGATGGTAGAAAGGGGCTCAGTGGTAAACCAACCATAGCAAGCCTTTTAGCATTTTTTTTCTCTCCCTCTTTCTCTCTCACTGGCCTTAAAAAGATTCAGTAACTAGCTCCTTAGCAGTATGCTAAATTCCCTTCTCAGTGGGCTGACAACCATAGGGAAGGCAAGGCAGTTTGCTGGGCTCCAAAAGCAAGACCACTGTGATAGACTGTGATGGACAAACAGGCCCTCTGCTTAGCTCACTGAAGCAAAAATTAGGGAGCCATGAGGAAGATGAAGCTAAAGACAACAGTGTTGCTTTGCAGGGCCTATGAATCATACTCAACCTTAAGTGACACTATATTGATGACTAACTCGCTTCAGCTGGTGATTCATGAAACAAGCACCTATTCTCTGCATTCTCCGCCCACCTCCATTTTACTTTCTACATCTTGCTAATTCAATCCCACTTCTGCTCTCGTTCTCTCCTGCTTCAACATTTAGTTGACCTGACAGACAGTGAAAGAAATACATCACATATGTTTTCGCCTGAGCAGTGATCGCTTTCTCTTTTTGTAGAAAAAGAGAGCATTACTGGCTTGTGTGAAGCACATTAATAACAAGTTCATCTAATATTTATCCAAAAAGGTCTTTGACCTTGGGTCAAATTTTGATTCCAACATTACTATCCCAATGAAAAAAGAAAATTAGTGCAAGTGAAACAATTGTAACTTATATTAGGCAATTCTGTAAAAATAGGGTAAATACTTCACAGAAGCCATGTTCGCATGTTCTGTGAATCTTAAGCAGGTGGGCTTAAGGATGGCTTTAAAGAAATAACCAATAAAGACTGTCATTAAAGGAAATAATACAATTACAAACTCTGGCATGCAGCATGAATGCATCTTGCTAGCATTGATTCACAGGATGAGTTGTTATTTGGGACAGCTAGCTCACTTTGTATTCACAGGTATATCATGTGTTTAGAATGGCAAGTGTAAGGGAAATTAAACATATACTTAAAGGTGATCAATATATTCACTTATATTCTTAGGCAAATCAGTATATTCAGTTTGTGATTCTTATTTTTGAATGATTCTTTCTTTAAATACCATATAAATGTGATTCTGCTGACTAATGATTAAGCCAGGCCTGAGCTTCTTAGGGCACAGTGACATGATTAAATCAAGGTTGTTATTTGTGCAAACCCTATGTTTTCTAGCTAATGTTTTTAGATAAATTGTTTTGTTCAGACCAGAAAGCACTTGTACAAGGCCATTGTCATGGAGCCTCACTGTGGCTGGAACCTCTTCAGGGGGGTTAGAAGAAAAAAAAATTTTTTTACCCCAAATATCATTGTTACCTCAAATACCAGTTTATCCATTTAATTGCAAGGTCATTATATAGTGGCAATGCCAGATATGAGATAAATGTTTCAGACGCAGCATTGCACCCTGGTGAGTATGGGGCCGTGTAGTAGCAAACTCGCCGGAGTGACCATGCTGACATTGTCAAAATGGACTTTTGAACAATGGAAGCAGCTCCACCAGAGGTGTTTTGGTATCATGTGGAGGACCAACAATATACTGGGCAGGTGTTTTGGCTCATAGGTGTATATTTAGACTGCTTACAAAGGCCTAGGGTTGCCAACTTTCTCAACCTCAAATGCGGGACACTTTCTTGCAAGGGTGGGGTGGGGGGTGGGGGGGGGGGAGTACCGAGGGTCAGCGGTGTTTTCGGGGGTGATATGCGCATCTCGGGTTCACAGTCGTGGTCCTGGGGTGTTGATATGTTTTATGCGCATCTCGGCCGCATCTCGGGGCGACGAATGTTTAGGCAGCTCAAAATCCCGGACAATTCTAAAATTCCGCCTGGACGCAGGTCTCAAAATGAAGACATGTCCGGGAAAAAGAGGACGCCTGGTCACCCTACATTCCACTATTTTTTGTAGCTACACTGTCGTTTTTTTCTACACAGTCATAATTATAATTTTGTCACCGCTCACCACTAGTGGCCAGCGCACACATACACGCAAACCAACAACTGCGTCTCACAGCAATGTCTGCATGAGTTTTGCCCCTTATGGTAGTCTATTATTGGCCAACGAGGCTGTGATTGGAATACAGGACTGGAGCTGCCCCAACGGGACAAATCAAAATCACTCATATTTCAGGATGTCCCGGACAATACGGGACGGTTGGCAACCCTACAAAGGCCCACTACTGAAGCCACCACAAATCATCAGCTTGTGCTCCCCATAAGTTTTCTCCATAGGCTTGCATTTACTTTCACAGATTTTCAAGTGTCTTTTTCTTTATGATATGCATCGTGTTGAAATGTTTTTTTTTCCCAATGAGCTTTCATGATTGTTGTAATATATTGCCTTTTTCTTTTGCTTGCCTCTGTATGGGAATCACCACATCATATTATCAACAAGCTAACTGTGGTACTATGCTTTTTCACACAACAAGGTATACATGTGACATATCCTATGTTTTTTTTCTTCAAGTTTATTTTACTTGCTTCTTAGTTACCAAAGAAAGCTTTTATTGTCTGTAAACAAATTGCAGAGCTGGTCAGCCGATGTCTCGTCAGTGCCGCTTCCGCCACCCCACCAGCAAGAACCCTCGTCTGAGTATTGAGGATCCTTGTCACGCCCCCCTGTCTCCATGTGCCTGTTTGTTTATGTTTGGCGCAACGTCAGAGCAACACACCTGCAGCGCGTAAGTCTTTTGTTGTATGCTCTTGCACGGTTTGCACGTGAAGGCTGAGAAATGCGAGGTCCATGCCAGGGAGCTCGCCTTTCTCGGCTATTGGATAGGTCCAGCGGGGGTGGGGATGGATGATAAAAAGGTGACTGCAGTGTCAGAGTGGCCAGAGCCCTGAATGGTTAAGGAGTTGCAATGGTTCCTGGGCTTTGCCAATTTATACCGTAGGTTCATTCGAGGTTTCAGCTCTGTGGTGGCCGCTCTAACAGACCTCCTCAGAAACAAGCCAAAAACAATCCACTTTGTGCCACCGAAGTTACCCGACAAAGCCCTTTGTAGTCGAGGTGGACGCTTCTGAGGTTGGTCGGGAAGCAGTGCTGTCACAGAGACATGGGACCCCAGGGAAACGCCCCCTATGCCTACTATTCCAGGAAGCTGACCGATGTGGAGCACAGTTATGACATCGGGAATCGTGAACTGCTTGCTGTCAAAGCTGCATTAGAGAAATGGTGTCATTGGCTGGAGGGAGTGCATCACCCCCTGTATTCACTGACCACTGCAAACTGGAATACATCTGGCAGGCAAAGCGTTTAAATCCTCAGCAGGCACGCTGGGCTCTGTTTTTTTACCCAGTTTAACTTCACTTACAGGCCAGGGTCCAAAAACAGAAAGGTGGACACATTGCCGCGCGGTTTTTCCGCTGCTGTGGAGAACTCTGTACCTGAGCCAATAATCCCAGCAGCGCAAAACACTGCCCCAATTAAATGGGATCTCGACACAGAAATAGAGCGCATGACCGTGCTACACCCCAACCCCCAGGCCTGTCCCCCAGGTAAGATGTTTGTGCCTGAGCCCCTTCGAATCCAGGTGATCAAATGGGCTCACATGATGCCTGCCATGTGATATCCAGGGGTCCAAAAGACCGCCGAGGCCCTTAAACGCAAGTACTTGTGGCCGAATCTTAAAGGTGATGTTGCTCAAGCTGTCAGATCCTGCTCGCTGTGCGCAGTCACTAAGGTCCCCTGTACGTTGCCAGCCGGGAAACTAATGCCCCTGCCCATTCTGCAGAGACCGTGGTCCCATATAGCCATGGACTCTGTCACAAATCTCCCGGAATCGAAAGGGTACATCACTATCGTGGTGGTGGTGGACAGGTTCTCAAAGGGGGTGTCCTTTCTCCTGTTCAGTTTGCTGCCCACAGCCCTCCAGGTAGCTGAGACTCTTTTCCAGTCCATGTTTTTGTACTATGGCATCCCGGAGGACATCCTGTCTGACCGGGGGCCCCACTTCGTGTCCAGGATCTGGACTGCATTTCTTAAGAAGTTGGGGTCCAGCGTCAGCCTGACCTCGGGGTACCAAGTCAAATGGTCAGGCTGAATGAACCATTCAGGAGCTCAGCAGGTTCCTCTGGGTGTACTGGCACGGGGACCAACACGACTGGGCAGAGTTTCTTGGCTGGGCTGAGTTTCTGGGCTGGGCTTGAGACAGGGCCATCTACAATATTTAGCAGACTGGGAGGGATACGGTCCAGAGGAGAGGAGTTGGGTCCCGGTTGAGGACATCCTCAGCCAAGAGTTAATAGAGGACTTTCATCAAGCCCGGTCAGTGCCAGCATTCAGGGTCCTGTGAGTTGCCCTAGTGGACCCGGCACACATCCAGGAAGGGTGGTGAAGCCCTCTCGCCCCGCTTCTGAGGCTGGTTCTGGGGGGGTATACTGTCACGTCCGTGTCGCCTCCGCCATGCCCCCAGCGAGAACCCTCGCCTGAGTATTGAGGAGTCCTCATCACGTCTCCCTGTCTCCATCTGCCTTTTTGTTGATGTTTGGCGCAGCGACATTTCTTTCGGCTCACAGCTGATCACCGTTTCCATGATGCCCGCTAAGTACCACCTGTGTTTAGTTAGTACATGGGTTAAGCCTTGTTTAGAGTGAAGTGTCTCTGTGTGGTGATTGGTGTTTGTGTCCTCCCCCCCTCACTTGCTTAAAAGCCAGCTGAACCAGAGTCCCGTCATGCGGTCACCGTGATCACTTTCATGTTTGGTCTGTTCTTCCTCCCACGTGTCCCTCAAGAAGAAGACGCCTTCTACTCTTCAGCTCAAGTTCGTAAGCTCTGATCGTGCTCATTCTCTCTCTCTCCTTGCCTCACAGAAGTGACCAACTGAGCTGTCCCGTCGGCTGGCTGTTGAAACCGTTGGCTGCCGCACGTAAAGGAGCCTCTGCTCCGGTTTCTCTCAGGACTGCCCTGCCAGGTCCTGCCCTGCCAGAGTTGGAGATACCTTTGTGGCTGTAATAGGGAGTGACCCTTACCTATTAGCCCTGTTTGACACTGCGGTCAAAGACTATTTCTCTTTTGTATCGCTGCTCTTATGGAGTTCTGTTTTGTGTTTTTCATTAAAACCCCAGTGTTAACGGTATTTCCTGCATCTGAGTCCTCCTTCCCAGTGGTAGACATGATAGCCGAGACAAATTTCTACTTAAGGTATGTTTAGTATTGTTACAATTATTATACAAGTGACATTAGAAACAGTCCTATATAAAGAGTGTGTGACTGCATGCATAAATTATGTGCATTCCTGCGCTGTCCAAAATGATAACTTTAGCTGTTACTGTGTCCTAGTTTATAAAAAATAATTTTACAGGGAAATTTACACATTGTCTTGCCAAGGCCCATGAATTGGACGTTGCAGGGACAAGGGTGGTTTTTAGGAAACACTATTCATTTTTACCGTAGCCAGGTATGGCCTAGGCACAGAGACACATAAACAATTTCCTCCGGGATAAATAAAGTTTTCTGATTCTGATTCTGATTCTGATAAAGCCTGTGCCTCACAAGGGAATTGTGTTTTAATGCAGTGCAAAATAGCATTGTCATACTGGAAATATGTTCCCCTTCATATACACTATTTAACACTGGCATTTGCGCTCAGTTTTTATATCTGCTCCTCAGTACAGGTACTCAAACAGGTTTGTAGTCTGGAAAAAACAAGCAAGCAACGATCAAAACACAATGGCTATTGGTTCCAGTCACAGTCAGAAATCTGGAGGATAGATTGATGTGGAAACCGGGCCAGGCCAAACCTGCCTAGGAAGCAGGTGTTAAAGTGCCTGTAAAAAGTTTTAAAAGGGGAGAATTTATGAGGATTAATGGGTCATGAGGCTGCAAGCCAGGAACCAATAGGCTGCTGATTCAGATGCTCTACTCTTCTGCTTAGGGGCTGCACAAGAAGTCGCTCATTAATCTTTATCACAATATTACCCTTTGTGATGTTAAATGCAGAAAGCTGGAATATAAAAATGACCAATTTGGTGGTTAATTTATTGAATTGTTGGTATTGAACTGATCCCTGATGGATGTTTTTGGTCAAAAATAATACACCCTAGTCTTTAATCTTTGAAAATTCATTACCTCATGGTAATGCCAGTATTAAACAGAATTCAAATTATATAATAAAGGCGGTGTCCCTGTAATTGCCATTTGGAACTGTGTTTCTTTCATGCAGTGCCAAGGAGACCATGTTTCATCACTTTTATGTCATGTATCTGCTGAGGTGTTTTGGGTTAATCAGATGAATGACTGTTCTAAGTGTTTTTTCTCTTTTCTTTTTTCCCCATGAGGCTTCCTGTTTTGTTTGTGTCTTTTATTTATGTTCTCCACTTCAGAGCCTCCTTTCTCTCTCTCTCTGGTTGTCTAATGAGTTTTAGGCTGTTGTGTAGCTTGGCGGTCTTTGGGGAGAACAGGACCAAGTCGAGAGCCATCTGTTAAACATTCTGGAGAATACAAGATCTTTGAGGGTATGATTAACTCTCTTTCTTGTCATTTAAGCATGTATTTCATTTCAAACATTTTTTATTCTTCAAAAGGTTTTGGGGTACAGACACCTTTAAAACAGAAAGATCCCTAAAGTGTCCAACAAATGGGCAAAGAAAATCCACTGAGCCACTACATAGAGTCTTCTCTTTGGATTTAGTTATCTGCTGGGATATGATGTCGGCAGCGGGTACTGAATTATTTAATGAATTATGTGTCATACACCACCCTTGTACCAACACATTGGCCTTTGATCACATTTTATGACGTACGGTTAAATGCAGCTTTGAACATCCCTGGTCAAATGATGTTTTGTTAATTTCATGAGTGAAAATTCAACTTAAATAAAAAATATTTCCCTGCATATTTGAGTGAATAATTTCTATTCATTTGCTGAACTGCACATACTGGGAAAAAATAGCTAAGTTCAGCAAATAAACAGTAATTGTCAATTAAAATGTGTGAAGATGTAGAGAATGTGTACTTATATTCACTTACTTTCACCAAAAATGAACACCATCATGGTAGTGGCATTTTGGTGTGTTGTTTACTTTTATGAGTCATTAACAACACCACTCTTTGTATTGTAAACACCTTGGTGTCCCGGTGGTGATTGAGAACAGCATATGAACCAAAAGTATCCAGCCAACAGTGGTCCTTTGGTCAGAAACTGACCTCTGATGAAGGGCTACAAGATGACCAACAGTAATTGTGAACAACTTTATCTACAGTCTCTAACAAGGCATATTTGTAATATGGTTGGTGTGCAAATCTCTTGTTCCTGATAGTAGTGAAACCTATCCTTACATGGTGCTCCCATGTTGGCATCATCGCTGTACTGAGTAATGCTGAGAACGATCCACCACTTAACTAATAGTTGTTGATTGGTGGTCCCTTTCCACTGAGGTATGGGGTAGAAGATAAATAGTGCAGCAACAGATGGGCTACAGTCAGTAACTGTAAACCTACAATGTATATCTATTGTGGTGGTTCTGGTGAACCTAATAAACTAGTGACTTTGCATACATAGGCAGATTCCTGAAACTGAAGTGAGGGGAATTTAGGGACCGGGTGAGCAGAAAAAAGAATGACGGAGGACTAGCTGTGACGGTATAATACACAATTCCAACTTTAATGTAGTCTTCAGTAAATGAAATAAGAAACCAATGATTATGCACTACAAATAGACATTCCCCTTCTGGTAAGTAGTTCACCTTTACAGAACAACTGACATTAATTCACACTCTTTCACACGCACACACACAATTATTGTGTTAATAAAACATAAAATAGTTTTTGTGTTTGTGTGTGTGATTATCATTATAATGTACTGCCTCAAGCAATCCATTGTCATTTGTTTACCCAAAATATAAATTTGTACTCAGTACAGTATAGATTTCAAGACAGTAATATCATATAATTAAATTAAGAACACTTGGCATTTAGAAAACAATGTCTTTGAAAGCAGTACTTTATCAAATGGTGATACATACAAAATTCAAGCACAAATTGCCACTGTAAATATTCTATTGTCAGTTATGTAAATATTGTGATTAAAGAAAAAAGAAGAAAAAAGCTTTAAAAAGACGCACACGCAGACACACACACACACACACACACACACACACACACACACACACACACACACACACAGAGAAAAGACATGCTTTAAGCTTTGCAAGATCACAACAGCACGTGTGACAGTCAAACTAAGATACACGCCACACGTTAGCAAACTGACAGACAGCAATGAAACAACCATGCAAGAATAGGACGATACCCATCTCTCATTTACTGTGTGTGTGTGTGTGTGTGTGTGTGTGTGTGTGTGTGTGTGTGTGTGTGTGTGTGTGTGTGTGTG
>JBBIGA010000022.1:8525648-8536464 GCA_037576975.1 Alestes dentex | reverse complement strand
TTATGGATGCGGTGAAAGAGGACATGAAGTTAGTTGGTGGGAGAGTTGAGGATGCAGCAGGTAGGACTAAATGGAGATAGATGATTCGCTGTGGCGACCCCTGAAGGGTAAAGCCGAAAGAGAAAGACAAGTGACTGCCTACTGTGATAGGGTAGTTCTCCACTTCAAAATGACTGACATAACACTGTGGCCAATCACCGGATTTGAAATAATTTTGTACTTCGTTCTATTTTATGTTCTGAGCCCTACCTTGAGTGTGAGACTGAAGCTTCATACATAACAAAACGCGTGACATATTATTTACTAGTATTTATTAATAATATTTCTTTTTATTTTATATTTCATAATTTGTCTTCGAGTGCACAGAAGGAAGGGCATTAGCTTGTTAGCTTGACCCCACCACCATCCAGCCAAGCTGGGCACTGGAAGATAGTTAGCTACGTTTTGCCTATTACTCCCATAGCCACTTGCTAACTCCTGTGCGAGATGGATCCAGTCACCAATTTTTTGGGAGATGAAAGGATTAACATTGTACACACGCAATACCATGGGACAGGAGCGACTGCGAAACCTGCCTTTTCTTTCAATTGAAAAGAAACAGGTGAAATCCTTGGAAAAAAATCCCTACTGGTATGACAGAATGATTAACTTCACCAAGAAGACCAGGTAGAGTTAATTAATTTATAAGGTGAGAAAGTGGTTAGATATGTTTTCTTGGTATTTAGAAATTTTGTTAATTATGTACTGTTGAAATAAACATTACTATTTTGTGTTTGTAAGATATGTACAATAAAATAGTTTTTATATTTTGTAGTGATTTAATACTAACTATGAGGAGATTGAGGGAAGAGCAGGAGAGAGAAGATACATCAAAATGTGAGGCAGCAAAAGCAGAACATGGAGGTGAAGTACATAGGGCAAGAAAATCAAGCTGCCCAGGGTGCACGGTGAGGTACTGAGTTTGTTTCGCGGCGTACATATTCAGCATACATATATTCAAGTTGAGTAGAGCTTTTACTCTGTGATTCCGGTTCAAGTTCAGGTCATTAATTCCATTATTCTTCAGCGGATTTGTGTGTGGATCATGCAAAATTGACCTGTGCTGCACTTATTTAAGCACATGGTAGCAGTTTTTGCCTCACATTTCACATTATATTTGCAAGCATATTCGAAAGCTGTACAGTATCAGTTTTACATGCGTAACAGTAGAATCATCTCTGCATGCACACACACTCATAGGCCTATCCACTCAATCCACCCACACACACTCTACACTCATGCCCCGATCACATACTCAACAACATCCACTCTCACACACATACAGTACAAAACAGAAACGCATACAGACAGGCACACACTGATTAAATAAGCACACAAACCCAATGTGACAGTACTTACTGGACAACACATTGTATGATTAGAAGAGTTTTCATCACGGATACATACACATACACGCACACACATAAACACACACATTTCCATGCAAATTCACTTTCTTCTCACCCTCTCCAGCCAACCAACCCTGTGAACATTGAGGGCTAACTGTTCAAACAAACTGTTTTCTCTCTCTCTTTCTCTCTCTCCCTCACTCATTGCTCATGCTCTCACTCTACCTTTTCTCCACCCGCACACCTGCCTCTCACCTCTTCTCAACATCCCTCTCACTTTATCATCACAGGGGTGTTTAATTATGCTCAGTTCACATCCTGAACATGCACGTATTCCCTTGCTATTCTTTTTTCTGCGTCAACTCTCCAACCTTTTCACATTCATCTGTTAATCAATCTCTCTGAGACCCACTTCCTCCATCAGACTGATGACCCTACCAATACTGTATAGTTCAGGTTGTTTTGAAACAATGGTTCAAAATACTACACACAGTCTGAAACCTTGATCTCATGATATTTCATTTCTATATATATTTCTAATATATCCTCCTACTGAATTTCATCAGTACCATCCATCACTAAATGTTCCTAATATCAGCTTAATCTCTCAACACTGCAATTTGTGTGAAATAAGGATTACATGACTACTGAATTTTTCGTCATTTACTAGTTTTATTCCTTATTAAAAGTCTTTTAGTTTTCTGGGTTTCAGTGAAAAGGCTCATGGGCTCAGACACTCTGTTCACAAAGTTACACAGACATAACATAAACTGCTAAATTCACCACAGATTTCTGAATCTTCCTAACACTTGGCCTATCTCAACACACTTTTCCCAAAAATGGCATCTAAGCAGCACTGGGATAAGTATATATCCAGTTTAACATGTCCGGTAACATTCATACAGGCTGGTTTGAACATTTCTGGAATTAAATCTAAAATTGTTATAGTGTAATAACTACCCATTGGTACATGTCCAAACATTTAATGAGTCTCAATGAGTGCACACTTAATTAATTCAGAAATATGTCACATTAGTGTACACTTACTGCAACTGTGTACTTTGTCACAGGCTGACAGCTAGTCATGTTTCTGCAAGTGGTGTAATTGAGATACCCTTGCATGTTTGTATACCAGTAGATTACACAAAGTTTGTTGAGTTTCTCATGTAGTATTTCCACACTAGTGAAGTACTTTGGGTGCAGCAGAAGACCTGTGTTTCCCTCTGAGCATTTTCTGCTTTTTATTCTGCTGCTATATCTTAGGCATGGACCCTAACTAGTCACATGTTCTTTAAGGCTATGTAGTGACATGGAGTGCCATTTACTTGTATATCTTGGAAAATGTTAATTTAGCGCTTACATGGGGACTTACAGTGCTGGTTATATACACAGATATGGGGGACACTGTAATAACACAGATATTGGTAGGTGTGGAAGAAATAAAACATGGCAGGTATGTGGTTAAAAATTAAGGGGTTAACATAAAGCATAAGCCCTAAACAGTTTAAGCTACAATAATAACAGAACCATCCACGGCCATCCACTGGTATCCTCACATGTTTTAGACCATTCTTTCTTATCAGACAGTTGATGCATCGGCCTGCAGCAACCACTGTATTTAATGCACAGGTTTGCTAGCATACTGATTCTCAACTGAGAGGAAAAGCCTCTGTACCTTTATTTCTCCTTTACTCTTCCTCTCTTGGCTCTTTTCCAGTCCTCATCCCTCACTCACTCTGCTCTCTTTCTCTCTCTTTCGGGCAAAGCCTTGTGGAATTGAATCTTCCATCATCCTACAGACATCCTGTTTACAATCATTTTCTATCATGCTTAGATGGGGCTTCAAAGAGAAGTTTAAAAATATTGATACTGATGCATCATAACATTCTGATGCACTTTTACACCTTTAACAACTAACAGGAGAAACTGTAAAATTGTTCTCAGTTCCTTCTAATTATAGATATAAAGTTTTGAACTCACATGGTTTCATCATTAAGGAATTCCAGTTTTCCAGCCACTTCCTCATAGTCTTCTCCAGCCTTAGCAGTGTCCTCTGTGGTGTGGTAAGGCACTGCAACCTTGCCTCTTGCTCCAGATGTCCTGTGCACCTTCACCTGCATGACCCCCACGCTCTCACTCACACGAGTGGAAGCACTCTCGAATGTGAAGATACCTGCATGGTCATCATCATAAATTGTCACTGTGGCAGTGTGGGCAGAGCCCAAAGCAGCCTTGGGCTGGACAGGAGCAGATCCCAAGAGGCTGTTGCCTGGGGCAACAGCGTTGGGGTCCAAGACAGAGACCTCAGCCCGGTGGACAACCCGTGGGTTGCTGAGGTGAACATAGAAATGCTCGTCTTCTTCAAAGATGTCATCATCGATCACACCAACCGTCAGCTCCTTTATGGTCTCACCAGGTTTGAAGACCAGTGTGCCCTCAGCAAATTCATAATCTGAGCCAGCATTAGCTGTGCCATCCTCAGTGCGGTAGTCAACCTGAAAGAAAAAGATGGCATAGTTTTAAATGAAACTATATTATAATGTTACAAGTCAAGAGAGCTCAGAGGCTTTCTGCACTGGCCAAAGACTTTCAAACAAGAGCAACAACACTTCCAGAAATCTGGGGATGATTTCAGTCACTAATTAAAGGATGATTCACTTATAATATAATTGACAAAATTTTCCTGTTCCTTTTAGTCGACTGCTGTTTGATGCTTATAGCTGACCGCTATTTGGTGCTTGTGTTTTATATCTACATCAGTGGATCAACTCCAGTACAAAACTAACAAAGCAAATGTTGGACACAATGTTGTTTTGGCTATGTTAAGGATGAGGGGAAGATTCCCTTTTTCAGTCAACCTTTCCTGTAATGAGATGGTTAATTTAGCTCTGTGTCTGTCTTCCCTGATCAGCTTGCCAATGGATGCTTTTCACATGCAGCGCATTATGGTCCACTAAAGACATCTAATAAAATTACATGCAAAATAGTAATAAAGTATGACTGGTAATACGTGGCCAAAAAAAATTATAGCCTTGTTACAGACAAAGTAGTTGACATTAGAGCAATACTCGTGACTGTTTATTTAAATGATCAAGTTATAACTGTGTTTTGCCTGCATTAAAAGTTTGTGTTGATAAATGAAAATAAACAAGCCACACATTAATTAAGCTGTAAAAAAATTTAATGTTTTTGTTAAAACATTTAGTGCACATCAGTGTATTTTGTTTATAGTTGGTATTACACACTGTTATACTATAAATAGTATCTGTGTCAATACAAAATTCTTGATAATACATCTTTTATGTTTGCTGTCCCATGTTTTTGAGGTCTCTATGTTCTATTCTTCTACTGATTGCTCTGGTAATAAATGTAAAACAATATCCTTTTGCCATATATTTTGGAGTATGATAAAGGCAGGATATCAACCAGTATGAATGCTTTTTCCCCATTTAATTTAACATTAATTACAAATTTTCATGACTTTTCATAATATTCATAATCATCCAATTACTACTGTGTAATTGGAGTGTTGCATAACATAATTAATCTTCATAATTTTCCATCTAATTGGAGTAATCAGCTAATAACTTTGAAAGCCAATTCTTTCCATCAAGATGCTGTACATTTAAGGTCTTATAATATCTTAAAGGCCATAAAGTCCAGTAACGCACAGCAGGTTGTAAAAATGTTTCCACAACAGTGTCAATGCTTACCTTTACTGTGCAGCCACTATCTCCGCCATGTCTGGCCACAGCCAATTTGAGCGAACCACAGTTTTCAAAGCACTGGTAGTGTGAGGGCTCAAATTCCAAGTAAATAGTGTGAGGGTCTTCTTCTTGGGTGTTGGCTTCATGACAGCTCACCACCTTCCTGGCTTGATCTGCAGCATGCTTTTTCAGGATGTTTCCTGCCCCAATCATCATGCGTGTGGCCTGGATGCGGTAGAAAGCCCTGCTCTTCTGTTGCTGAACTAAAACCTGATAGTTAGCCATCTCAATCAGCTGCTCCATGTCCTTCTCCGGATGCCTCTGCTTCAGCTCCTTCAGGGTACGTGCCATCTCCCTCCGTGCCTCTTCTTCTTCTCCCCCTCCTCCACCTGCTCCTCCACCTCCACCCTCCTCCACGCCCGCCAGCATGCCGTCAAACACCTCCTTGTGGTGGGAGTTGGCCCCCTGCCCATCCATCTCCATGTCCATCTTGGTGAACGTGCCATCACCCTCTGTCTCAATGATGATGCCACGGTTTTTGTCGGCCCTGTAGCGCTTGTGGACATACTTGTAGAACAGGAGGCGGCGGTCAGCAATCCAGGCCTGGACCACACAGATAGGAAAGAAGAGGAAGGTCAACACAGCCTCCCAGACCTCCACCACACCAGGGGAAAAAACAGACAAGATCAGGTAGAGCCAGATATATGCGAAGATGCTCCACGCAGCCGTCACAAAGAAAACTCTCAAGTGTTTAATTTTTCGCACCTCTCCATCAGGCACCACATAGACACAGATGGCAATGATGATGAACATGTTGAAGGCAGCACTACCCACAATAGTGCTGGGACCAAGATTACCAGCCTCAAAATTATGCCCACAAACCTCGATCACGGACAGCAAGATTTCTGGAGCTGAAGATCCCAAAGCCATGAGAGTTAAGTTGGAAACTGTCTCATTCCAGATGCGCACAGTGGCTGTAGTGGTTTCTCCATTTGGTTTCTTGATTGTGATCTCCTTCTCCTGTGAGGTGATGACCTCGATGGAAGACATAAAGCGGTCGGCAATGATGGACATTCCCAAGAACATGTAGATAAGAGCAACAAAGTAGACAATAGCACGGGCCACCTTGTCACCCACCGAGGGGTTCTGAGGATTCCACACAGGCAGCACTACACCCTCAGAGCAGCTGTACTTGCCAGAGCAGTTCCCTGGACTGCTCTGGTACATATCGGAGCCAGCCTGTGAGGGTTTGGTAAGATCCAGGAGGAAGAGAAAGATTGTAGACAAGTAGGTAGCAAAGGAGAGAGGGGGGCATTTGAGCTGGAGATTCATCATTGTTTTGCTGAATCAATGATGGAATCCAATGAAAGAAGAGATCTCTCAAATCAGTTTCACTACGGACGGCTCTGAAAATGAACAAGAACAGAAAATGACAAACTTTAAATATATTTATTCAATTTATCAGCTAATTACCAGGTTTAATATAGGTGTTACAGCAAGGAAATAATCTAAATGTCAGTCTCGACCTCAACAAGGACAGGCATGTGGACAGGCATCCCTCACTCATAACTACACCATAAGGTTTGAGGCCGCACTTACCTGATTTTGTAGTCTACATGGTACATCTGTTATCCTTTTTTATTTCTTCCCTTGCCAAAGGTGCAAAAATTAATTTTGTACCTTTTTCTATGAGGTGAACTCATACATAAAGTAAATTCAAATTAAGCATGTCGTCTTAGCTTCGGTAATCAGACTGCCTGAAGGTCCATTTTTTTTCTTTCATGGGAGACAAAAGTTCTTGTGGTTACAGAAAAAGTCACCACAACTGTGCACAATGCCTTACAGATACACAAGCCAGGACATGTGTACGTGTAAGTGTGTAGGTTGTGTCAGTTGTTTAGAAGACATGATTAATGCTGACAGAGTGTACACACATGGAGAAGCATCTCATGGCATTTAACAAGCTGCAAATGCAAAGTGTCAGTGGTGGGCAAACTATCATGAAAATGTGACTAAATTATCCTTAATTAATTTAATTTAATCTTCTCTGAAATTTATCAGAAAGCCTTATTTTATCTAAAGACTTCTGGATTGTTTCTAGTTTTGCTGCTAAAATCATTTTGCAGTTCATGAAGCTGATCCGCCCACCCCACCCCCCAATGCTGGAGAAACCCAGCATACATATTTGCAGAAATAACACATTTTAAAGATATATAAATTACACATTTTCAAAAAAGAGTGCTGGGTGATACAATCTTCAATTCTATAATCTGATCACATAAAACTAATTACAATCCAACTGTACATTCTGTGTGTGCAGTATTACATAACTTGCCAACATGTACTGAATATCAATATTTCATAAAAATGTCATACATTTTAGATTATTCTCTATCTGCCTCCCAGACATTCTCTCAGGAATTAACAGAGAAATATTTTAACTTTTCACCCCGTTCAGTTGTTTCTAATTCCCAAGCATCTCTCTATAAAATATGATATTTCATCCAGGCTGGGAGGCTTAAGGCTGCATCCTCAGGTGTGTCTAAACCTTACTTTCCAGCCCCTGGAAGCTGCAAAAGCAGTCACTTTTTCTCTGGACTTCCAGTTGTGGACATTAAATTGCACAGCTTGGACTAGACAATAAAAAGAGACATACACCAATAGAAAATTACCAATGATTAAAACACTCCTATCAGAAATATTTGTAAAAAAAAAAAAAAAAACTATGTTCATGTTTATAGACTAATTAGTGTTTATAGACCAATCAAAGTGCACATGCTAATTTGATTAAGATGGGCAAAGAGAATAATCCATTCGCATACCTAACACATACAGGAAATGTTTTATTCAAAAACATGTGTCTCATTTTGCAACAATGTTTTACAAAATGAGAAAAATATTTGAAAAGATCAAGAAGAAATATTTGAAAAGATCAAGTTTATATTGAGGATTCTCACAACCTCCCACTTAAAATGGAATTTGTCTGTTTACCTTAGATTTAGCTTTTCTGTCTACTTTATTCTTTCTTCCTTTTTTATTAAGTCAGTGCCTACTGTAAGCAGTTTTTAGTCAGGCACTCATTATGCAGACAGTGAAGACCAGCTTATCCAACTTATCAAGACTGAGAACTCTTGGGTTGTGGTTCGAAGGCACTGATTTAAATACACAATGATTAAAGATACATTTCAAGTTGGATTACAGCCCAGAAATTGGGAAAAGAAGTGGCACACATCAATTAAATGTGTTTCAATATTACATGACAAATGTGGTAAAAGTATTTTTAACTCTTTAATTATTCTTAAGCTTTTATGACCCTCAGTCATTATTTCTTCTCTTTCTTCTCTGTCCTCTGTTTCTTTTGTATGCCATGACTGAAAGAGTGCCCTAAAACAGCGACAATCATTTGGTCAGATGTGTCTTATACTTCCTTGAAGAACTCCAACACAAACATATTTACATAAGAGGCTGGGTCATCGCGGGGCAACTGAGTCTCGTTTCAGTCTCTTTGACTCTTATGTACACAACACACACATATTTGCATCAGTCTCTTAAGGTCCCCTCAGATATGAAGCACTCCATGATCTTCCACCCTGGATGCCCTACAGAATAGCAAAGCCAGCCTGCTACCCCCCAAGATAGCCCTCTCCAGTCAGACAGTGAGCAGACTTGTTTATGTCCAGCATGTCCAAATTCTTTGGTATTCAAGGCCCCAAAGAGTCTGTTCATGTCCAAATTCCTTAATTTACAAGGTCACTAAGGAGTCTAAATGTTTAAATATAAGCATTTATGACTGACAAACATCATCACTGAAATAGCCTATGTTAACCAGGAAGCTTTGTCAAATGTGGAACTGAAATTGCAGTACTGCAGTACTGAACTAGGATCCCTTTAGCAGTTGGGGTGTGTGTTGGATAGATTTGAAAAAAGAGTCACAACTTCAGACGTCTACAGACATGTCATGCTAATGTTAGCAGGCCAGCTAAGTCACTAGTTACACTAGTTACCAGCCAATAAGCAACATATTCAAAGAGACAATCATTTTGTTTTCTTTCTGACTCAGCTTCAATCATGAAATTTGTTTGACATTCTCCTGATGTATGATCTGATTACTCAAATCATGAAACTTGTTTCACAAAGTTGAGACAGTGGTGTGCAAGTTTCAAATGATTAGCAGAAAGCTGTACATCACCTGACATTTACTTTCAAGAACATTTTAAGATAGTAAAGTAACCAAGTTTGCTTAACTTTAAGACCTAATATTAATAAATAATAAAGGGTCAAGTGGTTCCGCTTCCATGGCCCTGCGACATTCTCAGTGCACTGAGCATCGTTCACTCGCCTGTGTTGAATGTGTGTGATGTGACATCCCTATCAGCCTCTCTCTTAATGCTTCAATGACTCCTCATTTCAGTGCTGTGACTTTGATGGAATTACTGTTTGTTTCACGTTTCCTTCCTTCTGACCCTGGGCATGGCGCTCTCAGCCAGTGTGAGACATGCTCCCCCACTACTGCTGCACATGATGCTAAATCTATTTATATCTATACAAGGGCTGTTCCCCGCATCCCTGGCAAAAGGGCCATGTCAGTATGGCCATCAGTGGTCACGCTATATCTGGTGAAATGCACAATCTCTACCATATCCTTGCCTGGGCACTAAGGAATTTTAATATATGTGACTGATTATCTTTAATACGGTGAAGAGCATTTTTAATACTCAGTCGTGATTCTGAAATAATCATTCTCAAAATTCTCACCTGTTAGGTCATATTTAACCATGAACATTTGTTTGCTCATAGTTGGTTTTAAAATTTAAATATCAACTTACTTAGTAATTTACCAAGTAACTTAGTAACTGCTTGGTATGTATGCTAAAGTTTCAACTTCCAGGCTCTTTAGAACACTTACTTGTGGACTGTAAGTGTTCTAATCTAGACTGCTTGACTGTGGCAGTGTATATCTGTTCCTCATAGTAGTAAGTTCTGGAGGATGCCCACAGCCATCCTTTGTACTGTATAAGCCAAACAGTATGAGGGGTTACGTCAAGCAGCCAACTGCTTCAATTGGCAGTGTTGAAGCAGACTGGCCACAACTGTGGGGCAAGCTGCAGAGTCATAGACAAAAATTGCACTCAGGCCTTCAGGCCATGTGAAGCAGCCTGGGAATGAACCAAAGCGTGCCCAGAAAGAGCCACTGATCCTGGTTTGGAGGATTAAGACACACGGCAGCTTTATATAAAACACTATGGTGTAAAACACTCTTCAGATGTAAATGGGAAAAAACGCCTGGTTTCTTCGTTGGAGTTGCAGTCTAATTACTGATGGATCTAGGTCTGTTTAAAATTTTGTTTTGCTTTGTGATTCTTATTAGGACTTTAAGATATGATGCATTAATGGATTAGAAGCACTATTAAGAATCACATTCAAAGACCTGTGACCATGACGGAAATTTAGCAGATGTAATCACAGTGAAGTCTGATGGCAATGATGAGATTTAGGTCAGGTAATGAGAAAAAACGTGTGAATAGGTGTACGAGCTGGAGGATAAGCCGTTCTTCATTAATGATCTAATTCTGAAACTCAGTCTCTCTCAAGCCTATATACAGTTTACTTGAGAGCCAAGGAAAGAGAATTGGTGAACTGTACAGTGGCCCTGAGAGTCAAAACACACCCACATTTCAAAAACACACCCACATTTCAGGAAACACACCCACATTTCAAAAA
>JBBIGA010000022.1:8482589-8500369 GCA_037576975.1 Alestes dentex | reverse complement strand
AGGTGGACTTCTTAAAGGCAGAGTAGCAGGTCTTTGAGAGCCAGAATTCTTGCTGATTGCCAGGTGTTCAAATACTTCTGTGCAGCAGTGCAAAACAAATAAATTCTTTACAAATCATACAATGATATTTCCTGATTTTACATTCTGTCTCTCACAGTGGGAATGCACCTACAAAGTGAATTTCAGACCCCTCCATGATTTCTAAGTGGGAGAACTTGCAAAAACGCAGGATGTTCAAATACTTATGTTCCTCACTGTATTCTGCACATTAACATCTGAATCCAAAATTAACATCTGCTACCAAAATGAACTACTGTAGAATTAGGAATTAGTTGTATTACAGGACATAAAAGCTACAACCTAGTCTATCTTCACAATGTGACCTTTTACACAAAATACACATAATCTGAAATGAACACCACATGCTAACAGACCTGACAAAATTGTGCTGTGCAATACAATATCTCTTTAGGTTGGATGGGACTTTTACTAAAGTTTGTTTAGTGGTTTTAAAGGAGCTTAGAAGGGTCATCTGAAATAGTCTGAAGTGCCAAACAGTAAACGCTGAACTCGAAGTGAAATATATTTCTCCGCAATCATTAAAAAAAAAATACAGCTGTTGTTTGTCAAGTTATTTTTAGAAGCGGGGGCTTTATTTACATGGCACAGAGTTTCCAGTGAAAGGGAGAACATTTTTATAGGAGTTATGCTGTTATATTGAGCAGACCCACTGAGACTGCCCAGCCATGTGAGAAAACACTCACCGAGCACTGCTGTCCATAGTCACAGTGAGAGACACAGAAAGAGATAGAGAGAGACTTGAGTACACATAGCCCTACCTCATTTACATTCAGGAGGAGTAAGAGAAGAAGAGCAGGACACACATATTGCATCTGTTAACCTGAAGCATGCCTCTACAGATGGAGGGGGGAGACAGAGAAAGATAGAAAACAGATGGAGAAAGAAGGTAGAAACAGAGACAGAGAGAGAGAGATTGTGAAAGACAACATCTCTTCTTTACCTATGCTCGGCCCGATGTTGGAGCGTGAATACTTCCGAATCTATTTGCACTTAAAGTGAGATGGGGAAATCAGTGGTCCAGCACAGGTCTGCCACATTAATTAGTATTGTGCAAATTGATTTTTTCACTTTAAGAGTGTATTTTAAACACGGTATGTCATGCAAGATGTATTCTCTCCTGCACACACTGAACGTGGAGACTTTGAGAGATGATATGCAATATCCATGGCATGTTTAGAGGAGAAGCTGATTATTTGGTTGAGGAGGCTCCCACAATAAGCAAAGGAATATTTTATTAATGCAACTTTCTAATTAGCCAGGATTAGTACTCATTAGTGAGTGTACAAACACAGCAAAGAAAAAGACAATTATGAACACACAAAAATCTGCATTGCAACCCACGGCTAAAAAAAGAATGAGGGGGAGAGAGAAGGGGGAAATGTGAGGGCAGACAGAGAGAGCATGAGAGAGATTCATAAAGCATCTACAGAGTGCAAATAATTAGCAGAAACCCAGTGGAACCTTCACTTGCTCTGTTGAGAGATTACAACGCCCCGGCAGCTACACTCTGTGCATCACAAATGCTACCAGCAAAAACAGCATGCAGATATTAAACCTGAAATTAAAAACGTGTTGGAGACAACTATACATGCCATTAGAACAAAAAAACTTATCCAGTACACTGCTGCTGGACTGAAGCAGGGAGGTGCTCATTTGGGAAATGCAAGCCGATACCGAAATCTGCAGACGCCAGTACACAAATGTTTATCAAATTTATTTTTATAGCGTCACAAACAAATAAAATGCTGATATTTTAAAACAGTAGCCCAGCATAAATGTTCTGCTTTACTGAAGAATAAACACATCCAAACAGCAGTTTGAAATATCAAACAGTTCTAAACATCTGCGTGATGCTAATATTTTTTGTAAGCATGTATCTGCTGATGCTGTTATGATACCAGTATCACCAGTCTGAGATGCATCTCAGACAAGGAGAATGTCAGCTCTTGGCTGGTGACAGATGTTAAATTTAGCATTTGTAAAGCTCCTATGGATGGATGGATGGACGGATGGATGGATGCATGCAGGGGCGTCAGAAGCATTTCTAATGTGAGGGGGACGCATGGGGGCGGGGTTTGGTGTGGGGGCGGGGTTTGGGTGGGCTTGCTGCGTGCGTGCAAAGTCTCGTCCTTTTAGGGGGTGGGCGTGTTTGGAAACCCCTGTTGAATCTTGAATCTTGAATCTTTCGTGAAAGAATCCACTCCACTTAATCGATAAGAGAATACACACACCACTGGAAGTCCGCTCGGGTTTACCTCCAACTCACCGCATGCAAGTGAAGTGAATCCACAGCGCACAGACAGGCTGCTCGGATTTCCAGTGGTGTGTGTTCTTCTATCGATTAAGTGGAGTGGATTATTTCGCGAAACATTCAAGATTCAACAGCGCTGGGTGAACTAATTATGTTTGTTAAATGTAGGGGGGGTCCAAACAAATAATTATGAAATGTAAGGGGGACACGTCCCCCTCTGATTGAATGGCGACGACGCCCATGGATGGATGGATGGATACTTTATTCATCCCAGAGGGAAATTCACATTCTCCAGTACAGAGACCACAAATGCCTAATAATGTAGGCACAACCTCCAGGCTTTGATTAGAAAAAAAAAAATCCTGTGACAGTTTATTTTCATTATATTTGAACATGAAATTCTTAAGTAAGGAAGTTTTCCAGAGTATTGCTTGAATAATGGCCTTTTTAAGCCTTGACTGATGGTACAAAAGACACTTTAACTGGGGCCACTGGCTCACTTGACTAGCTTTTGCAGAGCTGTCCATATAAATGGGCAGACGGGTCTTTGGATGGGGAGCAGAAGTGAAATACAATGGTTTGGGTGTCAGGGCCTTGCCTCAATCCTAATAATGCTGACAGAGCTGATAGAGAAGTTGTCAGTTATGTGCCATTAGGTCTCAGATAGGAACACTGCATCAGAGTGGGGTGATACCAAAGAGACAAAACACACACACACACACACACACACACACACACACACACACACACACACACACACAGCAACAGTAATCAGCATATGGGAAAAGCAGGACCTCTGCTAAACATCAAACCACACCAACACCTCAGCACCACAAGAGAGAAGAGCAAAGAGAAAAGAAAAGAAAGAAGTGCAAAGCCATTTATTCTGATACAAATAATTCTCAAACTTATGCTGCTGCCCGTAGCTTCTTGGAATAAATTATCAGGCTTTAAAGCCCACTGGAACTGATCCATGATTAAGACGCATTCCACACAGTGGGCTAACGGATGTTGGCCCGCTCTGTGGAAATTTGCATGTTATGGAAGGAAGCTTTCGACGAGTCCTATAATGAACAGCGCAAAGTGGAAACAAAACACTTCTCGAATACTGCCCTTAGCAAGAGTAGGATTATTCTCAGGCCACCAGAAACATTAAGATTATCTTAAGCAGCGAGAAACTGTTTCAGCCATAAGGGAAGACATAAAGCCAATGAAACCAAAATCAACAACAGGGGACCATTTAACACACAAACACTGCGCTCTTAAAAATAAAGGTATCAAAAAGGATGCTCTAGATCAGTATCAAAGAAGAACCACTTTTGGCTCCCCAAATGATCTCACAGATGTTTTTTGCAAATAAGATCAAGTGTAACAGACAGCTCCGGAAAAAAGGAAGAGACCACTGCAATTTATTTTTAAATCTATGAATATGACAACCATTCCAGTGTCTATAAAATTCCTACACAAGCACCTCGTTCTGCTTTATAAGGTATTGATTAGTGATCACTTGAATCTAATCTTATTTAATGAAGAAAAGTATAAAAACACTGCTGTAATCAACACTCTCCTCTTGCAATGTGACCCGTTGGATGGCAAAACACTACTAGAAGTACGTCAAGGGTAAATACAGGGGGTTCTTTGAATTACAAGGGTCTCGACATATGACGTTTCAAGTTTATGATGCCCAACTAGTGTAGTGGTGCAAGGCAGAAGAATACGCAGAATATGCAGAACATGCAGAACATGCAGTAACGCGCCGTATGAGTGAGGGAGTTGGTGTCCCCAAGTATGCTTATCTAGGTGCAAGTGATCTGTTTTAGTTGCTTTGTTTGGTGACTTTTTAGCCCTTATCATGGCTTCTGTGACTTAGTTGTGTTTTTATGCTCTAGATTTTGCAACTATGTTAGGATACTGACTTAGGCTAGTGTGTGTTTTATAGCTCACAGTAAAGTCATGCTGTTTCCTAAACCATGTTAACAAGTCGGTACAGCCTTAATGAAGTGCTGGATTTTTAATGGGTTAAGATAAATATTGCTGATGTATTTTTCTGTGATGTATTTGGACTTAGAACATTCTCAGCTGACTAACTACACCTGGACTAAAAAAAGTGAGCTGATTTTATTTATAGCTAAATCATTAATTTGGTGTATAACCTATACAGTATGCAAAAGTTCTTTAAACTTTAAAAAGGGTTTTCCTTCACTGAAATGTTTTTTTAGGAAACCAAAGGTGGTTATCCTACAGCCTCACTCCAAATTGCATATTCATTTGTGCAAGATGGAAAAAGTATAAGGATTCCAGCTTTCTTACTAGAACACAACAATAATCCTGTTAAACTACTGTTTAGCATTAACAAAAACATAAAAACTCTATAACAGATCACAGTTTGAGCCAGCAGCTTTCCATTACTCATTTCATGAGGGAGCTCACAAAACACATCACCCTTAATGGGTGGACATGGTAATATATAAGGAGTCCCAAAAGAAAGGTTGATCATCCTATTCATTTAGTACATTTCACATTTTTATTGTGTAGTGTGAACAAATAAATGGCATAAAATCACAAGTGTCTACAGATAGCATGCACAATTTGTTAGATAGAGAGATAGATAGATGGAGTAACCCCTGTCTGGCATAATTTAGTGTTTACACACCCACTTCAACTCACAAACAGCTTGGTAATTAACTGATTAGTTGGATCTAGTGTGCTGTGACCAGGGAACACAAAAAAATGCACAGTGCACGGGGTATTCCCGAACCTGTTTGGGAACCAAGCTTTAGAACTACATTTACTTCCCTAAAGAACCTTTTAGAGGTTCTACCCAAGCTGAGACAAAGTAAGGCAAGAGCCATTTAGGAATCTTTATTTTAAAGAGCATTAACATCTTGAGGCGTCCACAGGGAAAGGGGGTTCCCCTGCAGATACCAGAATGCTGGTGGGTCGTTCTCATCTTCTGAGTACATTTATAAGAAACAGGTGGGCTGTTTCTATACTTGGAGTACGGGAGCGTTTCCATGAGAACGGTGCCTTACAAGTGCTCAGAGCCAATTTGAAAGTGGCACAAGCTCGGAGAGTAGGAAACATACATATTGCAATAGCTGGAGGCTCAGAATGAAACACACATCAAAGACAACTGGCAGCTACTTTTGGCAGCAATAAGCTAAAGAGTGTTTTCTTACAACAGTGTACAGTCATGTCCAACTCTGAATCATATGAGTATGAACATACCTGCTTCTGAAAGACAGAGAAAGAAAGTGATAGATAGAGAAGAGAGGATTCTTCTGATTATCGGAGGTTGATCTCTGGGACTCTACACTCTGTAGGAACTGAACTTTCCTCCTGCAAAGACAAATATCACACTTGCAGTAACAGGAAGCCACAGTCAATTCTATACTGTTCTGCTTCATGGTTTACTGTGAATAGCATGCAGCAAATTAGTTTTCAACAGAGATCAATATGAAATGTGCCAGAAGATTTCTTCGTATCCCTGCAATTACCTTACATTTCGTCTTCTCACATCTTACACCACTAGTTTGGGCTGGATACGCCCCTATCATTCAACAAGTTCAATTAAAGTCAAGCCAGGAACATGCGTTCAAAGGGCAACAAGGGCTACCTGAGATTCAAAGCCTCTGTGGCCATCTGACTGTACTCACTGTGTGAGGATGTTCTCCTCGTGAGGAGATGCTGTGCTGATGCGCCGCAAAGGGATTTCTGGTGGCTCCCCACTCGCTCCTCAACAGCCCATCTCTGATCTGCAGGACCTTTTGAACGTTTATCTGCGTTAGCAGCTTTTCAGATATGTGAAAAAGGCCGAGCCCTTATCTGCCAAACTAACTTAACCTGGAAGCTCTAGACTTGACCACCCAGGAGATGAAGCCTCCAAAGAAAACCCCAAACCTTCTGTCAGTAGAAAACGCTAGAGAAGAGCTTGCACGCTATTAGCCCTGCATTTTCTTATCGATGAAAAAAGGCAGAAAAAAGGCAACTAGTCGCTGAGGGATAAGAGATGTAGATGCCTGCAGACATCAACCGCTGTAGATTCCCAAAGCGGACAAAATGCCATGCAAACTAAAAACGACTCCTTATTGAAAGGGCGTTTTTAAGGAGAATGTCGCGGGAGAAACGCGAGATCTCTCTCCGCTGAGGTGGACGAGGAACGTGGAGGCGAAGTCTCTGGCCGACGGCATGGTGGGCAGCAGCTTCTGAGGAGATCTGGCTAAATGAGAGAAACCGCTAATGAGGTGCAGCGGTGGTAGTAATGATTCACCTCACAGAACCAATGCCTCTGAACTGTCCGGTTCAACAAACTCAACGATTCATTGATTCAGAATTCGAGTCATCCTCATCTCCTCAAGATTAGAGAACCGATTCATCTGTGGTGTCTCTTCTTCCACTGACTGATAGAGTCACACACTAGATGCACTAATTACACAAACATCAAGAAAGAGGCATTCGCAGTTTTCAATAAGAAAATGTAATATAATTTACGGTATTTTCTGTGGTTATTGATTTAATGTTATTTGATTATTTATTCTAGAGCTTTATCAGAAATCTTGAACCTGTAACAGGGATTGAAGCGGCTCGTGTACCTGACAAGGTCGATTCAGTTATGCTCGGTGAATCGGTTCAACCGAGTTATTGCAAAGAATCGGTTCGAATGAACAATCCGCCCAAGATGCAGGCATTGCTAATCATTCACGTAGAGAAAAAAGAGGGCGAATAAATGATTTTCCGCTCCTGATTTCAGTCGGACAGTTTTTTGGAGGTATCGGGTTCAAGGACCACGACAACTGTAAATCGTTTCTCAGCAGCGTCAGCTGCAGAGGGAGATGAGGAGGACGCTTGATTGGGTAGGGGCAGGGGTGAACCCCATTTGCAGTACTGTAGGCAGGATATTTGCATATTGGAATATTTTTGTATATTTTCATATTAGTAAGTTATTCAGCCAATCACAATCCCACAAAAACACGTTTAGTGATTTTTTGTGCATTTTGTTATGCCACAATTTACAGTCATTAAAAATTCATACTTTTTAAAATAAAACTTGATGGAGCATGTAAGCATAGCTAAATTTCCAAAGTTTACTAACATTAGATATGGCATTTATTAGACATAGGTGAAAAAAACAAAAAAAACAAAAAACACCACTTGCTTCATATGTTCCCAGTTCACCCTCTGCGCCATACAGTCCTTTAAAACGGTGCTTTAAAACATTACTATAATACATATTGGCATGAAATGGTTACAGCCACAATTATAAATGCCTAAAATGTATAGTCCACGTATGGCAGAGTGACACAGGGTATTATGAGAAACAAATAGCACTCCAGACACCTTGTTGGAATTCCCCTTTAGGATGCTTCTTTACATCCTGCGGCAGAAAGTGAGTCAGTTCTACTGGCAGCTATCTTGTTCCACCATGTTTAACAGTTAAGGTGGTGTGCTTTGGATCATGAGCAGTTCTTCACTCCTCTCCACACTTCATTCTTTCCAAAACTCTGGCACAACTTTTGCTCTGTCACATCTGTTCACTGGGCCTAAACTCCGAGACTTCTAGTGTATGAAAACTACAACTCGCACACTATAACCCACAAAAACATGAACTCTAGACCTTTTTAAGCTTTTAATCTTTTTTCATGAACAGAATTTTGGAAAAGTGTCTTATTGTGTGTTTGTTTTTAACCAATTTTATGACTTATGACTGTTTCTTAGCTTCAAACCAGAACAGAGTAAGTACTTGACAGTTTGAATGATACTGAATACTAGGCAATATTCCCAGTCCAGCACATCACATTTGTTGAACAATTTACACAAAGTTGCTCTACAAAATACATCTCTATTATGATGTATGGTAGAAAGCCAGGCTAACCAGGAGAACATTGAACACAATGATGGTAACTATTACAAAAAGGTTAAAAATTTGAACCTAGCTTGGACCTAGCTTTTATGGGAATGAGAATATTATAACACACAATAAACATTTAATGAAGAAAATATAAGGTGAATAGAAACCACAGAACATTCTGGGTAGTTCTGCCCCAGTGTTAAAACATATTAAGGCATTTCTCAATATGATTTCTTCCCTGTTCTCACATTCCCTGTCATCAAACATCATCAGTCATGGACAATTCAAGGTCCCCATCCAGCACCAAAGAACAGAAATACATGTCCTCAATTCATTGGTTTTTAACGAGGATGTATCAGAGGTTGACCTGTGTGGTAGTCAAGTTTCCCATAAGGCATTTCACATGAAGTAGAGGTAATGGCAGCAGAGGAATGGCAACATAATTTTTAAGCAACAACCATCCGACCCATTCTACGTGTTTTCTGAAGGTTTCCCACAATTTTTTTTCCCAGGAAACACACATAATGAATATGTAATTTTCATAAATAATTTAAGTAATGCATTTTTATTAACATTTGGTTTATTTTGTTATTTAAGGGTAAATATCAATTATAGTGAAGATAAAGGTGAAAATGCAGGGTCTTGACTAGAGCCAAGCTAAAACTGTGATGTCAGCATGAACGCTGCTGTTTCAAATGTAGACTGAATGACGAACTCCTTCCATCATTGATCTAGACTCCAGAGCTAAGCTTGCTAGGTCAGAATTCCCAAGAACGGGAGTACTTGGCATACTCTGTTCTGAGAGAGTCCCTAGGGTTATGTTTCCGATGTTCCGTAGAGAAAACTTTATAGTTTTCTCTATGTCCCCTAAAGGTTTCCTGAAATGTTGCATTTTGTGGAGCTGATGTACAGCCTGTTTGAGTTTAAATGCAGTTCTTAAAAAATTGCTTACTCTCTAGCTTTTGTCTTTTGCTCTTGTTTCTTCTTTTTGCATTTTGAAGCTCTACTTACAACCTGGTTATGAACCACCAGCACGAAATGCGAATGCTTATAATATTTTCCCCGGTCTTAAGATTTTTTTCAGGACTGTATATAGGGGGTCCTCATGTGACAACAGTGATGTAACCCAAATTTTGGTGTAAATCGAAACACACCCTAGCCTAAGTCACTTACCTATCCTAACACAGTTGTAAAATCATAATCTATGATTATGAAAAACACACTGCTGCTTGGCCCTGTGAATGAAAAGTTTCCATTTAAAAACAGACAGATGGAACGGTTGATAGGCGTATCATTCTCTGCAATTCATGCAATAAGGAATTTTTGTATCAATGTAGTACATCAAGTCTAAAATAGAAGAGGAAGAAGAAGAATAGAAAGAAGAAGAAGAGGATGGAAAAGAAAAATAAGAGAAAGAAGAAGAAGAGGAAAAATAAGAAGAGAAAAAAGAAGAAGAAGAATGAGGAGGAGGAGGAGGAGGAGGAGAAGAGGAAGAAGAAGAGGAAACAGACAATGAGAAAGAAGAAAAAGAAGAGAAAGAAGAAGAGGAAAAAGAAAAAGAAGAAGAAGAAGAAGAGAAAAAAAAAGAAGAGAAAGAAGAAGAAGAAGAGAAAAAAGAAGAAGGGGGAAAAGAAGAGAAAAAAGAAGAAGACGAGAAAGAAGCACAGGAAAAAGAAAAAGAGGAAAAAGAAGAGAAAGAAGAAGAAGAGGAGGAGGAGGAAGAAGAAGAAGAGGAAGAAGAAGAAGAAGAAAAGAAGAAGACCACTCTTCAAAATGAAAACAGAAAAGGCCCGTGTGAATGACAAGAAGTCAATAATTACATTTTTTGTTTCTGAGCTCCTGTTCACTCTGCTCAGGTTGAGACTTGTTTCTTTAACAATCCCACTTAGGAGAAAAAGAAAAGCAAAAAAATAGTCGATATGAAACACGAGCACTTGTCACCACCTACTGGTCAAAAGCAGAACAGGTTAAAATATCTTCCCAGAAATATTATTTGGGCAGGCATGTCACATGCTGGTGTTTTCTCGTTTATTTATTTATTTGTTTGCTTGCTTGCTTGCTTGCTTGCTTGTGTGATTGTTTGTTTAATCTACTGTAGTTTTGATAAACACAGACATCTTTTGATAAAAAAAAAAAAAAAAACCACAGTGTACAAGTCAATCCTTTTGAAAACAAAAGTACAAGCAGTCCCTTGTGCTTTTGTTTTCAATAGGTCTGAGCTATCCACTGAGGAGCAGATGTGTTCAACATGATACATGCCGTTTTTTAATCAAAATGTGCCATCACGGACCATAGGTTTTGGTGACAGTGTCGGTATAAAACCCCCTGACCTCCAGGATGGGTCCGCTCCGTGGACAGCGTGCTGAGAGTAAACAAGTCACGCGACCACATGAGCTCGCGAAGCCCTATCGCAACAGTGACGTCGTACGAAAGAACGCTCAAAACACCCTAGCAGCGGCTTCTGATTGGCTGCTTGGGAGAGTACGGCGGAGCTTAATTGGACGAGGGGCGAGAACGCCTACGAACCGTGTCGGGCGACAACAACAGAGAGGCGTCTGAAATGAGATCATCCACGTTGTTGCGAAAGACACAATCGAATGGGAAAATAAAGCAGCGACGGCATTTTCTCCACGCGAAGACAATCAGTTCGACTAAATGTCGCGGAAAGTGTTCTATTTTGTTCTATATTTCGAAACGGCGATGTCATCGGTAGACGGCGGGATAACGTCGTTAGATTTGAAACTTGCAAATTAGCCATGTTGGCCTTTGTTGTTTGGGTGTGTCGCATGCAATGAGCAATCAGTATTTCCTGAGACTGAGGAGAGCTCGTTTTAACTGTGACGAGGAGAAATCTAGAAAATTAATTAATACCAAAAGATTGATTGAAGGGGAAGGAACACTTTTGAACTCATTGTGCTGGCAATCCTCCAGAACTCCAGGTAGGTCTTTGAATATGCTCTGAAGAAACATGTTTGTAACTGTGGTGCTGGACTATTTTACTGTCTGTTATTAAATTGTTCTGTCTTTTAGTCCATTACCTTGCGTGAGTAGTTAACGTATAATCCTCTACAGCTTTCACAATGGCAAAGACAGCACGCAGTGAAATTGATGACATTAGTAAGATGGGGGACCAAGAGGAGTCGAGATGGTCAGAGACAGTCCAGAGTGATGACTCTTCAGACAGTGAACAGAGGATGCCTAGTGACACTCCTTCAGGTAGAAATCAGCCACACCTTCACTGCATTTCACCCAGTCAGGAATTTGAGGTTAAGGATACATTGGCATAAAAACTGTAAAAATGCCAAAGCCATTAGAGAGAAAGTAAAACAGTTATAGTACAAAATACATTAACATGAATGTGTGCACTGTTTCAAACCTGGGATTTAACAAATGTGTGATGTAATCACTTGATCACCTAGGTGAGCTGTCAGAGGTCGGGGGTCGTGTGCGACTATACTCTGAGTCCCAGGTGTACACAGTCAGCCGGTGGCAGGACAATGAGGACAGGGCTTCAGCAGAAGATGGTGGAACTGGTGACGGAGCTCCATTCCGAGGCCGATCCCAGTCGGCTCCTGCTGCTCTTTGGAAAGCCAAGAAATATGGGCGGCAACTGAGGAGGATGAGTGATGAATTTGACACCTGGCTAGACAGAGGGGTGAGTTAGTGTAAGGGTCATAATAAGAGATACTGGTGCTGCTGCTTAAATGACTAGTTGATATCATGGGCTGATGACAGTATCAGAGGCAGAGCCCTCCTAAATACCATAACCCAATATTTCTGAAATGGTAGCTGTGAAGAGGAAGTAAAAAACATTAACTATTAAATGTCCTTTAACGCAAAGAGATTTTATTTTCGGTCATTTTTGGCCATTTCTGTTGGTTCATTTATCATAAAATCTTTAGCACAATATAAAGGTAGCTAGCAAAGGAACGTTATTATATGACTGTGGCAAGTCCTGTATCGTGTCTAACAAAGTCTTCCTCAGTGTATATTATTCATATATGCATGTCTTGATGTTTCCAGGAGATAAGAAAAGCAAGCAGCACTGGGAAGCAGACCAATCAAGGATGGTTCTCTTTTCTCTGGGGTTCCAAAGAAGAGGAGGGAAGAGAATAAAACTACAACACCACACCAGCAAGAGAGTTAAAAGATAGAGAGATGAAGTTACAATCAGCAAGATGTAGGCTGGTCATGTTTTCCACCAGTATGGCCTTTTCATCAAAGTGCTCAACCAAACAAACCCTTAGAAATAGAACAATACAGTTTGTAAATGTGAGCAAAGGAAGAAAGTGCTACACCACTTTTGGTCACCGCAATAACTATCAATAAACAATTTAGGGTTATATTAGTTTGACAATCTTTTGTGACAATCTTTCATATTCATGGACAACATTGGACAATCTCAAATAGGGCTACTTGATTATGGCACAAATCATGATCCCAGTTATTTATCACAGTTGCTTATTCACTTTGGAGGCATCATTTACTGAACTTAGAATGTGTTAAAACTTTTTAGCAGATGTTTTAACTTATCAAAATGTATCAATATTTATCAAAATAAATAAGATTAACTATGTAGTACCATGCTCTTCCACAACCTACTGAAAAATAAAAATAAATCAGAGCAAAATAAATTAGATCTTTTATTTCTGTCTGACACTGAAGTATTAATGTGATATGCCGAGTGTCTGTACAGTATGTTTTATATTGAAAATTGACTGATCTGATTGGCTTGATCTGCTCTGTACAGCAACTTGTCAAAAACCCTAATACATTTTTAGTGGATGGTTGAATCAGAGGTATTGTCAGGAATAGCAACTATCATCTCAACGGCTCACATCCGGAGCACAGCACAGCTCCCCATGGTGAAATCTGGGGCCAAAACAAGACAAAATGAGACCATTATTGGGAAACGTAATGAGGCATAACAATTGTTTCAATTATCTTGTTTTCATAATCATTTAAAGCCAAAATTGTAATTGAAAATAAGATTAACCAGTCCAAATCTCAAATATACTGATTCTGAATTAAACCCCAATGTAAAGTTTATTATTCTGTATGTTTTAAATGATTTATTTGGTAAGAAATGTGTTATATTGTTCTATGATGTCATTTTTAAATTTATAAACAGATGTTGATCTTAAATTATATGTGTTTTATTGAAGGTTAGTTAATTGAGGAAGGTTAGAGGAATTTTGCTGTCAAAGTGTAAATAACTAGAAGAAGCAACCTGTGAATGAAGTAATGAGTAGTGGTGGATAATGATGCGGGTATTGTACTCATTCAGCGAGGTCCGTCTCAGGGTTGTTTTTTTTTTTTCTCCTTATTTTTTTATTTATTTATCTATTTATTTAAACTGATCATGTTGCAAAAATTACTCACAGTGAACATATTTTAATAAGACTTTAACAAGAGCCCTGGTTGAAAAATGTGTCTATTATAGTTCATGCTCTTAGTTTTTTATTCCACCCTCATTTTATGAACATATTGCCTGATTGTGGAACTGTATGTCTTCAGCCTTTTATACGCACTGTCCTTTGGCCTTTAGCAGTCTGTTTAAATAGCCTTGTATGCAAAAGCAGAGAATTCCAGCAAAGCATGTGGTCAAAGGAATTGCTGCAGATGGACAACACAAATGCTGCAGGCCATGTTCTTATAGCTGTCAGGTATTTTGCTAATACCATACTTGAAATGTGTTTTTATGAGTACTTGTTTTTTTCATATGCTTTGTATACATTTACACTTATTTACATCTGTCGTGTTTTGGATTAAATATTTGTGTAATACTTTGCCCATTTATTATTTGTTGTTAAAAATAAATGATTTTTTTGGCACTTAATATTTTTTGTTGTTTATGTAATCAGAGGGTATTAGGCATTTTACATGTTTTAAAATCGCCACATATATTACAAACAACAAATACAACTCTAGAAGTATAATCAGTAAATAGACTCCGGATTATAAAACATTATTGATCCTGAAGGAAATGACTTATCATGTCTACATGCTCCTGACTGTTAGGTGTTCGCTGGATGATCACGTCTTGAACTGACTTGCAGTCTGACTAGCCTAGACACAGACATCTGTAAGGTCTTAACAGTCATTCACTTTATGTGCCAAGTAAATTTACACATATGTGGTGAAGTTGTTATAAAAATTTGCTCAACAGCAGCACCATCCAGGCTAGGCAATATTTGCTGAATTTCTTGTGCAAAACTTTGTTTCACTGTCCAGGGCGCCAAGTCTGTCCATTTCCTTATTTCAATCATTCATTCATTTGCTGTAACTGCTTAATCCTTACTAGGGTCACGGGTACCTGGAGCCAACAGGCATGAGGCAGGTACTCACCCTGTGCGGGCCTTCAGTCCACCATAGCCATTTCCTTATCTGCTCAGCTTAAAGTAAAAAAATCTGGCATTCTCTTGCACCCTTGGTGGCTTTGAGGGGCATGAGTAGTTAGATGCCTGTTGGTTTACTTGACATGTGGCCCAAAAATCTGCCATTTATCTGTGAGGCAAAAGGATGCAATTTCTCAAAAATTAATTGCACTAAGAAGGACGATGCAGAGTGAATTTGCTCAGCAGCCGTGGGCTTTACATGAAATAGATAGGTGGAAAGCAACTGAACTAAGGCAGTTTTTGCTATACACAGGACCTGTGGTATTGAAAACTGTGTTGTCCCCTGGAAGATACAAACATTTCTTGTCCTTGACAGTGGCCATGTCATTATTGCTGGAGTCAGATGATAGGATTCGCAAGGCCTATCTCCAATATGCCCATGAACTAATCAAACACTTTTGTCATGTGCTGTGCTGACCTGTACGGGAAGACCTTTCCTGTATAATACGTACATAGACCAGTTCGTCTCCATGAAGATGCCAGCACTTTTAACTGTTCCTTAAATGACATTTCCTGTTTTCCCTTTGAAAACTACCTGCAACAAATTAAAAACACTTGTCAGAAATTGAGCATTCATATGTGAACGTAAGCAAAATGCACCCTGAAGTGTTTGCTTCTGTTAAAGAAAGGGACTGTTTTTTTCTCTTGAGAGATGACAGATTTGCTTTTGGTTGACAGAAAAATGCAGATGGTACCTTTGCTTGTGAAAGCCTACACCAGCGTTACACTTCACCATTATTTCTCCTACCATGTAGCTCTTGACTTCTGAATATAGTGTGCATAGGAAATGGTCAGGTCAGAATGAAAAATGGACTACTGCGTGAAAGGGATCTGTTCCGGAAGGTGGCCTGCCTCCAACAAGAAACTGGTGGTTCTGTCCTCATACTGCTTCGCCATGGTGTGGAACACTAATATTAAAGGTTGAATTTTCTTGTTCTTTTAGCTATATCACAGCAGGGGTCATCACAGCCAATCACCTGTTTCTATCTGTTTGTTTTCTGCATCTTCCTCTGTGATTATCACCTGCATGTCCTTTCTCACCACAATCATAAACCTCTCTCCCTTCCTTTCACCTCTTACCACAACATGCTTCTCCCAAAGTAACCTTCATCCCTCTTCTGCATATGTCCAAACCCTCTCAACCTCACCTCACTTGCTTTATCCACTAACTTAACCCAGGCCAACCCTCATTAGTCATTAGTGGTCTCATCACTCCTAATGAAAATCATTGCATATTCATGTTTGAGTTGTGACTTCTAACATGACAATTGGTGATTTGTTGAATAGGTTTTGTGTCCTTTTCTATGCCATTACACCTATAATTTGCTTTGTCTCAAAGTGAGTTCAAGGGACCTATGGGATTTCTTAATTGGGTTCTAAATTGGACGCTTATAGGTCTGTACAAATGGAATGTAATTGAACAATAAGGGTCCATTTGATTCCAGTGGTACATTCAGAGTCATGAGAGTCTTTGAAATTAAAAAGTTTGCGAACCACTGGTCTACTCAATGCATAAGCTAAATTAAAATGTTAAATACTTCAAGTAACATGCATATGCTGTCCTTTCCAGGTCATGTACACAAGGGCTGTTTGGAAGGAGGGTGAACATGAAGAGGAGGGTGTAGTTCCTGAAAATTGGATCGACAGGAACAAGAGAACTGTTAGATGGCCACGTATTATGAGCGTCACAAAAACAGAAAGGGCTCTAAGGGACAAAATTAACCCCCAGGATGACTGGATGACGTTCCCATTAATCTAGATAAAAATGACTTCAGGCAAGTTTTTTGATGAATAGAAATTTAAATATATATCCAAGTCAAAATACTGTTGAAAGGTTTTTTTTTTTGTTGAATTGTAGCAAAGCATTGTGAATGTGACATCTACAACCTGACCAGTCAGGCAGAGGAGGACGATGATGATGAGGTGCCAATTAAATCGACAAGGAACCGCACTAAAAAAGGAACTCCAAAGGGTTTTATAAGAAATGGTATGTTTCTCATTCTTAAGTAACAAGATGCGTACCAATTTTGAAGTCAGTCAGACGAATGGTTTGAGAATCATGCATGGAACACACACACGGACATTCACACACAGGCAGATGTTTCTTGCATGTATAGATAGATGATAACATTTGTAATCTGTTGACACACATTGGGCCTCAAATTTTAAATGTTTATAAACATTTTTTGCAGAATTGACACAATGGTTTTCTATAGTGACTTTATAATTCTAGTTTCAAATTAATCAAATTCTTTAATAAGATTATGCCAGTTTTTGGAGATAGATATGCTTATTTTCACTTTATTACCTCTGTATAGGTGTCAAGCTGCCCAACTACCCTACTGCACCAAAAAGCTGCCGTCCATTCAGGACACCAACATAAAGCTCTAATGCTTGTGGGTACTGATGACAACTTATGAAGCATGGTAATGTCTTGTGTATACACAATATGACGGTTACATGCTGATTCATGTGTTTCAGCCTCTGAGGATGAAGCCAAGTCTGCGGAGTGTGCGGACAGTTCTCAGGGCAGCGAAATGTCCACTCCTTGTGATCATTTACTTCTCACCTCACATCAACCATCCCATTGAACAAAGTTAAAAGTCCATTCAAGATGGTGAATTTCTCACTGCTTGTGAATTAAGCATAGTATGGTGAGCTCATCAATGGACCCACTGCAGTTTGCCTACCAGCCTGGCACTGGAGTTGATGATGCCATTATTCATCACCTGTATCGTTCCCTCTCTCACCTGGAGCCCGCTGGAAGCTCTGTGAGAATCATGTTCTTTGATTTCTCCAGTCCTTTCAACACCATCCTTCCCACAATCCTGAGGGACAAGCTGGAGCATACAGGAGTGGACCATCACCTCACAACATGGATACTAGGCTACCTCACCAACTGACCACAGTATGTGAGAACCCAGGGCTGTGTGTCGGACAAGGTCGTCTGTAGTACTGGGGCCCCACTGGGAATGGTTCTGGAACCATTCCTCTTCACCATCTACACTGCAGACTTCACTCACAACTCCACCAACTACTTCCTGCAGAAGTTCTCAGATGACTCTGCAATAATTGGCCTCATCACTGATGGGGACGATAGGGAGTACTAAGAACTGACCTGGGATTTTGTGGACTGGTGCCAGCAGAACTACCTCCAGATCAACACTGGAAAAACCAAGGAGCTGGTGGTAGACTTCCGCAG
>JBBIGA010000022.1:8453432-8482489 GCA_037576975.1 Alestes dentex | reverse complement strand
GAGCTGAGGGGCCCGGTGCAGAGACTGGCCCTGGGTCTGAAGCTGAGGGGCCCGATGCGGAGACCGGCCCTGGGTCTGGAGCTGAGGGGCCCGGTGTGGAGATCGGCCCTGGGTCTGGAGCTGAGGGCCCGGTGCGGAGACCGGCGCTGGAGGAGCTGAGGGGCCCGGTGCAGAGACCGGTGCTGGAGGAGCCGAGGGGCCCGGTGCAGAGACCGGCGCTGGAGGAGCTGGCTGGATGGCCGGTGCGGGAACTGACCCTGGCTGAGGCGGCTGGAAGGCCGGTGCGGGAACCAACCCTGGCTGAGGGGCTGGACAGCAGGTGCGGGAACCAACCCTGGCTGTGGCGGCTGGACGGCCGGTGCGGGAACCAGCTCTGGTCAAGGAGGCTGGGCGCGGCGTGCTGGGACCTCCGGCTGGGCGCGGTGCGCTGGGACCTCCGGCTGGGCGCGGCGCGCTGGGACCTCCCAGAGAGGTTCGAGCGACTGGCTGGAGTCTCAGAGAGGTTCGAGCAGCTGGCTGGAGCCTCAGAGAGGGTCGAGCAGCTGGCTGGAGCCCCAGAGAGAGTCGAGTGGCTGGCCGGAGCCCCAGAGAGGGTCGAACGGCTGGCCGGAGCCCCAGAGAGGGTCGAGCGGCTGGCTGGAGCGGCAACGGGTTGGACGGGAGCGGCGACGGGCTGGACGAGACCGACGGCTGGACGGCCGGTGCGGGAACCAGCTCTGGTCGAGGAGGGACGGGAGCGGCGACGGGCTGGACTGGAGCGGCGACGGGCTGGACTGAGGGCTAAAAAGAGGGCTAAGGGCTAGAAATGGGATTCAGCCTAAGTGTCCATCACAGCTAAAGTTCACCCTTTTGTTTCATTTCAATAATTTTTGAATATTCTTTGTCTTTTTCAGGCCCTCAAGATGCAAGCACAGCACCTCAGCGTAGAGATCTGTCAGCACCCAGTGATAATTCATCTCATCACACTTTAAACAGTCACTTTTTTATTTTATCAGGCCTTGTGTAAGAACATTCTTTGTGTTTTTCAGGATCTTGACATGCAGCAAGAGGTTGTTCCATTGATGGCTATCGCTCCAGGTAAAGAAACAGGATAAGGCACAGTAGCGGGTCAGCAAACATAAACCAACACCTGCCAAGCCTTGAAAAACCACACTGAACTTCCTCAGTCCCTGTTTCCACTCGTATCCCTTGAGCGTTTGCTCCCCCTAGTGGCATCCTTCTCAGAGACGTTACTACTTCTCAGAGACCTTACTACACCCCCTTCCCCCAGAACAATACTATAGCCTTCCCACCTTACGAACAAGAAACCCCAACACAACAACATCACTTAAGTAAATTGACCGTCACCTCCGAAACATTAAGCTGTTTTTTTTTTAAACCATATATATATATATAAACAAACAACACACAACATTCCTAAACAAGGGAGTTGGGTGGACTACCTCCTCCCAGTGAGTCCAGAACACATTCTTGTCCTGTGGCTGGGGAACTCACTACTAAGTTAGGCATAGTCTTTTAAGTAAGCTGGAACCGCTCTACTCCGCTGTGATCTTCTGAGTTCATAAGTTTCCACAGAAGAAGGCTTCACTGGTTCTGCCGCTGAGACTGCTGTAGGGCCCCCACCCAAATCCGGGGAAAGAGGTGTCTCACTTGTGGTATTTGGTCTTCTGCTAACCTCAGGTGTCAGGCGCTTTTTCAGTTGCCAACGGAATCACACTTCTGTTACGCACTTGATCAATGTGCCGCCGCACCACTTGACTATTCCCTAGTGTGACCTTGCAGGACACTGGGCCAGATAATTCTGTAACAGCTCCAGGAATCCAGGTTGGGCCGAAACTAAAGTTGCGTGTGAAAACCAAGTCTCCTTCGTCCAGCACCCTTTCTCAGGTCTGGGTCATGAAACAGTGATAGTCCAAGGCACCCGGTCAGATCCAGGTCATGAAACAGTGATAGTTCGAGGCGCACCGTCAGGTCCAGGCATGACAGGTCACGCCATACTGATGCCTACAGATATGATGACAGATCCCGGCACAGTGATCTTATCAGCCCCCCCATGACAGGCCAAGGCATGGTGCTGCAAATTGCATGGAGTGGAGGGAAGAACACCAAGGACTGTATCCACAAAGTCCTTGACCAATATGTTTCTACATACAGTATGAATTGTGTCTGGGTGGGTGCTCTGTTTGAACTTTTTTTCTGGGTGTGGACCAGCCTACATGTTTTCATTTGCCTTTTTTCTTGCTTAACCCTTGTGCACCCCTTGGTACATTTTTTGCATTTCAGTTTCTTTTAATTACATTTTCAATATTGGATCTAATAATAGGACTATAATACACGGTGTAGAAGAAAAAGTTCCATCTTTTACCCTGTAGACATTTTTTGCACCATTGTCTCACATCATAACATCAATTTCTGATCCTTCTCACTTGTTGGCATAAAACAATGTCTGAGTATGTCATAACAGATGAAAATTAAATGAAATTACAAGTTCACAATGCATTGTGGTCTTATAGACCAGCTGTTCTGAAAAGAGGGGGCCAACCTAGGGTACACTGATCACACATGTCATAAAGCCTTTATACTACGTTGATGTTGTTCCTACATATATCATTCACATTGATTTATAAATGTCATTTTTTTAGGCTCTTCACTAATGCCCTGATGGCAAATTTCAATATGATGGGGAAGGGGAAAATTAGCCCTTGGCAATCTGTAAAAACAACTTGATTAATGACTTGATTAATAATTTGAATAACTTCATTTCCTCTCCTGTTGATGTTAAAAATGCAACGCCAAATATCTACCATGGCTATCTTTAACATTTGCTGAGATGGTTTTGTATTAATCCAGTATTGGTAGTGGATGCTTGTCTTTTTCTCCTTGTGCAGATGGAGTGATTTGAAGCATGCATCACAAAGATGTTGAGGTGGAGGACACACAGCCATCTCTTAGGGCTGAATCTTTTAATTATTTTTCTTGTATTCAATATAGCTGGAATTAATTAAAAATGAAAATGGAATGAAATGAGTGGGGATTGAATTGTGATTTTTTTTTAATGTTATTTGTAAAACATGTTGTGTCTAACTGTAACATGTGTACAACTGTAGTTCCAGAAGGTGGAGGACCTATTAACTGTACCAGTTAATTTTCCGGTAGCTTCATTTGGGTCAGCAGCAGATTTTAACTGGAAAAATGAAGCTGTAGGAAAATGAAATGGAACAGTATGTCATGTTCTGAAATGTCACTGGAGTTATGCACAGAGTCTAGAAACAGTAGACGTGTAAAAACGAAATCTAAAATGAGTTTAAATTTTACGTAGAAACGACGTTCACAACGACCTCATTTGGACTAGAATTAGCCCTTATCCAGAAGTCCTGGGGACGTCAATACTGGACTTTCGAAAGACATAAAAAAGACGTCATCTGGCGTCACAGTCTGCACCTTCAGAGGACCAAAATTGGACGTGCAAAAATGAACAACAAAAGACGTTGCAACGTGTCTGTGCGCAGTGAGTTGCTACTTCTGTTGAAGTTCACATGATTGAACCTTTAAAAATCTGCTGCTGTGAAAAGATGCCCCATGTTCCTGCACTTAGCTGAAAACAGGTGTGTTCTATCATGAATGATTTGTTATTGGGATAGTCTTTTCTTTTATTATTTTATTTTACAATGATATCACAGAAGCATTCAAACTGTGACACACATGTATCATTACAAACACCTTAATTTTACCCCTTAAAATTACATAAATGTTCCTTAATTTCCTGTATGGGAAATGTTAAGGGAAAAAGTGTACAGATTAAGGCTGAGTAAGGGGTAAAACTGCTGAATTTTCACCTTACTTTTTCTAATTTGCCCTTTTAATAATAGAACCTCCTGAATTAACGTAAGATTAAGGGGTTTCACACCCATGCCTTTAATCTAATTTTAAGGTAAAATTAAGGGGTCGGTTTCACAAATTAATGGCCACTTAATTCCAATTAAGGGGTTTAGTGTATTTTCAGGAGTAAGTTAAGGTAGGGTTAAGCACATTTTAAGTACATTTTGTTTTGTAGTGTATGTACAAGTATAGGCATTCACTGAATCTCTAATTCTTAAAGCCTAACTACAAACCTACTCTTTGGAGATAATTTGGAAACCTGAACACAGAGGGAAGAGCTCCATCTCTGATTCTCACAGTCGGACCTGTCATGTCAAGCTCCTTCTGTCTGAAGAGCTCACTGCAGAGCCTGGAGGATTCATTGGCGGTGAAACCTACTCATCTGAGGTGGATTTCTTTCAGAAACCTTCAAAGTTTGAGAGAAGTTAACTAAACAGCTAACAACAATCTAAATAGTTAGTGTCTATGTTTAGCCAAAAAGTTGTTTAGAGGCTGACTTGAACACAGGAATGCATAGCTTTCCTAGCTTAGCCTGGCTTAGCTAAGGTTAAGATTTATAAAATGGGATTTTATAATGGCCAAATATTATCAAAACAATTGTTCAGCCTTACTTATGAAATCTAATGCCCCAGGATCAGGGTTTGAAGCATACAGCTGTCTGTATAGCCCCAAGCAGCACATGCGTAAGGCACCTTTATCCACTACACTCCACAGCTGTGCCACTCTCAGTATGGTGGCGGTGTCCATGTACAGTGCTGCGGGTCATGTGACATCTAGTAACGTGTACAAGGACCACATGAACGGTGTGTTTGGAGATTTGTTCAGTATAAGTAAAACGTTTCATGCACTTGTAAGAGTGTGCAATGTTTTACATGTTATATTTTTATATCAAACATCATGTTAAATGACCGTATAATGGACAATATAAGGTTTATATCACATAATTTAAGAGACAAATGTGTACACGTACTAGCTTAATCATTGATCAAAACAGCACTAATTAAAAAAGGCAGACGTGGTACAACAAAAGAGCTAAAAGAACCGGTTCTTCTTGGTGAGACAAGCCAAATTATTTAGATCACTAAAAAAAAGCCGGCAGCAGCAACAGGAGCAGACAGCAAGCCCTATAAGGCAACACAGATTGGTTCAGATCTACTAAGACAGATCACCTCTCCTTCAATCAGGGATTACATCTATAATAATAATATTATTGTTGTTATTGTTGTTCTTATTATTATTATTTCCATAATACCCAAGGTCGCTTTACATAAAACAACAAATCAAAGACCAAAGGCCTTAGTTCAGGAGAGTGGAGCTGAATGCTGTCCCCAGAAGACTGCACTTGTCTGTGTACAAGATGTAGAGAGGAAACAGGTCCAATAGGTACTGGGGAACAAGGGCACATGTGATTTGTAGGTGAGGAGGAGGATTTAGTATGGGATCCAGGGCTTAACCTGGAACCAGCTTATAGACCAGCTGTTCTGAAAAGAGGGGGCCAACCTAGGGTACACTGATCACACGTCATAAAGCCTTTATACTACGTTGTTGTTCCTACATATATCATTCACATTGATTTATAAATGTCTTTTTTTAGGCTCTTCACTAATGCCCTGATGGCAAATTTCAATATGATGGGGAAGGGGAAAATTAGCCCTTGGCAATCTGTAAAAACAACTTGATTAATGACTTGATTAACCTGGAACCAGTGGAGAGGTGTGGTTAGGGGTGATGTGCTGCCAGGACTTAGTGCGAGTGAGAAATCTGGCAGATGAGTTCTGCATATTGCAGCTTGTCCAGGGCTTTGCTGGGCAGACCAAACAGTAGTCCAGGAGAGTGTGAATGAAGGATTCAGCTGTAGTCAGAGAGTGATGGCTGGAGACTAGAGATATTCTTAAGGTGATAGAAAGCAGATTCAGTGATGAATTTGATGTGTGACTGGAATTAATCTCTATAAAATATCTAATCTGGTTTATTGAAATTTCTGACACAGGAAGAATTTTGTAGATTGCAAATGCAAAGAATCTTTTTATTTTTTTGGGGGGGGGGGGTTGAGAACAAAGACATCAAAAGCACATTACAATTGAGTTTTTATTCACATGTTCCATACATGCATTCAGATACATAACATACAAAAGAAAGAGTATACTGAATATGGAAACTTACACATACTGAGGTAGGTTTTTTTTTTTATGAAAATTTTGTCTTAGAGGACCAAAGTGTAGAGTAAGCACAAAAGGCCAAAAAAAAAAAAAAAATACAGTGTACAAAATAAGGAAGGTAGCAGGGTCATAAATCAATATGAAACATTTCATAACACTGCACCATGTTTATTAGAAAAACTAAAATACATTTTAATTACAAAAATTAAGGATTATTTATACCTATATAAGTTGTATGTTCTCCCAAAGGGTGAGGGACGTTTTTGGCCATCTTGGGCAGCCCTTCTCCAAAATCATTCATTTCAGCATATAACACAGGAGCTTATTTGTCAAATAAACCACAATTTATATAATTATATGTCAACATGATTTTGCCAAAATGTTTTCAAGCATATACTTTACTTTTAGATTGTAGGCTCATTGGAATGAGCATGTTGCCATTTCGTAGATACCCAGTGCCTATATACACACACAATGACTTTATATCTATAAATTTTAACTTGTGTATCCATAGGCACAAACAAACGTAGGTTAAAAAGCTAATTTGCTAGGGAGGAAAAGTATTCATAGGTCACAAAATAATAAAGTACTTTATGCAAAGCTTTGTGATATCAACTGTAAGAATTTGCTTTTAGCAGCATTGTGGTTCAAGTCTAGCCAATTATTTCTGCAGAATAAACACAAGCAAACAAACTACTTGCATTTTTAACAGTGCAGTGTAAACATCACAATGTGAATCCTGTCGATTTGGCTTTAGCCTGACAGCAGTAGAAAACTTTCAATGTGTCAGTAGATCTAGTTGCTTCGGTTTTACTTGAGTGCCTGAAAAAAGATGAGCTATGGTTTCTATATAAAATATATTTTCAAGGTGTACACAATTTACTGCTCTACATTATGCACTTATACCAGAACCCACACCAAGCCCGTGTCTTTGTTGTACTGAGAATAGTCCACAACCCAAAATATTATCTGGTCAGTGGTGGGTCACTTTCCACTGATGGATTGGTTAGAGATTAAAAAATTAGAACAGATCAGCTGCAGCAGCAATTGTAAAACCTGTGCACCTGTATCATAGCTAATACAAATGGCTAGTGAGTGTATACTAAAAAGTAGATCATAAACATGGCACATGAAATGGTTACAAGCACACTGCACCATGACTGCTGGTGACAGGATGTGTACAAACTTTAAAAAATCCATCTTATTTAGAATCCTAAATGACCAGTAAATGTATATTCATTATGGCAAAAAAGTGGTGTTTTTTAAAACAACAAAAATGCTCATGTAAAAAAAATTTGTACCAATTCCATACACCTTTCTGCCATAATGAATTTATAAATCATATATGGTTTAGACCAAAATTTTTATTGCAATCAAGTCAGGAAGTTTCTCTACAACACATTAGTTTCACACACAATCAGTCTGAATGGCTACTCACATTTCAATGATTTAATTATGCATGAATTCTCCTGTAAAGCAGAGATTAAAAACCCTCCCCAGTAGCAGCATCAGCAAGTGCCACTAATGTTAAAGGTAAAATATTAGTGAGCTAAGAAATCATCTGTACTCTGCAACATTTCTTATTAGAAAGATTTGTAGAAATTACTAATACTTTAACTCTAACACCTTAAGCACATTATTTCTAGCTCAGGTAAAACACGTACACTACTTTGTGCATACATGTTCACTTGACATTTTATCAGAACTATATATTTCCCAGATCTCAAGCCAATCAAGCGCCTGGGGGATGTGCTGGACAAACTAGTTCAATCTTTACAAGATTGACAGGTCCTTATAGGATGAATTTGCTAACATCTTGGTACTATATACCACAGAACATCTTCAGAGGTCTTGTGGAGTCCATACCTCAACTGGCCAGTGCTGTTTTGGCACCACACCTACCCACTATAAGGCAAGTGGTTTTACAGTTGGCTAATGCTGTGGGGAATATTATTATGTTCATGTTTACCAATGACCAGATCGTTTATGGGCCATGGTCTTGTACTGCACCACCACATGGTGTTTCTTGTATAAAGTACTGTATATGCTCACTGCCTTGTCAGAATATTTCTTAAGAGAACAATGTCCACAGGACCATCAGCTGGAAATAACCAGGCTGGTGGTCCTCAGCAAGGACAGTGAGGTGTGTAAAAACTCCGCCAAGAAAGTGCATCTATAGGGGAGGTGTTTCAAATATAATGGCCAGTTATAGTAGGTACAAAGTAAGTGCACCGAGTAAACATCCTGCATCGAATATTACATTCACTTTTGGCTTCGAATACTGATTGTGAGTGGTAATGAAATATAAGAATTAGAAATAAATACTTTCAGCAGCTTGAATTATTTTATCAAAGTTCACTGTGCAATTCTTAAATTGGCTGAATGATGCACTGAATAACAGAAAAGTCACTTGTGCTTTTGTCAGATAAGAAAAAAACCTGTTCTCCGTCATGAAGAACAAGTAACTTTAGATCTCATGACAAAAGTGATATTTGCAGAAAGACAGATTTTACATCTCTTATTTTAAATGGCTACAGTCTCTGCAAGATTTCAATCACTTTGCACTGTTGCTCCAAACCTGAATAATAAGCAGTATCATATAGATGTTCCACAAAAAACAACTCAAAAGCTTAAAAAAAGGTTATTTTTGATAGTACTTACCTTTTTACTTAACTCACCTGCCTTTGCTGTGTGGTCACAGTCAACTACAAAAGCTACTTAAAACAGGACAACACTGATTTTATTAAACTTGGCCAGGGCTTAGGTCAGGGCAATGAAGTAATTGTAGGGATTGAGATTGAGTGAAGGGAACTCTGTGTGCTGGGGTGTTAACGGATGAGAAAGCTTTTATGTAATCTTCTTATTTGATTTTCTTTACAAGAGAATGTTCAAGTCAACAGGTCATTTGCAGTAAACGAATGCTAACGTGTACGGGAAAGACAGCAGATGATTGTGTGAAACTCAAAAGATAAAAACAAACAGTGAAATGAAAAACGTTACGGACTGAGTAAGATCAGTCGATGTTTTATTTAGGCGGCTAGATGGAGACAGCGACTGCTAGAACATAACTAAATTTATTATTTAAAGTAATCAAAACAAGCACAGAAATTGATTCACGTTCGCACAACCGATAATTTTAAGAGGAACAGTTTATCATGATATCGAGTCGCATCACCAGTCGAGATGTAGGTTTTAAGAGGTACATATTAAGCAGAATTGTATTGTGACAATAAGAACGGAAAACAATAGGACAAGTAGGACAAGCTACAATATTGGGATTTCAATCACAAGCACGTCCACTGTTTTGTAACGCTAAAATGTCTCAAGAGTCAAGAGTGGCTACAATTTTCAAAGTCTGCGGGAGCGTTTAACCGGCAAAACACACTTTATCTAGGAATACAGAGTAGCAATCTAATATTCAAATTTTAGTTTACTTATACGGTGAGCGGATGGTCATTTGTTTTCCGTGTTTCCTTTAGTTGATGGTGCTTTATCCTAGGAGGTGGTGATGTTTCCAAGTGCTGAGTGGCCAGTGGATGTCGTGCTCGGTTGGCCGGTAAGATGTGATTTGTCGATCAGTCTGTGTGCGCCCAGCTCCGCCGACTATCGTACATTTACCCACTTCCTCCCTCTTCCTCCTCCTCTTACTGGTCCCAACTCTCACATGCAAAATCACTTTCAGAAACATATTTTCTAATCACTGAAGCCATATCAAAGCCATCAACAACAGACTTTTCCAAAAAACTAAATAAATAACAATACACTTAACCTCGGCTGCACAGAACAGTGGCAATATTTTTGGAGCCAGCAGTATCTGATTTCAAATTAGAGCCTTATCTTTCTTAATCATGCTTGTCATACACCATGTCTCAGGATAAATGTCAATAAAACATAACATATGCAAACAAAGAAAACCTACAAGAACAGTACAGAGGTGGGCTAGGTTTCAGTTAAGTAAAAATCTCCAGAACACATCTAGCAAATAATAAATCAGTAATAAGAGATCTACAGTTTCCAAAGCATTAGTTTTTCAACCCTTGGATCTTAAGGCCAAGGCAGTCCCTCACATTCCTACAGAATCTAAACTGACACATGCAAGACATACCACTTATTTAAAAGAAAATGACATAACAAAGCCTCCATTTTAAATGTGGGGGAAAAGTATTCAAAATATGATATGCCTACATTACACTACAAAACATCTGTCTAAACTAAAATACAAAGCAGTGTTCCAGGATCCTCCAATAAGCTGAACTGAATCTATCAAGAAATCAATGAAAACAGTATCTACCCGTTGTCAGAATTAGCTACAACCATCAAAGAATATTCTCTAACTCCCTGAAGATATGTCTCTTTTATATCACTTGCCCTCTACAAAACAAAACGGGAACTCAACTTTTAGGACAAAGCATATTTTAGTAGCCTCGGCCAAAGCCGTTGCTGTACTTGTCTTCCAAGTAATCATCTTTATCAAAGCCTGAGCCAAGTGAATAGCGCTGATAGTGGGAGGACGAAGTGGAGGAAGGAGGAGGAGGAAGTGCGGAGCCTGAGCCACTGCGGGCGTAGTTGCGGGCGTAGCCGGCAGAGGAAGGTGGTGGGGGTGGCGGAGGCAGAAGAGAGCGACGGCTGCCCAAAGGGCTGCGCTCACGGTAGTAGCGAGAGGCGAGAGGAGGAGAGAGCGGTCGCTGCGGAGGCGGAAGACGTCGGTCATAGGGATCCCGCTCATAATAACGCGAGGAGGCAGCGGCATATGGGTCGGGTCGAACGCCCCTCTCATACGCCTCGCGCTCGTAGTAGGCACGGGGAGGCGGTGGAGGGAGAGGAGGAGGTGGAAGACGACCTCGAGGCGAATAGTATTCACCGGGCGGAGGGCGTGGGGGAAGGTAGTGAGGGTGGTGTGGGTGGGGTGGATAATGATGTGGAGGAGGGGGGAGAAAGTCCTCCCCTCTGCCATTTTTGGCCTGGTTACTGCGAGAGAGAGACACAAAGATCTTTTGACCCTCCACTTTAGAATGATTAAGTTCCCTGATAGCCTCCAAGGCCTCATTTTCCCTCTGCATATGAACAAAGGCAAAATTCTTCACAATATCACATTCCACCACCTTGCCAAATGGCTGGAAGAGCTCCTTGATTTTCGCAGCTGTGACACCCTCAGGTACATTGCCCACGTAGATCTTGGTGGCGTTGCGCACCTTGGTGGTGGCATACTCAACAGTGATGCGGGAACCGTTGAGCACATACTTATGCAAAGCAGCAACAGCCTTCTGGGCTGCATCTTCCTCATCCATGTGCACAAAGCCATAGTTCTTCAAAATGTCACAGTCTGACACAGTGCCGTGCTGCTCAAACAACGCACGGAGCTCTGCTTCCGTGGTTGCTGAAGCTACATTGCCAACAAATATCTTCACCATTATTGATGGTTTAGACAAGGCTTCTGTACATATGAGTTAAGGAAGTGGGGTTTGGATGCAAGATGGTCCTTTTCTGTTCCTTTGCAACTGGAGACAGCTCCTAGAAGCAAAAACAGATTTGTAAAAAATAACACCAAGTGCATGTTTTTTTTAACATAACACGACTGACTGTATGGCTGATTCTGTTACAAGGACATTGCCAAATGGGTGATTTCTAAAACAGAGATTAAATCTAGCGCTGGACTTAATATCTTGATTGGAAATTACTAATCCCTGTGCATGAAAATGTATTAGGTATTAAGTTTAAGAATGTTTGTGAAGTTTCCCCTAAAAGTTTAAATCTAGACTAAAAAAAAAAATTCCAATAGTGATTCACTACTGGCACTGCAATTCAGTCCATGGACTGGACTTAACCCGTGTGTGGGAACCTGGACCTTAAAAAAGTAAGAACTGCAAAGACGTAGTTAGAATGTGATTATTGCTTTCAGTAATCACTCAAACAAAAATCACAGTACTGTCTGCAAAATAAGCCTTTGTTCTGCACTATAGACCTCAAACAGGAACTGAACTGTGAGGCCATGCAAATGCAGCTTAACCTTCTGCCATTGTGTGGCTTTTCAGTGTCATGGTAATAAAGGCTTTTGTATAGACCCAAATGTACGCAGGCAAGTGAGCAGCACGTGTTTACAGCACAACAGTGACCTGAAAACGCACTGCTTGTTCTGTAAATATTTTTTATATAGGCTCAATATTTTTCACCTCTCAAACAGAAATTGAAAGAGTTATCACATCTAATCTTTTAGTATACACTTTAGAGTCCAGTATTTTCCGTATTCTGACACTGTGCTGGTTTCTCCAATCGGTAGTTGAGATTCAGTCACGTTCCAAAAAAAAATCAATACAACTCAATCGATCACACGTAGTACAGTTGTCCTAAACACGACTCAAACAGCATTTTAGATACGTGATTTAAAGCAGACCACCACTACACCTCGGTTGTAACTCGTTTTGACGATGCAGATCTTACCCGGAAGCAAAATGCAACAAATTCGTCGTAACATAAAAGCCTGAAAGTTTGATCATGCAAAAAAGAGAGGAAATGACACAGACTTTCCGCCATGTCTGATGCTATTGTGGCGCTGGCTAAACGAGCAAAACTAGATGAAACCGAGAATATCCACTCAGTCTTACTAATAAGACTACCGGGGTGGAGTCGTATGTGGCTAAACATGTTACAACACACCGAACCGACACAAGCTTTGTCAAGCAGCCACAAAGAACAAGTTAGGAGGCGAACCGAGTGCTAGAGAACTAGCTCTATTGCCCCAAGCAGTACTGACTGAGCACAGCTAATAACGGCTAAACAGCCTTTACACCATGTGTAACTGTTTACACATAGACAAATAAGAACCCCGATCAAACGAAGATATCGGACAATCATAAAAACATTTTAGAAATACTCAAATCTCACCGTAATGCGAGTCGTCTTGTGAGCTGCTCGGCCTGCGGGTCGGTTTTGTTTCTAACCGAACGCTCTGATCCTCATTCCTTGTTGCTCTTCGGGGATAAATAAATTTTTTTTAATTGAATTGAATTGAATTCCCAACACTTCCGGTCTCAAATGTTGCATTCTTATTGGTGGATCACTGCCTTCAGAGCTGTCAATGATCGCCTCGAGCGGGGCTTCAAAAGACACAGCATGTGCATGACGACTTCTGGGGCCTGAACTGCGAAGCGCGTTAAACTAACTCAGACTTAACTCGAGGTTGACTAAACGCGGTTGTCCCACGTGGCGTTAATCGGTACTACAACGCCAGATAAGATGCTGATGTTGAGTCAGAGTTAACTTACTACGCTCTGTGCTCGGTGTGCATTCAACAGCGCAAGTCACCTTTTCGAATCACGGCGCGATCACCGTACTTCACGGAGGAAGAATGTCTGATCATCATAGTCTAAGGGGAGCACAAATCAGTGCTGCAGTGCAAGCCAACATCACAGCAGCCAACAAAGACACGCAGGCTTGTTGGCAATGTATTGCTGACCGAGTAAATGCGTAAGTACATGTGCATTGTGTTATGTTCTTAGTTTTCATTAGTAGACTATTCAAATGTGGTCTGAAAATTTATAAAACACTTTAAATAAACATAGGGGTATGTAGATGTGTCACACGTCAGAGGTAATGCGCCCTAATTTAATTTAATTAGCCCACTGGGAGGTTACTTAGTATTTAATCCTGTGTTAACAATAACTGTTAACATTTTAGATGCAATTGCAGTGGGAAACGTACTTGGCTGCAAATAAAGATATAATATTGAAACAATTTCTAGTGGTAGGCTCATGTATTAATAGTTAATGCATTAATATGTCTACCCATTATGAGAGGTGTAGTGTGTCTTGGCTCCAGCTAATAGCTTGTTTCATTGTTTTACAATGAAACACGATACCTGCACATTGATTTCCGATTTACATGATTGCCCTCTTGCTCTCCCAGGGGTCCCCTGATAGGGATGTGTGTGCAATTCAATTACCCATGGAGATCATATGGGAAACTGTGCTCAGTTTAAGCCTCACTTCACCTGCAAATAGACTATTTTACAAGAAAAATAAAGATAAAAATACATTTACATTTTACATTTATGGCATTTAGCTGACGCTCTTATCCAGAGTGACGTACATCAGTGCTCAAGTAGTCCACATCTGTATCTTAAACCTGTATCTTAAAACTAAACTTAAGTCAACATCCACCATTCAACCAAGTTACTGCACGCTCAGTACACCTAAACAACACCTGTCAAAGAAAGTCAGAAGTTAAGTAAGGAAGGGATGGGGTTAAGGGTTTTTTTTTAATATTATTTTTATTATTTTAATTATTAGTATTAGTATTATTACTGAGAAATAAGCAAGCAAAATGAGAGACATAGTTAGTCACCAAGGTGCTCCTTAAAGAGGTGGGTCTTCAAGTGACGCTTGAAGACAGCAAGGGACTCCGCAGATCTGATAGGAAGAGGGAGTTTGTTCCACCATAGGGGGGCCAAGACTGAGAAGAGTGTTGACGCATGTTTCCCTCTTCTTTTAGCAGTGTAGGCTCAAGATGAGCGTGCTTGAAGCCCTGAGAGGACGAGAAGAGATACGTTGTTTGATCAACGCTGTTATTCTTGGCCTTGAAAGCAAGTGTTAAGGACTTGAACTTAACACAAGCAGCCACAGGGAGCCAGTGAAGGTTCCTTAATAAAGGTGTGGTGTGAGTGAACTTAGGAACGTTGAAGACTAACCTTGCGGCTGCATTCTGAATCAGCTAAAGTGGTTTACTTATGGAATGGTTTAGTCTGTGGAAGTCCAGCCAGTAGAGTTGCAGTAGTCCAGTTTGGAGATGACCAGAGACTGAACGAGAATCTGTGTAGCTTTCGTGGTGAGAAAAGGTCGGATTCTTCTGATGTTGTCGAGAAGGTATCTGCATGTTCTGGAGATCTGGATAGATCTTCATCTAGCATAACACCAAGATATCTTACCTTCTTAGAAGGGACAATGACGGAGTTCCCAACAGAAACAATGAGCTCGTGGCTTGGTGAAGGACTCCCTTCGATGAAGTCCACACATCCCTGGTGGTTTTAACCTCTGTCATACCAAGGGAGCAGATTACCCATTAGGCTAGAAGGTGGGTACCATCCGACCTCCCTGTATTTTGTGGTAATTTAGCCTAGTGTAGCAGGTCATTTCTTATTTCTGCTAAAAGTACAATGTAGTGCAGCTCTTTGGTACCATCCACACACAATGGATTAGCCTGACAACACCCTAATAACTTTTGTCTACAAGTGTGTTGTCATGATTGGGTCATTTGTTTATATCGGGAAGCTGCAGTTAACCTCATACCTGTTATGTTTTGCAGTCTTTAGTTGGAGCAAGCAGAAACCTACACCAAAGTACAGTAAACCATAATATACGTTCCAAGAGCATCCACGTAGTGAAAAACCACGTTATGTGGAAAAAAAAGCCTAAAAAAGCCTATTTGTATAGTGTAAACCCTAAATATGCCCCCAAAACACTTTAATTTCATTTCAAACTCATTAAAATGAAAGAAAATGTAAAGGTAAACCCATATCTGTACTGTACAGTTTACACTGAACTGCTGTCTCCCACAGAGCTAGAATGTAAAATACCAATGTTACCCCGTATAGACTACTGTAATTTGGTATAAGCAGGTAAATACAGTAATAGTTGAATTTACAGTAATAAAAATAGAGGGCTTTGAGAAGAACAAAACGAAAAACACGAGAACACTTGAGATGCTCCACGGGGGAAATTCTGGACTGCAGCTGCCAGAGATGCGTGACATGGCAGCAGCCAATCAGCAGCAAGGAGAAATAAATAACGTTCTTGGATTGGCTACTTTCAAACTTCCCGCATTAGAGTACAGGTGACTGTGACGTCCGGGCCTCATCCATCACGCCCCCCTCATCCTCATGCTGATTGTTTATGTTTGGGGTGGCGCTGAGGCTCGTTCTGCCACGCATACATAAACAACCAGCACATGAACAACCCAGTACGAGGACGAGGAGACGTGGTGGACGAGGCCTAGACAACACAGTCAGCCTTACTCAAGTGGCAGGAGATTTGGAAACCCGCAATGGACTGAAACCAAGACTGCTGATCCGCGTTAAAGCACTGTATTGTCACTAGACTCCTGATTCTGATACCATTATGGAATTAAATACCACTACAGTTTGCGTGAAAGCAAAAGGAGTTTGCCTTTAAAGGCAGAAACAAACAAAAAGAGACAACAAGCCATTCAACTTTCATTGTTTATTCTCATAATATAATCTTCTCCAGACAAAGGCAAAAAAAGACTCATTCCAGTGCAGCACATGGAAACCAACCAGCAACTCTATTACACTGCAATCCACCTATAATTACTTAATTGGCCCTTAATTAGCTTCTGATATGTGACACCTGCGAGCAGGAAAAAAAAACTGTCTGGGCTTAGAGTGCAGCAAGGTGATTCCCCTCTAGAGCACTGAAGGTTCAAGTCCACACTTCCACTCAGTTTGGATAAGACACATTACTGTGATATAAATGTTACCGGGTTAGAGAATTAGTGAACTGTGGCTGTATTAATGTGCCTAGCATTTCAGTCTTAAATACCCATCATTAACTGTACTGTACATTCAGTGTGTCAAATCACCAATTGTTCTCTCTGTCTCTGTTTATGAACAGATAACCTGGAATTGGAATTAAGAAAATCAAGTAATGTGGAGCCTTACCATAGTTGGTGTTTGGGGAAGCAGGGTATGGGGAATTACAGCTTGTTGAGACAGTAGCTGGTTTGAGTTTGTAATAAAAGAGCCACCAGCATAGTTTTCATTTATTACATCAACATCCTTTCTCCATCAGGATAACCTTAAAACAAAAGACTGAGGATCAAGGAAAAAAAAATGAGCAAACAAAACTCGTCACAAAAAAAGAAGACAACAAAAGTGGGTGGGGGATGATGTGGGGACAGAAAACCCAAACAAGGAAAAAACACCTACCAAAAGGAAGGCCCTCAAAACATCCATACACATGTGTCCCTCCCCCACAACCCATCCCAACCCTCCAGTATCAATTGAAGTCTCTAAACTCTTCACTGCCCCATCTCTGTGTTTGCCACCGCTTTCCAATGTCCCTTGCAAAGTTTGTTCAGTCTCCTCATACCCTACTTTTGGGTCCCAGGAAACAGTTCAGTCTCATCCTCTTCCTCAGACAGAGTTAAACAAGCTCACAGTTTTAGCTCATTGGCAATCTTAGAGGCGATGTTCTTGAAGGCAATTGAGGTGCCCGCGATTCGCTTGAAACGCACCCCGTTGAGCGAGAGACGCGGTAGCTTGCACACCTCCATCTCCCACTGGACAAAGTCCTCACGGGATGGCTTTCCTGACATGCAGAAAAGCATGAAGCACTCACGCAGCTCATATTCGCAGCTATTAGAGTCCAGAACTTTGCGGATCTCCTTCATCATGTCACTGGGCTCCATGGAGGATGTGGTCTTCATGCTCCATGTGAAGCGCAGCGAGCGGGGCTTGGTGTCCTTTGCGGACTGAGTGGATGAAGGGGTGCTGGACAAAGGGGAGGAGGAAGACACAGAGTCCTTGTTATCTTCACCCGCTAAACCGTGGGTACCTTTCTCCACCTTGTCTGCAGTGCTTAGCATGGGTCTTAAATGGAGATAATAAAAAGAGAAATACATAAGAAATTTAAGTGAACAAAAGAAAGCAAATTCAACTATCACAGCATTATAATGTAAAGACAGGTTCAAGTCATCCGCTGAAGACTTCACTGAGCAATGCTATGGCATGTATAGTGGTATGAGGCTGAACTGGGCAAGCATATACTATAGTAGCACCGTAGCCTCGCCCACACAAAAAACAAAACAAAACAAAAAAAAAAAAACCAAAAACAAAAACAGGGAAACAGCTGAAATAAAAAGATGCAGAACTACAATGCAGTCAGACCCATCCCAGACACCCTCAAAGATTCTGTACAAAAGCTACACAATAAAAGAAAAAGGGGAACAAGATGTACATGATCTACGTGAAGGATGTGCAATTTCAGTTTTCAAAGGCTAGTGTACAGCAGAGTTTTCATCAGGTCTGAAACCTTGTTCCAAACCCAAACACAGCCTGAGAATTTTCAGATGAATTCTGAGACCTGATGCATTTCTGAGACTGGATGCATTCTGATTCTGAACCCAAGTCCATAATTTAACCTGAATTCATTCAATTTTGAATAAACTTTTCACACTGCACTGTTCTCACCTTATCTGGTGGAGATATCATAGTAAGATTTTAGCCTTCACCTGTTTGATCCTAAAGCTATTTTCTTATGATGTAATTAATAACAGTGTTTTTGACATAAAATAGAGGTATTGTTGAGTACCCAAGCCAGACAGACATTTGAAAACTGATGTCCAAACCCAAAAAACAAGACATGACCAACATTTCATTGTTAAGTGACTATCCAGTTTAATAACTGCCCAGCTTAAACATCCCTGATTCAACAAACACTAATTATCAGGTGTGGCAAGAAATGAAACTGTGCTGGACTCTGGTCTTCTAGGACTGCAAAAAAAATAAAGTGGCTATGAATGTATGATTAAAACAAGATGACAAACTGTTCACATTCCATTTAATTGGTGTACTACAAAATATCTAGTTGTGGTAATTAGTTGAAATTGCTGTAATTTAATTAAGACAGAATTAAAAAAAAAAAAAAAAAAAAAAATCAAGCATCCAAGATCAAACACTACTTTGATTCAAAGTACTGACTGTGTCTGTTTGATTATGTGCATTTTTTTTTTACGCTGATCAGCACTTATTTGATGTCCTCACCTGCTGGCCTCATCTCGACCCTCTCCTTCATATGGATTCCTCAAAGAAAATTAGCACAAGTTTAGTCTCTCATTTATGCTTATACCATTTGAAATGGCTAATTACAGAACATTTATAACACTACCTGAGGCTTCAATTCCTTGATTTTAAAGAAAACTCTTTTTGCAATATCTTTTTATCATAACTGCATAAAAATGTTCATACTGAAACTGCAGACCAATAGCTACTGGAGTAATACAGCTAAACGGTTTCTGTTAAATTAGATTTTACTGTATGTATGGCCTAAAAATGTGGTAGGATTTTATAAACAAACATGAACACCCTGAAATGAAATTAAGAGAATTAAAGGACAAACACATCTACAGAAAAAAGGTTGAGTGGTGAACCACTTCCATTTCCTCAGATAAGTGCGCAGAATGGAGAAGATGCAGAAAGCATTTTCTTACAGTCCCTTCACCCCACTTAGTGTAGAACCTCTTTTCGCAAACACTCCAACCCACAGGGATTGGCACATACTAGCCCTTACACACCCACTGCTGTAGAGAAGCTGTTTTTCTTCCACATCCGTTTGTCTACCACAACTTAATTTTTAAATACTGCTCGCAAGAGATGTTAACCAACAGCCAGAAGCTATGTCACTACAAAAGCTAAACAAATATACAGTCAGTGAGTGTGTATGTATGCATATATTCATCTTAACTGTCATGTAAAGGTAAACTATTATGGAAACTGTAGCACAAATAATTCCTTGTAGATGCCATAATTTTCCTGTACTTGTGTGCATTTACTCCTAGCAACTGCATCGGGAGCCAGATGTGCTCTGTGTGCAAAATAACTTGACAAGGTAGAAGCAACCCCCCAGGGAAGCAACCCCCTCAAAGACAAACCCAGCATAAAGACAAAAGCAGTACATCAGCACCCAACAGGTCATTTAGTGCAGCCATTAGAATTTGTGAGGAGTAGACCATACACAGAAAGAAAGGAAAGACTTGTCCTTGGCAGCTCTGGCATTTAAGCAGAGTCTACACCCTGTTCCCACCCGGCACAGCTTGTGTGCGTTTAGATGGACTTAATTACAGTTATTATACGTCTGAAGTGCTCACTTTCAAGACGAACGTACTAAAACGCACCAACTTTGACACTGCATGAAGTGTACAGTTAGGTAGTTATTGTAAATCTACTATGAAACATATTTTGAAATGGTTTCAGAGAGTATTTGGATTCTCAAGGTCATAGATGCTTCAGATTCAGAGTATGCTACTTAACTGCATTGTAGGGAAGTTGTATGAACTTCCTGAGGCATAACAAACACTGACCAGAGACCACAGGCACAGACAAAAGGAGAGGGTTAAAAAGATGAGAGCAGAAATGGAATCAAGAGTTATTCATGGAGAGGATGTAGAAAAAGAAAGAGGGCTTGCGATGGAGCAGGTTGGACAATGGAAGCAGGGTATTAGTAAAAGGCAAAACTATGGAGAAGTTTACAGTCTACATCAATTGGACCAAGACACAAAAGACCACATGTGAAAAGAAGATAGAGCATAAAAAATATCTTTGGGATGACTCAAGGGTAGTGTTATAGCCTACCTTCTGGGGAATCTGAATGAGAGATTTCTATAAAGAAAAAGGTGGGAAAGAAAAAAGTAGGGAAAGTATGTTCTTAAAATGTGTGGAAAAAGACAACAAATTTGAAGAAAAAAAAAAATATATATATAGAGATTAAATACTCCCAGGTAGCCTGTCAGGGAAAATAAGTTAGGGGGCAGCATGGCCTGAGCAATAAGGAGAGCATTTATGTGATAGAACAAGATAATGGAGTCATACTAGGGATGAAGTTGTGATGACTCGAGACATGCAGAGCCAATTAATACAGAATTGTAATAAGGCATGTTTCTTTATTTCAAGATTAATGAGATTAATCAAGATTAATGAGATTCATCTTGTAGGTCCAAGCTCATGGTTAGGTCAATAATAGCATTTTTCACACTGAAAATTCATGTCTGCTCCAACAGTCCTTCATAACGAGGGACCAGATCTTAACGGCAAATATCTGTGCCGCTCCACACCAGCTCGTCCTGAAAGAGGGGAGTACTGCAGAGAGTCAACAGGCCAAATTGACATCTTCGTCACATCACACACAAACTAACACACATTTAAAAACTACTTAAAAGGAGCATTGCACACTTGACTATATTGATGTAATTTATATAGAATTTACTTTTTTTAAATAATGCAGTTGAAAGGCACTGACTTTTCTTAACCAACTTATTTTCTTGTGTCTCACCACTAGGTTCCGTTTTTATAATTTGTGTGCTCCCAAATATAGGTTTACATTCACACAATGTCCTGACATTTCAATGAAGGATTTTGTTTGGATTGCTCCTTTAAATGGTCCTTTAAAAGTTTTGGTCTAAAACTTCCATTTAAGAATCAGAATCACACTGAAACCTCAGCTGGGTTAGTGTTCACAAAGACTCAGTTCCAATGGTTTTGAACTCACCTCCGTACAAATTTGGACGTGAATTTGCTAAAGATGCCTGTACCAGGGCGACGAACGTGGCTGTTCCCATGGGAGAGGGAGGGGGATGCTGGGGGTCCATTGTAGGCCGAGGCATGCTGGTCTCGTGTGGCTCTTGGTTGGCCTGCATGGAAAGTGCTTCTGCTCGTCACCCCTCTGGGGAAGTTCGTACGCTCTGCTCCTGTGGAGCTGCTTATGTTTTGGGTTGAAGGAGACACCACTGGAACTCTTTGTGGACCGGTGCTGTTTTTGTCAGACATAGAAGGATCAGAGAGTGCGCTAACAATTGTGTAATAGCCATGCAGAAATTACTTAAATTGTTTTAATCACAAGTTTGCTTTACTTAAAATATTTATACTGACTTCATACATAGGAGGGAAGCAAACATGTTAAATTGTCACTAACATTTCTTCCTCGCTGGCCCACTATTTCTGTGAGAGAACAGGCGATCATATCCCTCTTGTTTGCAAACAGCTTTTGAAAGACTTTTAAATAAATACTTCCTTTGGAAGACTAGGTGTTCACCACATTAAGGCTTATAAGTAAGCAAATAAGAAAATCTGAATAAACTTAAATGTTTCCACATTCCACAATTCCATAACTGAATGAAAGCACTGGCTGTTTAGAAAGTGCTGTTACCTCTTACTACAAACACATCTATGTATCAAACTGTGTAACACCTAGAATTTGAAGGACATATACAACCAAAAATTCCCTTCAGTTTTTGCAGCAGCATAAACAATAGCTCTGTTTTTAGAAAAAACATCTTTCCATCTTTCATTTTCAATACTGCACAAAATGTAATTTTCAAAATAAAAAAAAATAACAGTAAAAAGCTCCAATTACGAAAATCTGAAACAATACTACCTCTTCATTAGTACAGTCTTTAAAGGCCTTTAGAGTAGTGTTTCTAATCCGTGGTCCTGGAGGCCCCCTATACAAAATTTCGTATTTTTCTTGCCTCAACACAATCACTTCAACACACTGAAGACTAACTGAGCTGATTAGTTGCATCAGGTTTGTTGGGATCTGGTCAAATGTGCAGTGCAGGGGGCCTCCAAGCCCAAAGGAAACAATGGGTTGATAAACCAGTTATTTCTCAAATTTCCATAAGAATAACAAGATGTCCTATAGAAAAAAAAACCTGTCACTCCTTTAAATGTGGCTAGCCTTCTACAAATACTTCAAACTCAAATTATCTAAATATGAGTCAATCAAATCCAATATTGAAACAGTTACTATACAAGACTTCCTTTTGATCTCCAATATTTCAAATGGAAACCATAATTTACATATATTCAGGTTTTAATTTAAGATTAAAAAAAAAAAAGAATTCTGCTGGAAGAAATCCATGCATGCAATCTGGGGCAAAGTTTCAAATCCTGTGGCATGAAGTGTAATCCTGTGAGACAAGGTTTCAGAGATATGGTTTTGTGTGCCAGGCCAGTGATTTAATGTCAGGTGACCTGACATGGGCATAAAATACACTTAGCATGTTCAAACCACTCTCAGTCTTCACTAGATCATTCTTAGGACTGTGCCATCATTTGCAAAGAACAAACTTGCAGAGATTTCTTTAGGTGTGTTTGTCCAGTCACATATGCCTTCTTGAACAAAATATGCATGCATTGTAGTGGTAAGTCAAAGCAGAACCATCCTGTTTATGGAATGAAGTTCTGGATAGTGTTAGCTCTAAAATAAATAAATAAATAAATAAATAAAATAAAAATCATAAAGAACAGAGAAATTGGATAGTTAGCATGCTGTGACAACCTTGCTGTTAGAGGACGATCACAAACACCTTTGCATATGGAACTTCGGTCTTCACACATGCACTTTATAAGTAAATGTTGTTGAATAGAGAATGCACTTTTACACAGATTCAAGGCCATTCATGGCATTTCCATTACAGTGTATTTAGATTTTATCCCACAATCTAATCAGAGTCCTTTAATATTGAGTACTGACTGATGGAAAGTCTGTTCCAAAACTTGTAAGTAATACAAATTAATTATTGTACATAATAAACTGCACAGTGCACACTTCAGTAACTTAGGCAAGAAAACAAAAACAAACAATTAGGTTATTAGGCTGATAAACACTTCGTAATAAAATCATACTATGTGAACACAGTGACTAAACTGGTAAACGTTGGGTTTTGTTTGATACAGACTTAATATCCACCTACAAATGGCCAACAGTTACTTTGAATAAGATTACTTCATTTTTAATATGTGCATAAAGATATACAGTCTAACAATCTGAATTAGCCTGTTCTCTCTGCTTTACATGCTTCGTTACTGCTAATGCTCATACCACAAAGGAAACGTTTTTGCCACCCTTTTGTGTAAGTGGAAAGCGTAAGTTTGATGTATTTTTAAAAATGTATGATGTCCACATGCTGTGGAAAATGTCCATTTAAGGTACCTCTGCAACAGTGCCATGCAAAATGCAAAAAAATTAAAGCAATACCTGATACATTAAAATTACAAGTTATGAGTTATTAGGACATCCACAGTTATCTGGGGTGGATATTTATCTGAGGTCTAAATCAATGTAAAAGTGCTACAGGAAAGGGTATTTACAGGTATTTACAGGTTTCATGGTGAAGTTAGCATGGAGTGGGAATTATGTGAAGTGAAATAATGCAGAATGGAAAGGGCTGTGGAGGCTCTGAGGGTATACATGGCATTCCAGGGAATAAAGCACCAGTTGTTCACATGGTAAGACTATATAGGGTATCTTCACCCAGGCTACAATTATACTACTTCAATCGTAGTCTGCCTAATACTGTCAACCTAAGCTATTCTCTGAAGTCACTAAAGGTCACTGAGATAACTAAATTACAATGTCCCTATCTTCATGAGACCAGCTCTTTGCTTCTGGCCCAAAGTATGGGCTGAGCTGCCACTTGCCTGGCCCGATGTGCATGGAGGTCTGGGGGGTTAGGGTGGACCGAAGTGGACAGGGACTTGTGGTGGCAGGTGCGGGAGGAGAAAGAGGAAGTTAGAACAGTAGCTGCAGGGGTGGTAGCGGCTTGGGACCCCGAAGTGCTCAAGCTGGGGGAGAAACATCCACAAGAACCCTCTCCACAAACCCCCTCAGACAGGGGGTGGGAGTAGAGTGTGAAATGCCCAGGTTAGAGAATGAGCTAATGAAGGAATGGTTGCTTTCTGAGGGAAGAGTAGAGGGTACAGCACCAAAAACTCAAAAAGACAACACTAGCATTTTGTGTATTAAAGCTCTAATAATGCAGGCTGGTCTTCACAGGCACTTAATTTGGTTGGAAGCATTACTTACTAATGATTAAAGACACTGTCAAAATGAAGACAAACTTGCATTTTCTTAGTGTAGCTTAATAGTTAGTTTATTCATTCTAAAGGCTAATCAAGGCAAGCTGATAATGCAATCACAGGTATGTATAGGGCCGCATGATTTACATAGAAAAGCAACAAGATGCACAAAGGAGGTAAAGACCTAGAGGCTAAAACAACTCAACATTCCAGACAGGAAAACTAAGGACTGAAAATCACAAGGTATGAATTCACATTCAATGCTTTCCATGTCACCTTCCTTACAATCATGTAACCACAGACACAGTAGCAGCAACATAAGCATCAGACCAAACATAGCATAAAATAAAGATGAAAGACCATTCAGGAATGAAATCTGTGATGTGTAAATAGCACTATGCTACTCAAATCTTTTGCTGTGCTGCAAACGTCACACAGTGTGACATTTTCTCCCATTCAGCCTTGGGACAGCAGTATAGATTCCAAGCAGACCATGCTGCCACTGCTGCCATTTTCACTCTCTGATCAGGCTGCCTAAACATCAGTAAACCCTGATTAAGCAGCGGCGTTTGTGTGTATCAGGGTCAATCTGTGTAATACCTGAATGTGTGTCAGTGTGTCTAAAGTGCTCCCCTTCGTATGAGTACAACACTCTCAACCATTTAAAAGGAAGTCAAATTACTGCTACTGGCAGCTGATCACTTATCAGGTTCTTGTGTAAGATTCATGACTGGATCTCAGCAGCGATAAATATCTTCTTTTTTTTTTCCCCCAAATGCAAGCTATTTGGGAAGCTAAATGACAGAATAATGTTTGAATTTCAGTAAATCAGGTGATGCCTGCAACAACCTTGTTGTCATCATTTCAGACTATATCTAAATGAAAGAAGGCACTTAAAGTGAAAAGGTATAGTTTCCAGGACCTACCGCTAGAAACAGAAAAGTCTGCAATGTTTTACTGTAGCAGCTCATTACACATATACAGTATATCTACAGTATATTTTCATGATTTCTACTGCCATCCGATCTACATTAGTAGTTATAAGAGATGATTTATATGACATTTGGTCTTGCAGCAATTTAATGCTCCTAACTCCCAAAGGTGCTGCAAATCCTGCATGCTGGAATTCAGCCTCATGCTTGGACTGAACCGTGAGGCCAAATGCATGTAAGTGTGTGTACATAACAGGATTATGTTTCCCATGGTGGCATGGTGGCAGCCAGAGTAGGTCAAGAGCAGCTTGTCACTTCACTGCAAACACTACTGTCCACAAACACACCCTTCAATATATGGTGTACATGCAATGTGACACCTTGCCCACAAAAGAGCAAACAGATCCAAAAGTTAAATAGATGCTACTGGGGCATACACAGATTGCTATAAATTACAAAATGCATGCATTATGTCATCTTGTGAGTGTGTTGGTGTGTCTATACCTGTCCTTGCCATTCTGCACACCCAGAATAGCTCTCTCAGGGGAGCTCCTTCCACGATGTGTACCAGTGGAGAGAATGCTGTTCTGTACAGTGCAGAAATTAGAAATTACGACATCAACTAAATTCCATTAATATAGCCATTCAGTACAACAAAATTAAAATACCAAAGGCTACAATCTTTGCTCTCCATGTGGAAAATATTGATTCATGAACCTAATAAATTGTTAGTATGTACTGTTGCACCTCTAAGAACTACAATAAGCACTGCACTCATAATGACAACAATCCAAGTTACACAGTGGGCAGTTATAGTGCAGAAAACGTGAACTCACAGTGGAAGGGGTCGGGGTTTTCTTGCGATCGCCTATAGCCAAAGGGCTTGGGGGAACTTTAGGAGAGCTGCCTGAGCTTTTTCTCCCATAATCTTCAGCCAAATATTTGCTATCCCCCTGAGAGCGCTTAGATGAGACAGACGAACCTACAGCAAGGAAAGAAAACATCACAAAGGGATACGAAAATAAGCATGAAAAGGCCAAAGAATCAAAACGCTAAGCAAAATTTTAATAAGCTAAATTTGTCTTACTTTGATCTGTAGATCTGCGAGACTTCTGATTGACGGTACTGCGCTGTACCTTGTGAGAAGGCGACTGGGCATTGTTTGCGAGGTCAGTGCTTGGACGGGGTTTTATTGAAATTTCATCCAGCTGAAAGAAAAACAAACAAAAACTGTAACCGCTATTTAACTTTTCTGTTCTAGTGTTTGTGAAGCATCTGCATACCTCTGAATTTCTGTAGTCCAGTAACAAGTATGTTGCCATGACTTCATCATATTTCTGGCTGACAAGGGATTCCTGTATTTCATCTTGAGAGTATCCCATCTGTAGCATAATGTCTATTAAGTGCGCAGAGGAAGAACTTAATTACTAGCATTCAAAAACCTGATCAAGTCAAAATGAATTAAGAATGAACATCAAACACCTCTATATCAGCACTGAGGGAACAATACTTAAGAAAATTATAAGCAGACAGACAGACAACAAAACAGAAAATCAATAGAAACATGAGCCAGTTCGGCTCCTAGTAAATGCTTTCAATTCTGAGCCTGCACCAAAGTTTTACCCAAGCACCAAGTCACTAAAGCACTACCCCTCTCTTCTCATCCCCTTTCCTATAGTCCCCCAGCCCACTGGCAGTAGACGTCTGCCCCACCTCTCTTCCAAACCCCTTCACTGCTGGGGTGCTGACCTGTCCTCTTGGGGTCTTTGTAGTCAGGTTGGGGCTCAGTGTAGGGCTTCAGCTCCTCCTCTTCATAGCCCACGTTCATCCACCTATCCTTCATGATCTGCTGCTAGACATAAGCACAGAGATGGGCAGACAGGAAAAGACAAGAAAGTTTGAGAATAGGTTTTGGTCAGCAAATGGATGGAATGAAGATGGAGAATAACGGGAGTCTAATGGGAGAGTCTGCCTTTTGACAAGAGAAGCAGAGTGACTGCAATAAATGTGATTTATTTATACGATGAGGAAAAGGAACAGATTGTGGCAAATTTCAAATAAACTACTGGTAAATAGCACAATGCATATTGTTAATCCAGCAGTTGTTGTCATGACTGAGAATATCATTCAGACGCCAGTACTAACCTCAAGACTGCCTCTCTTGGTTGGGTTGAGAATAAGGAACTTTTTTAATAGGTTCTCACAGTCTGTGGACATGTAGAATGGGATTCTGTACTTGCCTCTGAGAACACGTTCACGCAACTCCTGCAAAATCAAGTCACAGGACCCTTTAGAACTTTACTGTGAGTTCTAAAGCTGTCAACCCAAAGAGGTTTTCTTTAGTCATGCTCACCTTTAGGTTCTGTCCATCAAATGGCAGAGAACCACTGACCAGTGTATACAAGATGACCCCCAAACTCCACACATCCACCTCTGGGCCATCATACTTCTTACCCTGGAAAAGTTCTGGAGCTGCATAAGGTGGGCTGCCGCAAAAAGTGTCCAGCTTGTTGCCCAGTGTGAACTCATTACTAAAGCCAAAGTCAGCAATCTTAATGTTCATGTCTGCATCCAGTAACAGGTTTTCAGCCTAGGCAGACAAAGAAATCAGACATCTTAACAAACCTGCAATAAAACAGGATTATCAATAAAACAAAATGAATCAAGTTGAAAGGCTAAAAGGCTCACCTTAAGGTCTCTATGAACAATGCACTTTTGGTGACAGTATTGCACTGCTGAAACAATCTGAAAAGCAGACCTTACAATTTGAAAGCTGTTCAAAAGACGCTACATACCTCTGATGAAATGCTTGATGTTCAAAACAGTACAGTCCACTCAATGTACAGGATAGCTGTCTCACCTGTCTAAATTTGGCTCTGGCTTCTTTTTCTTTCATTCTTCCATGGGCAACAAGGTAATCAAACACCTCACCTATAGAGGAAAGAATGAAAGAGAGAATAAAAGGAGAACAGTCAAATGTGGACAAAAACTTGATATAGTGTGAATCACGAATAGCACAGATATACACAGAAAGCCAAAATAACTAGTTTTACTGCACAGCGTTGCAGCAGGAGCCATCGTTTAGTATCTTGTCTGGAACTCTACTAAACACAAACTAGAAACACTGAGTATACCTGGGCTATATACTTAAAACTGGAAAGGGATCGTCCATTTCTGCTGATGGATATTGTTGTGTGTAGTGTATTTCACCACAAGATGATGGACAGATGAAGTAGTGACTTAGAGAAGGAGAGATGAGGGAGAGCTCTGACCTCCACTGGCATACTCCATAACCAGGTAAAGGGTCTTCTCTGTCTCTATCACTTCAAATAATTTCACTACATGGGAAAGAAGAAAGAGATGAAAAAGGAGATCTCTGTAAATAAAAAAATTCAAAACAAACAAAAGAAAAGAGAAATGTTACTGCGTTTAAAATTTGTTTCATCCGAGTAGCAGTTCTTCTCAACTCTCCAGGAACACCCAACCCCCCCCCCCCCCAAAAAA
>JBBIGA010000022.1:8437221-8451628 GCA_037576975.1 Alestes dentex | reverse complement strand
AGAGAGATCGATAGCGCGCAGGTGGTGGGGTTGTCGCGCGCGCTCGCTCTCTCTCTCGCACACACACACACACACACACACACACACACACACACACACACACACACGCCCACACACACTACTATTGGTCTAGGATGATGTCATGCATTTCGAGGCCCCACCTTCAACTCCAGCATCCCCATCCATTCCCCCCTCCCCTCCAGCCTCCTCCTTATCCTGTCTGAGCGTGCACGCGCTTCACAACACGGCGCACGTTCACGCGCGTCTATGGTCACACTGTGCTGCTGGCGCTTGCATCCAGACTTACGCGCGCGCACACACGCACACGGCCGATCGGTGACTAAACGCTGGATGCTGGTATATTGTAGCGCATCCTGTCCGCGCGCGCCGAACGCTCACGAAGAGGCGTTAGCGTCCTTTATTTTATATAATAACAACACTAATAAAAATAAAATAATAATGACAATGTCCGTTCAGTTCGTGCAGAGCCTGCGAAAACGCAGCTAGCCATGTAAATCACGCAGCGGAGCGAAGCCGTGCACGGGCTTGAAGAATGACGATACAGCGGACAGACCGGGAGTAACGTAAGTGTTTTAACCACATTCCCTGTTTCATTAGTAGGAAAGGGCCTGTGCCATACTCACACGAACTGCGGCAGCCTCGCCAACATTTCGTCTCAAGAAAGACTAGACGTGGTGACAGTGATTTATTCTAGGCCTGCAGAACTGCATATACGGTCAGAGCTAATTATTACAGCGGGTCATCTCTGTTTAAGCCAGGACTTGTACACTCCAAACACACCACACACACACACACACACACACACACACACACACACACACACAGGTAGTCGTCAGCAGTGTTACAGAGGCGTACTACGGACGAGACGCGTGACAGTGTGGGCTAACAGCGTACATGGCCTGTTCAGAGGGCATTTAAGACTTTATTTGTATTCGTGTCTTAATTTCAGCCTGTGGAAATAGTGATCCTGAAACGCCTCCATGAGCCTGACTGAATAAACCGCTCTGGTCATTTTCAGAAGGGCGGCCGTGCGAGCTGAATGAACAAAGAGGGCCCAGAGAGAGGGCGCTGCTTATCTCTTGCAGTGATAGAAAGTGACGGGGAGGCTGGAGCTGGATGAGGGTAATGATGTGTGAAGATGTGCGAAATCCTCTCCTACTCCGCTTTCCACTTTCTTTATTATCGGCACGTACATTCCGCTCTGCGTGAACGAACCGGATATTCCTGACGATAAACGCCAGAATATGATATTAAAGAAAGAAAGAAAAAAGGCTGCGGCTGTTGTTGAAAACGCGCGTTTCGAGGAGCGGACCTGAATGCAGGCTGTTTATTAGCTTAGCTGTAGAGCTCGTGACAAAAACACAGCGTGTGTCGGTACGAAAGATGCTTAGCTCTGATCGGCGCCCTCAGAGACCTATAGACTCGTTTTGATTATCAGAAATTTTGTATTTTCTTTCTTTCTTTCTAAACTAGTAGATTATGATGTTGACCTCTCCTAATACACTTATAACTACAGATGCCAAAAAGGGTTCTTTAGAGCGATGAAGAACATCATTTGGTTCACCAAGGAACCATTGATGGCTCTTTAAAGACATGTTTTTGCAGATGATATATGTGAGAGTGAGAACCTGTTTAACATGAAAATAGCTTCAGATGATATAAGGGTTCTACATCTATTCAATATTTTTCCTGAAACTGTCAACTTGCTGGTGTAGTTTTACAAAAAGACTATCATTGTATCATCAGTTATTCAATCATTTTATCCTAATTCCTTTCTATATTCTGTCTTTTTGTGACGATCATCTTTATGCATTCACGTCTCTGTATTTTACCTTTTGACTACCTACAACAGCATCGCTTCTTACCTAGCCTTTGTAATGTAATAACTGCTTGTTGCGACAGTAATTGTGTGTAGGGTGTACACTTCCGAACAAGCACATGCTGCTGTGCAAGAGTGTGCAGATCTGTCTTCAGTGTGAAAACTCATTACCCGTGTAGTTTTTGTGTGATAGTGCTGATGAGGTGTGTTTGGTGTGTGAGCGGAAGTGATCAAAGTGATGTTGACTTGCACCATGACAAATCTGGGTCAATGTAACCACCACCCCCTTCACCGCAGGCAACAAAAGGCAAAGCTGAAAAAAGAAAGAAGGGAAAGATGAGGATACCATCTTCAAGCTCTGTGCGTGGATGTATGCATGCGGGAGTAGAGTGTATGTGTATGTCTGGAGTGCTGTTTTGCATGCATGTCCATGACGTGTACAGCAGATTCGGCCATGTCACATGTTGTATTTGTTCACCCAGTCCTCCCTCACCCTTTCTTTTTCTTTCTCTCTGTATCTCCCCTCATATCTACAGACTTTCCTCTGACAGTCCATAATGCGTATTAATAATGTTACCTGCTGTCTCTGTGGAAAAACAACTTGATATACTTTGTAATTTTATCTTTGTGCACAATGATTATTGGGTTCATGTAATTATTTCTGACTAGGGCTATTTGTTATTTAAAATGTAAAAATCCTCCTTATGTAAGTGACATATTTCATTAAATTCCTTGTTCATATTTGTTGATCGGTAATGCTGTGCTTCTGGCAACTCGCACCAGGAGACTTATCTTATAATTTTCTGTATCAGCTATTTATTTTTTGTATTATGGGTATTGTCTTTTTACTGACAAGTCTGTGGTATTATCCTGTGTGTTGTTCTCTGTTGTTTTTGCTGTTCATTTAACAGGAAGGTTGTGGATGACCAACAGAAACTATGATTAGCTTCTGTGCAGTACTCATCACAATTGTTTGTGTAATTGTGCTTGCTGTGACTAATTTTGAGTAATATTCTAAATATACAAATATTTTCATGTACTAACTATTTGTAATATTTTTAAATTAATCAAATACCAGAATTAACAAACACTATTAAACTAATTCAATGTATGTTTCTATTTCTTTCTGATCTATAAATACACAGCTCTGCTTAGCCCCAGATGCCTCCTCTCCCTCTTGACGAGCGCATAGTGGTTATTCAGCGGCCTAAAAGCTTGGCTTTGCGTGTGGCCTCCCCACCGACCACTTCCCAGTCTTCCTCACAACATCTTACCAGCCGCAACGAGCCCCCACTCCGCTCACCACAGCCCCAACCTCCTCCACACTGTCCTTATCCACCTTCCAACTCTCTTTCCCTGGAATGCAGGCACAGGCACTTATCCCGCTCAAGAGCCAAGGGCGAGAGAGGCGCCGCCACAGAGGACCGGATCCCTAGTCACTGTCATAGCAATGGAACTGTGACTCTGGGTCCCAGACCTCACAAGCACACACATACCATTGACATTAAAGTATCTGTAGACAAAGGAGGAACGCATTCAGACAAGGGGCGCAGTAGCAGCTTGACTCGAGGTGGGAGCTTCAGAGAGAGCAGAAATAAGAGAGTCTCTCTGCATGTGGATCCAGGGCAAGGTGACAAGAAACCCAGAGGAAAGTCTTCAGAGCCAGGTGAGAGGCACCAGAATCAGAACAAGACGCAGCACAGTAGCCACCATCAGAACCATCTTGCAGTGTCACCAGGTGGGGTTTTGGAATTTGTTCCAGCGCAAAGGCAACAATCAAAATCTAGGTGGCCAAGAGAAGAAGACTTGTCATCAAAGTCTCATTGCACTGCTGCCAACTACAGGGACGTGCCTTCTGTGGGTAACAAAGAGAATTCCAAACTGGGACCTGTCCAACAGCCTGCCAACCCCCACAGTCTACCCCGTCACCATAGCACTGCCCTATCACCTCATGCCTCCATCCTGAACACCCACTACCCTGCTGCTGCACCTCCTGTCCCCTTCCGGACCCCTTCTTCCTTCCAGCACAGCAGTCAAACTCGTCCCTCCCGTGCTAGAGAGCAACGTCCTCAAATACTCCAAGGTTTGCCACTCTCTCCCACCTCTTCACGTGGAGGCTTCCCTAGCCCAGACCATACCTGCACAATTGACTTTTCCCGTCCGTTTAACTGTGGCTGTTGGAGGCTGGTGCGCTGTAGGGGAGAGAGAGGTCACTCATCTGGCTGTCAAGGTGGAACTGGAAGCCCATCATTTTCCCAAACCCGAGGAGCAACCTCAAAGAGAGGTGACGCCACTATGGGACTAAAGACATTAGGAGGATGTCTGTCCACAGCGTCCACCACCAATACTTCCTCATCCAACAGCACTGTCTCAGACTGCCGTACAGGGCTTCTAAGGCCCTTGGGCTGTTCATGTTCTGGAGAAGGTAGAGGCTTCGAGAGTCCTGCTGCTTTCCGTAAGAAACTTGTTGGTGGTTGCCTACCCTGTGCCCCACTCTCCTCTTCTGCCCCCTTGCGTGCACTGCAAAGTTGTGTCAGTGGGTGCAACCCCAAAGCAAGTCAGACTGGTAGCTCCACCTGCAGCTATTGCAGCAGTGATCCCATAGTGGTAACTTTTAATCCTCATAGAGCAAAGCCTCCCAATATGGGCCACAGTATTGGGGCACACACCATGGGAGGGTACCAACCTGACGACGATGATTACAGTGTGCGCACTATTTGGCCTGAGGAACTTGCAAAGAAGATGACTCGTTCTAAAACCCAACCTAACCATCATAGTGCAGGGATGGGTATGGGGACAGGAAGGGCTTGCATGGGCCATGACCAGAATGGCAGCAATGAAACCAGTCCTGTAATTCTAGACTGTCGGAACCTTCTAGAGTTCACCCGTTCCCAACTAACTGACCACGCAGGACGACGAAGGCTCCAACAAGGCAAAATGGCAGTTTTGGATTTCATGGGGTCAGGAAGCAGCAGAGACCAAGGAAGGGACTCCTTGAAGAGGCTGTGGAGTAAGGGAGGAGATGCAAGAATGGGAGATGATGATGGGCTAGAAGATGATATCCTTCCACCCTCCCCTTCTCCTCACTCATCCCCTTCTGAATCTCCACCTTCTTTCTCACCTCCACCTTCTGCCCCGGGCACCCTCATCAAACCCAAACCCAGAGGAAGAGATCGTGAAGGTGGGCACTCCTTACCCTCTGCTCAGTCACTTCACTTGGTTCTCAACTCACTCAATAGAGAGCAAGAAGCGGAAGAGAATGGAAGAGGTAAGGATGCTTTTCTGTAGTCCTGCAGAACATGAAAAATACACATTTGTAATACCTAGCTGTACTCTATTGTTGTTTCTTGATGGTAGATAAACTGTTTTCATCACGTTGCCAGTCTTTTCACACAATACCTTTTCATAAATAGTTCCATAGAATAGTCCCTCCATTATCTTCCTATTATGCTAAAATAGGCTTTCCTGACTTGTGCAACCATTTTTGGTTCACTTTAGAACCTTTCAATTTTTGTAAAACAAATATTCAAGAACCTCCAAATAATGTAAAGGTTCTTGAAAGAACTCTTCGTAAATAATATTTATATTATGTGAAGGATTAAAAATACTTTAAATTAGTGGTGTCATGCGATTAAAATTTTTATATAATTAATTACAAGCTCTCTGATTAATTAATCTAAATAAATCACACACATTTTTGCTGTAAAAGTATTACAAAAATTAAATACATTTTGAGTGAATGAGTAATTAACATTACAGACTTTCAGCGTCTCTTTTATTTAATGATGGCTTCTGCACTGGTCATGTGCAGTAATGGTCACAGCAATCAAAAATATGACCTAATATGCTGAGGGAAAACATGCAAGAACAATGATAGAATTAAGTTCATCCATAAAGTGCAGTTTAAGATAATGTACATACAAGCATGGGTGTTCTGATGAATTATGCTGCCTTGTCGAAAAATGCTACCTTGAAGCTTATACAGTTCATACAGTCAGTTTAGCACTGATAATGATGAAAAACAGGTAAATAACATGTCTAATTCAAGAACATTTTATTTTATTTAAAAGTGAAGAGCCTAGATAGATAGATAGATGTTTAGAGGTGCATAGAACCAGTTTATAGAGTCAGGTTCTAACACTTAGAAACACTACTGTGAAGCAGGGTGTTCTGACGATTCATGCTGCCTTGTTGAAAAATGCTCCCTTGAAGTTTATACTGCTGTCAGTGTCCCAATGCAGCACAGATTTATGAGCGTAGCACTGAATCCCAAGATTGTAACTAGCCTATCAAATGGCCAGCTCTTATCTCTAAAGACATTGCAGTACAGTGTGTACAATAAAACAGTAGCACTTTGCCTTTTTACATAGACACATATTACTCTGCTTCAGTCCTTTTTATTTTTAAACATCTCTCTTTCAGATTTCTCATTTTATTGTCCCATCCTGATTTTTATGAGTTATTGTAATGTGTTGCTTGTTGTTGAAGAGCCAAAGGATAATGACTGTTAATTATAGCTGTGGTTTCAAGCAAAACAGGAAAAGGGAAAGAAGCAGAATGCTAATAGGAATGCAGACAGGATAAGAGAAAAAGGATTAAAATATGTGAAATAATTAGATTCTTCTTCCAAAACGAGGTCACTGACACCAAGCCCGTACTGGCAGAAGATTAAGCATTTCCCTCATTTGCATCATGAGGTCTGAAATTCTGTGATTATCTTACATATTTTATAAGATATTCTACTCAAAGTCACTTAGAACAAATTTATGCCAAAATTGTGAAAGATATGACTTTTCTGCTCCACAATCCCCAAGGTCTAGTGCATTATGATGTCTTTATAATGTAAGTGTAATAGAATGCTCAGTCATACTCTGAATGCAGTTTCAATATGATGTCCAAACTTGGTTCCATCTCCCATAGATGACAGTAAGAGTATCTATTACAGTTGTTTTGATGTTTGATTTTCTCTCTTTAACACCATCCTCCCTCAACACTTTATCGCGTTACTACTAGCTCAGTTGCACAACAGGTGCATTTATCTCACAAGATAATGAAAAGGTCTCTGTTTTTCTCTGCCAGTGCACCTCTCCCTCCCGCTCTCCTCCTCCCTCCCTGCATCTCTGTCAGATGAGAGTGTGATGACCCCAGATGTGGAAAACGCTGTGATTAGCCCCATTCTACCCTTTCTCTTCTTGGGAAATGAGAGAGACGCACAGGATCTGGACCTGATGCTGCGACTGAACATAGGCTATGTGGTCAATGTCACCACCCACCTCCCCCTCTATCATGTGGACACGGGTCTGGTGCGCTACAAGAGGCTCCCTGCCACTGATAACAGCAAACAGAACCTACGGCAGTACTTTGAGGAGGTTTTTGAGTTCATTGGTAAGCAGACTAATTTTTAGCTGTATTGTTTCTTCGCACAAAATATGTGCACAGTAAATCGTGTTATTGGTCTAATTTTTGTTGTCTTTTTATTTAGCTCATTGTTTTCTTCAGGCATTCTTAAGTTCATGTTTTGTCCGATGTAAAAGACTCGAACAAAGGGTTGTTTTGACAGGACGATGGGTTCAATTTCATTCTTTTTGTTTTTGTTCTGTCCTTTTTAATAAGAAATGACATTGAATGAGCTATAAATGAAGCTGAAAGTGGATTTTATAAATAGAACATAAATCCATCCAAATATGGAGTTGAAGTTAAAAGTACATTAGGAGTAGAATAACCATTCCTGTGCCATATATATTGGGATTTTTTTTTTCTTTTTTTCAGAAGAGGCTCATCAGAATGGACGGGGGGTGCTGGTGCATTGCCAAGCAGGTGTATCACGCTCAGCGACCATTGTCATTGCTTACTTGATGAAGCACACCCTCATGACCATGACTGATGCCTATAAATATGTGCGAGGTCGACGGCCAGTGGTGTCTCCTAACCTCAACTTCATGGGACAGCTGCTGGAGTTTGAGAGAGATCTCAACTCTGGGGTTACCCCTCGAATCCTAATCCCCAAACTGAGTGGCCTGGAGACACAAGTCTAAAAGAGCCAGAAGAGTGAAAGGAGAAGAGTTGAAAGAGGAGCTGAGGAAGAGGAGGTGGCAGAATAAAATAGAAGTAGATTTACATCAGCATGTTTATGTGGGTTATCTTTAGTGACGAGACATTAAAAATAGATCAGATGAATCAAGTAATCCAGGGAGGGTGTAGTAGAGAAGGAAGAGAATTGTTTAAATTCAGATGTACCTCCACTCTTTTCAGTATTTCTATTGCATAACTGTAGCGCTTTCACAGAAGTAGACAAATACATATTTGTATAACCAACTCCACAGTGATAATCTGTTTATAATTATGTGCCAAGTTTTGTAATGCTAAAAACACCACAAATGCATTGATACTCAATTTACTCCAGTTATAATAATAATATTCTTATTATTGATAGCCCTCATTGGCACATGCGATGGGGGTGAGGCTTAAATGCAATGCATGGGGAAATAATCGCAAGCACAGAAAAAGAGACAACGATGTAACAAGTGTTTCTGAACTGGTGGGTGAGAGGGCTGGCATTATGTTGAGACCCAAATACTATAGCAGATTTCTCACACCTTCTCCACTGTGCACAGAACCTTTCTAGACAGATTTATTTGATAGAGCTCAAACGCACTTTATTTTTTTATCCCAGTTGTCCGTTTTACAGTAGAATTAGATTGGTTGCTGACAAAGTTAAAAGGTTCAAAATTTATTTGCTTTTTTCTTTTAAATGCTATTTTTGTCACTTGATTCACAATTTAAATTTTTATCTTAATTCTCCTGTGTGGGAGATGTGCAATAGAAGTGCATGGTACAGAGCGACGAAAGTCAGGCCAGTATAAGAAATATTAATTAAAAGTTTTAGCTGGACGCTTTTGTTTTCTGTGAAGCCATTTCCACTTATGTTAACATATGAAGAGCAAAAAATTACACAAAAGGGGGCAGTAACTGACTCATGAAACTAGAGCATAGTGGACCGAAGAAGAACAGTAAATTCTGAGGGATTCATTTTTTTTCTCAATGAACTTTTGGACTATCTTTGTCAAAGCATCTCTGCTGACATGACAGTGCAAGAACAGAGTTTTTATTTTTGTTAAGCATCTTTTATACATTCTGTGGGATTTCTTTTGTAACATATTTCTTATTTTATTTGTAATCACATGGTATGGTGTGAACATTGAATGAAGGAAAAGAAGAAAATGTGTTTTAAAATTAGAGGATTATTTTACTAGCTTATAAATGAACATTAAGAGAAGCATGTCAGTAACTTTCTCATCACTCTGATACGGTCACCCCCAGTTTTGAAGGGGTTTGGTTGGTTTCATTACTTTTTCATCGAGCCATGGGTTTCTGTTTTTCAGTAAAATCAGCAAACCTAAAGTTAAATTCAAATGGCCAGATGATTAATGGACTATGTATAACTCCCTGGAACTGAACTGTAATAGCAGCAGTCTATTCTTATTGAAAATTAAGCCTGTTGTGCTTATCAAATAGTGAATACACTTTTGATTAAGCTTAATACATTAGTCCCATGACATCCAAAAGTCATGTTTACATTATTTATGCTCTCTCCAGCCCCATAGATGTCTACCATGAATGCTACTTAAGGCCATCTTTGCTAATTTGCTTCTGATGCCACTCATTTTCATGGCGGCCTTTTGAATAAGCCAGATGTATTAAGCTCTCAGGACAGAAGGCAAATTATCTACTGTGGAATCAACTATGGAAAAACATCTACCAGTTTAATTCTTCCTCATTTTTTTTACCCTCTGGTCCATTGTTTACATTCTGTCCTGTTAGTTCAAAGATTCTGATGAGTGCTCTGGCTCTTTTTATGATACTATGCACCATTATAACATGATTCTTCTTTTGTTTTTAATATGGACGTGTAATCTGTGAAAAAGACCAGGCTTTGTTAAATTCACTGTGATAAGTTTTCTTCTTTGTATGTATTGTCAAGTTTTCAGCCTTAGTCCTTGAAATATCCCCTTATCAATGTAGCCTTGTAGGGGGGTTGTGCACACTCTCTAAGCTTTTTTCTGCCTCACAGAGGCAGTGGGCTTTCACTCAATATTGCTGTCTGTCTACAAATCTAGTCCCCCAGAACTATGCTTCCACTTTGCATTTCAGTGCACACGAGCGAGGCCAGTATGTAGAGATGTTAAACGTATTAACAAAAAGCAAAGGGACTGACTATGGTTAGACTGAGTCATATAAAAAATTATGTGTGGCATTTCCTGAACAGTTAAAAGAACTCTGAGAGACTAGATCAGCCCTTCGTCCAGATACCTTTGTCCAGAGATAGAAGCTGCTGAAAAAATTCAAATATTATGGAGAACAAAAGCATTTTAACTTGCATATTTGTATTTGTGATAATGCTTCCAAATCCATTGGTACCAACTATTGCCATTGTCTCTTGACATATTCGTGACCTGTATAATTTTGGGTAACTTTGGACTCCTTTTTTTGTTTTTCATTTTTTGTTTTTTTACCTGAAACTGCCAATTGCTCCTCCTTGCTTGGATATTTGCATACATCATGTATTTTAAGAGTGAAATAATTGAAATTCCAGAAATGCCTTTGGGTTTAGAAACTGTCTTCCAAGTCAGTGTAGCTCCTCAGAGTGGAGATGAAACTCATATGTGATTTTGACATTGTTTGAACTTGCTTATGTAATGTTCAGTGAGTCTATACATGAGCGAGATATAGAGATGAAATGGGGGAAGGAAGGTCATTCAGGGTGAATCTTTCCTACTACTTCTACTAGAAATCCCAACTTCAGGATTTGCACATAAATCATGAACCAAGTCTCACTGTAACCTTGCATCAGTCAGTGTCACCAATGACCATGCCTTCTTTTTCCCCAGGTTTGCTCTTCCAGTCACTAGAAAATGATTACCTCTCTATTTATTCAACTATATGTTTCACCAGAGACAGGACATGGAGGGGATTTGGTTTCATGAACATCAGAAACATCAGAACATCAGACTTTTGAGATTATAACTCTTTGTGAACTATACAAAGCTTAATGTTCTTGAGAGATGTATGAGACTTGAATCCATTTGGGAAATGTGTGTGCTGACCAGTTTCTTAGCTGTGTGTCTTTGCACATAATTGTTGAGCATCTAAATGTAAATTTCTGTGTATAATTTTGCTCAAACATGTAAATCAGTGTCTATTTCAGTGACTTTATATTTATTCATGTATGCTATGCCTGTCTTTTAGTTTCTTTATTTAAAAAATTAGGATCAAAGTTCTTGTGCCAAAATATAGGGTGACTTTAATGAACTGATGACAATTGCAACAGCAGTGTGTGGAGGATAAAAAAGTGCCCAGGAGGACAAAGTGTGACGGGTTCTCTCCCATTATCAGTGTCTTACCTTTACTCCCCTGCTTCCCTGGGTGATATGAAGTCAGTCCAGCTAATCCAACATCAGTGTTGTACTGCGCTGCTGTATCTTTATACTTTCTGTGCAGATTTGTTTCCGCAAAACTGCGGAATAATGACTCTCATGAGATGATGTTATATTTTCATATGTTGACAATGTTTTTGTCTGATCATTACAATTTTATCAGTGACTCTTTTGATAGAGGTGTATTGAAGTATTAGGTTACTGTCCCTTATGCGTGATTGCAGTAATCAGAATGCATGTTGTATTTTATTACACTGACCCCCCCATCTTCACCGAACTGAGATTTCATTGTCCATGCTACATTGCAGATGGACGTATCAGTCTTTTCTTATGTGTGTTCAGTTCCTCTACTCTTAAAAATAAAGGTTCCTAAACTGTTTTTGCCACAGCTCTGGGACAGACTTGTAAATTGGTGTAGAACCTCTCTCGCACATCTTATTAACAAAATGGGTGTTTAAAGAGCCATTCATTAAAATGTTCTTTAGGGAACCAAAGTGGTTCTTCAAGTGCATCAGGACCTTTATTTTTAAGAGAGTCATTGGCTTTATCATTGTAAATTAATAGGAGGGCTTTTGCTGTTTTTTTTTTCTTTTTTAACCAAAACCTACTGTGATTGAGAGACTGTGATATTGTTCTAAAGCAACAATGATAATCAGTATTACAAACTGATTCTTACCAGTGATGACTATGAGAATGATTTACCTCTTCAAGAAAGAGTGGTAAAACGAATGGTAGTTTTACCACAGAACTCTCCACCATGATAGTGAAAACTAAAATACGTTTGTTGAAATACATTTTTTTATATCAAATTACCAATACCCTGTGTCTGAATTTCTTTGCCAGAGCTGTTCTCAGATGCAATATGTAGTCTTAAAGAACATTAAAAGGTTAAAGATGAACACTGATCATGCTTCAGTGTAATGGCACTTCAGCACTGGATAAAATGAAAGAAGCCCACTGCCAGGATCAGGCTCATTAAAACACGGGAGCATCAGTTTGGAAATTATTGGGCTCTTGTGGTAAAGTCAATCAGCTTTGTTAGATTGCCATTGACAATTCAACATTTTACCCTGCCTACTTTAACCTGCTGTAGTTACATAAGTGTTGGCTAGTGTGCTGTGTGATTGCTATATGCTGTGATTTCGTGCCCTGGGGGATTAAATCAATAGGCTGCAGAGCTGTGACTTCACACAGGGCACATACTGTAACACAACTAAGGACTAAAGTCTTTGTGAGGCCAAAACCCTGGCAGTGGCAGTGCTGCCCTCATGACAGTCCAACTGCCTCAGTGTCAAAGAGAAAGCTGAGCGGAGGAGGGAAGGAGCACTGCCTGTTCTGGATGCTGAGGCATGGGCCACTTCAGCTTTAAACTTAAACTGATAGAACAATGCTGGAAGACTAGTGTGCCTAAGAGAGGGCTGCAAAAACTGGGGCAAGTGCTTTTAGGATGCATGTGTGGGAGTTTGTGAATTTAGAGATAAGGAGAATGAGAGGGTATGAGTTGTGCCAAACATGTTAGAGCCCTAAAGGAAGAAAATGTCATACACATTTCATTTTTGCATACATTTACATCACGCACACATTTACATGTCATGACTGTTTATTTTGCATACAACAATAAATAGTATCACAGAATGAATATAAACAATACAATACACAGAGGTAAACAGATATATACCCTTCCTGACCAGCCCCCGCAATAAAACAGAATAGAATAAAATACTCTCAGTACACCCATCACATAGAGTGGGGTTCTAGCACTTTAATATTAGTGTTTTAAGCAGATTTAAGTAGATTTCTCTTGCATTAATAAAAACACAGGACATAAAAAGAAAAAACATTAAAAAGAAACATAAAAAGAAAAAGCTATTATTAAAATATAATCATAATATACCATTTCTAGTAATACAGAGCTGCCTCCAGAATGTGAGAAGCGCTGGGAGATCAAAAACAGGGACTAGATGCATATAGAAATGCTTGACCAGAGACATGATTGATTGATTACTAGCATGATGCTAGCCAACAAAGGTATTCACCAAGGTAACAGGTAGTTAGAGCTCTTCTCCAAGTGCTTTTAACTGTTTAATGACATGTTAGCAACAGTTTAATAAGATAGAGTGAAAGAAGCATGTGATGGTGTTCAGCTTCCCATTGTTGGTGGAAACACATGATGGAGGGAGTCCTAGTTAATGGATGGAATTTTCTGGAGATATGAAGTCTTGTTCAGACAGTAATGACACATCCAAGACCAAAATTGGTTTTATACAACTGAATGAAGAGAACCAGAAAAGTGCCCCTTTTTAAAAATAGAAAAGTGCCCATTTTACTGAAAACAAAGCCAATTCAAAAGGCCTTGTATTAAAAAAAGTGTAAAAACATGAAGGTTCATGGTCTATGGTTGTTGTCACTATTAGTATACTCCCACTGTTCACTGTTATAATTAAGATGTCCTACTGTTGAACAGAGGCTCTTTTACAGCAGATTTATTTCTTTAACTATACAAATTGCATTCTTCCTTTCATTCTCACTTAGCTTGCTAGATGCTAGCCTTTGTGTCACCCACAAATCATGTTGTATTATTCAAACAGGGAGAGAGAAAGGCCAGTACTGTGTCTGTTCTGTGTATTCACCATTTGAGTATTGCACAAATAATTACTGTTCAGCAGTTATTTTTATGACATTTTGTCAAGGTGTAATGGAAAAAGCAACTGGATGGACAGTAATCCTGTTAAGATAAATTTGACCTCATAATAGTGAACCAGCCATCAGTGATGCCCCGAGGCCTTAAGTGGCTGCATTACAGGAAGGTAAAATGAGAGAGCATATATATTTTAAGAAAATGTAGCTATAAATGAATTAATAAAACACTGAAATAAATATATTTCTGTTGAATCAGGATATTACAGTTAAAGAATTGTAGATACTAATCATTCATTTTACATTTACTTTCCAACTTCTCTCAAAATAATTTTAAAAAGCCTGAAAATGACTGGGGAGATCATAATGGTCAATCCTGGTTCTAGTGTTTTGACTTAAATGCACACTAATGATCTGTAAAAAAAAGAGAAAGAGAGAGAGAGAGAGAGAGAGAGAGAGAGAGAGAGAGAGAGAGAGAGAGAGAGAGAGAGAGAGA
>JBBIGA010000022.1:8409117-8420763 GCA_037576975.1 Alestes dentex | reverse complement strand
CTAGAGCTTAACATTTACAGCTCAAAAATCCCATATTTAGAGTCGCTGTTTGTAAACATTGCCCGTCAAAGGCTGTGCACTCGTTCACTATGTAGGGCACTATGTAGTGAACGAGTGAGCAAGTGCACATTTCGGACACAGCTAAAGACTAGAGACTTGACTCGGACTCGAGCACAAAGACTTCAGACTTGACTTGGACTTGGGAAAAATGACTTGTGAACATCTCTGACTCAAGCAGCCAAGAAAATTAGATACTTTAGTTTGTACTGCATTTACAAGGCAAATATAGCTTAACAAATGATAAAAGCTTAATTAGCTAATTAGTAATAATTAGGTAACATGCATTAGCTGCATTCTGAAACCTTCACACTGGGTTAGCTACGTATTCTTAAATAAACTTGCTTATATGATTTCAGACACACTGTGTCATATATAAAAATGGAAGAAAGCACAGGTAAAGCATATTTGGCCTACCGCAAGGTGGCTTCACAGCTGCCAGCAAAAAACTGGCATTTTCTAACCTGGTCACACTTCATTCATTCATGCTGTTGTTCCTGGGATGTACCACTAGACTGCCATAATAATTCTCTTGGTCTGGTGTGAAGGTGAATTATCTGTGAATGCAAGACTGCTAGTGGCACCACTGAGGTACCCTTGGGCAAGGGACTGTCCCCACACACTGCTCCCCATGCTGCATCACTGGCTGCCCACTGCTTCAGTTGGTGAATGGGTTAAATGCAAAGAATAATTTCACACTGTTCACACTGTGTGCTGTGGTGTGGTGATGTGTTCATGCATGATGACAATGGCCACTTTAAACGAATATGAATATGTACAGTGGGAACTTTTTGCCCTCTATCTCCGGTTCTCACACAGACACTGAGATAAAGTTATTGCAGGTAATGCAGAGTTATTTGATTCTACTTTAGTCTATTTACACATGCACAAGAAGAGTATAGGCATCAGATGCTAGCCATGGCATTACTTGGTATCAGATCAAAAAGAAAAATAGTGGTATCACCCATCCCTGATGTCCTGCAAAGCAAAATGTGTTTGTGTTTTATATGGTCGAGTTTTATATGAGAGATAAACAAAAACTATGTATTTATGTACAAGAAATGAAAGAGCAGTTGGCTAATCTTGCTGACATCACCTGCCGTTAAATGGAAATGAACATGTGCAAACCCATATGATTGCATTTATAAGGCCCGTGTGAATGATTCAAGGCCTGAATGTTTCTGGTAAAAATATTCAGTTAATGTGCTGAGTTGAGAAGTGTGAAAAGGGCTTATGTCACATTAAAAAATTGTGTTCCTAAAAATATTCAGAACATACTTACCTATCAGTTTTGTAAGAATATCTTTTAACTCCTTTTGATCACAGGGATGCATGAAATCAAACAAACTCCGGCCAGTCAGATCCATCTGAAATAAAAAATTGTGTCCTCTAATGTTGAGCTCACTAGTATTAGTTGCAAGATCTCACGAGTGTGTTTAACAGTTAGTCTCATGCTTCAGAGGATGAGAACAATCCAAACACTGATATTTTAAGTTACCTGGCTGATTCCTGTGTGAGAGGTGACATCTTTTGTAGTGAAGATAATTTTGCCATTCAGGGACATAATGAGCAGGAATCCCCCAAGGGTGTGGTTTAGAAACAACTTTTCATTCACTTCAGCAGGTTTCCCTGTAAACACCAGCTATCGTTATAGACTTGCCGCTTTCCACTGTCATGCTTTTAGATCCTATCGCTCAAGCATTGTCTATTGCAGGCTCACCTTCTGCTGAAGAAAGAGACTGTGTCATAGCTCCTGCTGTACTGCGGGCAGGAGAGTCAAGGAGCGCTCTGAGGCGCAAGTATGCTATTGTGAGTCTGATGACTGAGGCTTTATCCAGCTGAGCCTCCAAGTTTGGGGCCAGGGGTAGCAGTGCTGCTATCTCTCTGAACAGCTGGCTCTCCTTCTCCCGCCTACACCGAGCTGCCACACGGGACCGAGCTTTCCTCCACTCTGTGCACACGCTGCATCAAAACACGTACATACTAAAGTGTGATGAAGGGGTTTTTTTAGCTCACAGTGGCAAAAGTTCTCCAAAATGTGTAATACGTGGGTGTCTTTTCATAATCAAAGGAAAATATTCATAAACAAAGAGGTTTAAAATGTATTTCATGACTTTGTACTGATCATACTAACTGTGGTTGCATGTAGGCCTTCCTTTTAAAAAATGCTCATAATGCAAATGCAAATAGACCGCATCCAATCTCAGGTCACAAAACTCAAATTAATTAATCTCAAAATTAATTAATTTAATGAGGAAACACAAATACCACTTCGACATCATCTTCCCATGTTTTTTAAAACATAGGAATACTCAAAATAGTTATTCTAATTGCTCAAGGATGCTTGCTGTTTGTGAATCTTAGTGTGGTGTGAGATGACAAAAGCCTACTACTAGCGTCATTTTCCGGATAAAACACTTCTTGCTCAGGGAATTGGAGACGTTATGATTGCGTCATTTCATCTTATCACTCCCATGCTGAGCAGTCTGTGGTGTCTGATAGACCAGAGGGCCTTACAGAAAGGGTAGCTTTTCTCAGCAGTTTTTTGTCCACTTTGCCACTATGAAAATAGACCTATAGTATCAGATTCAATATGCTTAAAATTGTTCTATAGAAGTATTTTCAGAGTGGCAAAGTAGGCAAAAACTGCTCAGTAAAACAGTTCTCTAATATAATAGTACCTCAGCATTTACCATCCTCAAATGCGAATGTATGGAAGGACGCATGCAACAAATGCAATAATTTTCAATTGTAGGCAAAAACTTGGTTTTCTTGGATACTTATATACTTGATTTTCACACTGATTCCCAAACTGGAAAATATAATAATGAGAGAACCTTCCTACAAAACGATTTTTTTTTTCAAACATAAAATGACCTCTTGTTGAAATTCGCCTAAAAGACATAAACATTATTTAACAAACATCTTCAGAAATTATATTTCTAACACAATTATAATTAACACAATAATAAAATGAACAGAAAAATACACGGTCTGTGTATTTCTGCCCAAAAGGTTTGTACGTTTTTGATGGTTTAAAGTCAGGATTCTTACCTGGCCTTCTTCTGCTTGCTGATTTTTTGTTTGCATTTCAGATTCACTTGGAGTTTGGGATCAAAAGTGTCTTTTAGAACCATTTCTTGTTGCTCTGTTATCATTGTGATTTCCAAGTAGACTCACTAACAACAGCCAGTCATGTTGGTTTCCAGTGCATAGTGCACATGAAGACGCAATATATAGGTTTTCAGATGCCTGGCCAATAAGATATCTTTAACTGGTGGGCTTGTCTGCATTTACGCCTATTATCCTGTGACGTCTTAACACCCACTTTCAAAGCTCTATGTGACCATCATAGGCCAACTGGAGAATACATTTTAGCTTTTATGAATTAAGTACAGATAAATGTATAACCATGCACTTGACATGCTTAACTTCAGTAACTAAAAATTACTTGACATGCACTTGACACACTTAACTTAATTTTTTTTTTAAATTGGCACCAAAAAAAGGAAACACCAAAGAAATGACAAAATAACCACCATGAGAGAAATATCATGTGACAGGAAAAAAACCCCACAATGACGCACACAAAAATATACACATTTTTGTTGTGATGTAAACAGTAAGAGCACACTATTCAGGCTGAAAAAAAGAATTTTAGAATCACTAGGAATTAAACCTGATTGTTTTGCATCACATCACTGAAAACAAAAACTCCAGGAATCAAACTTTTACTGGTTTGGACTTTTTTTTAACAGGATTGACATTTTCTGAAAATAATCCAATCATTTACACTTGGCAAACATTTCAGATATTTGAGCAGACATGTTAATGTTTCTTTACTCTAGACATTAATTGCTATAATTCTAAAACTGAAACCAGAGTCCTGGTAATGGCACAATCACTTAGTAATGAACAGTTGAAAATTAAGTAATTTATGAAGTCAAGTGAAGAGGGTTTACTGTCATTTCAGCCACATACACAGTGCACAGTGAAATGAAACAACCATGGTGCAACACAGAAACAGAAACTCCGCACTGTGTTCAGAGAAGTAGTTCAGTTCAGGGGTGTGTTTGTTTGTGTGTGTGTGTACCATACAGTTGAAGAGTACAGTCAAGTACAGTTTATGATTCAATTCTGATTGAGGAGTATGATACCCTGAGGTAAGAAATGTTTTCTGTTGTGGCACTGGAGGTCTGTATGCTAAAGAAGCTTTTGTCAGACAGGAGGAGAAGAGGGTGTGTGAGAGGTGTGTAGGGTCATCCACAATGCTGCTGGCTTTTCTTATGTGCCATGTGGTGTAAATGTCCGTAACAGAGATCTTGATAATCTTATCATCTGTCATCTCTATCCTCTGTAGGGTCCTGCGATTTGAAATGGAACAGTTCCTGTACCAATGTGTAATTGCAGCTCTAGAGAAATACTCTCTATTGTCCCTCTGTAGAATGTGGTGAGGAAGTGGGGGTGTGCTCACTTCAGTCTCTGCAGAAAGCAGAAATGCTGCTGGGCCTTCTTGACTATGGAAATGAATTTGAGGGTCTCCATGATGTGAACACCAAGGAATTTGGTGCTGTAGACAATCTCCACTGAGGAGCTGGATGTTCAGCAGAGTAAGAATTAACAGGAATTCATTCACACAGGTTTGCTGTGGAAATGTGTCCTATCTGCTCTAGGCCACATTTCTGATTATTTGAGGTGAACAGCCCCACAAGAGCCCCCTGTCTTTTTTTTTTTTTTTTTTTTATATAGGATGGGATTTAAGGCAAAATAACAGGGTTTTCATCTTCAAAGACAGCAGTTAGCTCTTTTTCTCCTAGGAAAAGACATTTTAGAAGAATACTTGTAAGACCTGTCTTACAGGTGTTCCTCTAAAACTACAACAGCTGTGGAATAATGTGGAAATTCAAGCATGAAAGTTGTGATATTACATTGTATTGCTGAGAGGGCATTATTAATTTAAAAGAAAGGGGTTGGTGAAAGAACGAGGCAACAATATTTTACCATATATAACTGAGCACATATATAACTGAGTACACCCTGTTCACTGTTCATTATGTAAATAAATCTGAGTTAGTATGTTCCTCTGTAATTAATTTACATCAGATCACTCTTGTTATCATTAACAAGTCAACAAAATATCACCATGTTTTTTTTATGTGGTGGGGATTATCTCCTTTTTGTGCCTCTCAAAAAAAAAAAACAATAGAAGAAGAATATACATATTTATTTCTTAGTCTCTGGGTTCTGAGATTGGATACTGAATCTACATACATGAAATGTGTAGACATCCATTGTTTCTATGAGGAAAGTGTCCCCCATCTTGCTGCAGGAACGGCCTTCACTCTTCTGGAAAGGATTTATGCTAGATATGGGAACGTTGCTGTGAGGATTTGATTGAATTCAGCCACATTCGTTTTTAATTCGTTTTTAATTTAATTAGTTCTGCATTCTTGTATTGTTTTGTATTCTTCTGGCCTGCCAAAGGGTTCAGGACAGGTTAAAGTAAAATGTGTAGGACAGGACAGTGGACCTCCAGAATCAGGGTTGGGAACGATCATGTGGGATTGAGGTTCCTACTCCAGGGTGCTGGGGCCCTCGTGTGGTGAGAGTTAAAGGAGATTTTGGAGAAACGCTAGGTAAAATAACGAATCTGGGGCCTGTACCGCGAAGCACGATTACCTGCTTATCACACTAAGTTCGAGAGTAACTTGGTCACGTGAGGCGTAACGTCATGACTAACCGGTACCACGAAAGGTGAACAGGTTTATCACGAGGTATGTTGCTATGGCAATTTACGCAGTGGGTTAATCCTGGTCCGACCAGAATATGTTCTTACTTAACTCGCACTTTAGTGTGAACCCGCCCCCCGCAAGCCCCGCCCCTCCACACACCACTTCTCCGCAGCCAATGGCGTGCCTGGAAGATCCGCGGGACCTCGGTGCCTGAATTGTAATTGGCTCTCTCCGCAGGGTGAGGATTTTAGAGACCGATACTCTTTTTGTAATTTTTATTAAATTGTTTTTTTTTCTTTTTTTTTAAATTGTAAAATATTCTATTTCAAAAGGCAATATAAGCCTTAAAGAAAACACAATTTCCCCACACTTATTGGATTTATCTCCACTTATTGGATCCAAATATGGAGATGATTCAAGATTCAAGATTCTTTGTCACATGCATAATTATACAACACGCAGTGGAATATGTCCTGTACATCGTGATTTGTATTTTGTAAGCCTCATCCTTAATCCATATTGGTTATGGCGTTAATGTACTATCAAAGGGCATCTCACGTTTCTTCCCCCTTTGTCTGACAAGTTTTCAGCCGTTTTTCTCACCCACATAGGCTGCTAGTCTGCCCTGATGTAAATTATTTCCTTGTTTAACACTGTGGCACAACTTTTATTCAGGATTGTCTTATAGGAACATGACTTTGATGTTACAATAATGTGCAATACCTCCAATGTCTCCATAATGTGCAATACCTTCTCACACTGTGCAATAGACTGTAAAAATCCAGTGCAGTTAGTATTTTGTATTTTCATATTTATTCTACCAGTGCAATTTGTATATAATTTGTATACTACTATTACTATGGTTATTTAACTCTCTTATTTTATTCCTGTCTTAACTACATGCCTCATACTGAGTTCCTTGAAAAAGTGACAATGACAATAAAGATCGACTTTCAGTCCTTAGATGACCAGAGACAGCCTGTCATGTGGTGTCAGCATGTGTGGTTCTACACAATATCGCAACCATCAGAGGGGAAAAGACTCCAGTCCTGATGCCTATGCCCCCCGATACTGTTGACCCTTTGACCCTCGACCACCCCACAGGGCATGCTGTGAGAGAGGCCGTCACGCAGCAGTTTTTCACTTAATAAAAAAAGATACAGACTATGAACACACTGATGCTTTGCCATGTCTTTGTTTATTTGCTCCCATTCCTATAAATGGAAAGTGAAAATTCTGTAATGCACATACATATTGATGAAAGAATGGTGAATGTATGGCAATAACTTTTCATGCTTGAGCTTCTCAATTTCAAGCTTTAGTGTTTTTATTTCAAGTTTTGTTTTTATCACAGTCAAGCTCGAGCATACGCTTGTACATGCTGTGCATATCGTCTGCTCCAGCCTGCAGAGGCAAAAAAGGAGAATCAGTAGTGTTTCATCACCTACATCCTACTGAAAATCAAACCAGAACATTTGTCACGTCACATCAGCATGGTTCACACCATGCAGACACTCACCTGTACCTCAGGATCACAGGAGATGTTGGGCTCTGCAGGCGGCTGGAGCAGCTCAATATTCTCCCCCTCCACTGAACACAACACAGGAAATAGAATGTCATGACTGCACAAATGTCCACACTGTACAGAGTGGTAGTGATATTACCCTGCACATAAAGGGGGTACATTCCTGCCACCTGGGTCCGACTTGACCCCTCCCCCTCCATAATGGGCCTCCCTCTATCGTTGGCCAATGCCAACTCCTCTGCAGACATGACAGCTTCAGGAGTCCCTCCACCTGTCGCCTTCACACCAACCTTTTTCTTATTGACTGTAAAAAACAGAAACAAGCTATTAACTGGAGCCTAGACACACTACATCTCTCACAATGAGCAGAAATATTAATGCATTACTATTAATACATGAGCCTACCACTTGAAATGATGTTTCTATATCACATCTTTCTTTGCAGCCAAGAATGCTTCCCACTGCTATTGCATCTGAAAGAACCTCCCAGTAATTGCACTTAAGGGGGTATTAAATTAATTAAAAGGCCCACATCTGACATGTGACGCATCTATATACCTCTATATTTATTTAAAGTGTTTTATTCATTTTCAGACAACATTTAAATAGTGTAATAACACTCAACTAAGAACATAGGACAATGTGCATGTACTTAAGCATTTACTCGGTCAGCAATGAGTTTCCAACAAGCCTGCGTGTCTTTGTTGGCTGCTGTGGTTTGGACTTGCACTGCAGCACTGATTTGTGCTCTTTGTAGTCTTGCATGATGATCATACATTCTTCTTCAGTGAAATACGGTGAGCGCGCCGTGATTTGAAACGGTGACTTGCGCGGTTGAACGCACACCGAGCACAGACCGTGATAAGTTCACGCTGATTCAACTAATCTACGTCTTATTGCGCTTCGTAGTACCGATTAACGCCACCTGGGACAACCGTGATTTGTCAAGTGCGAATTCGCAACTAACCATCGAGTTAAGTCAGACCTAGTTAACTGCGCTTCGCGGTACAGGCCCCTGTTCTGGTTGGACTGTTACACCAGTCTGTCGCCTGTTCCTCCACGTGATTGGCTGATGGGCGGGCTCTGTGTTGAATGGGCAGCGGAAGCTGAAGTAGACAGTGATCTTGCATTTTGACAGCGTTGGACACAGAGATCAGGTATAAAGTACGTTTAAATGCTGCCGCATGCAAAACACAATGGGGATATTCTGTCTTAATGGATGAGATACATCCACATAACCGCTCGAGTCGTCTGATCGAGTAATGAAGGAGGCTGACGAAGTTGAACACAGGCTAGCTTTACCAGATTAGCAGACCTGAGAGCCACGTTAGCTTTGTTAGCTTACACAGCTCAGTCTTCACAGCAGAAGTGAAACTTAAAAAAAGTCTGCATAAATTAAAATTGCGCAATTTTACCTGGCTGTATGAAGTTTCCTAAACTTCGTTACTGAATGTTTTTCCAGCATGTACTGAACTAGCAGTAACAATTCAATTTAAGTGAAGCGCTTTTTACAACCAAGTTGTCACAAATCAGCTTTTCAGGTCCAGTTCCGAGCCCTTAGTGAGCAAGGGCACACAGCAATCTTTTATCCGACCAGTTTCCCTAGCTGATATTTCCGCCAAGAGTAGCACAAACGATGTACCAATCTCATTGCTTATTTTCGACACGTTTCGTGTAGATGTTTCGTGTACACTTTTTAAAACGTGTATACTGTACTCTTGATTTCTCATACAAATCTCCGTTGTTGGAATATTTTTTTGAAAGTCAGCATGGTAGATTCCCAGTACTACCTCCCCAGTGACATTGGGATCTCAGCTTTGGATTGTGGGGAAGCCTTTCGACTGCTGTCGCCCAAGGAGCAGCTGTATGCGCATTATCTCTCTAGGGCAGCTTGGTATGGTGGCCTAGTAGTACTGCTGCAGACTTCCCCGGAGTCTCCCACCATCTATGTGCTCCTGCAGAGAATTTTTAGAAAGCAGCCACCTGCACAGCTGGAGGATGCAGCAACGGCGGCGGGACTGAGCTCTGAAGAATACCAGGTAAAAAAAAACCCCAAAAAGATGCATCTACTGCAATCTCACATTTAATCCCATCACTATGCCCGTGGTAATGGACAAATGATGTTTCGTTCTACAGGCATTTCTTGTATATGCTGCAGGACTTTATGCAAACATGGGAAATTACAAGTCATTTGGTGACACAAAGTTCATCCCCAATCTGCCAAAGGTGAACTATACAGTACAAACAAGAATGGAATCAGTTGCATTTGAATAAACACTTTGCCTTGGCCGTGGACTGCTGTTATATCTATAATTGCAAATATACTGTTGTGAGTGATGAACATTGGGACTAACTAGGCTTGGACACTTGTGCAGGAAAAGTTTAAGGCACTTGTATGGGAGAGCGAGGCCTTTAAAGAAAATCCTGGTGATAGTGAGGCTCTGTGGAACCGCTGCTCTGACCTCATGTACTCCCTAGATGACAAGCAAAAACAGCTTGGTCTTGGGGACAAGGTAGGGCTGCAAAATAAAGCAGGGTCTTTTCAGCCTCCTCATGTTTTTTTTTTTTTTACAGCACAGCATGGCATGTTTGTCTGTACTGAATGTTTGTTTTTCCTATGTTCAAGGGAATCACCACATACTTCTCAGGGAACTGCAGTTTAAAAGATGCAGAATTGGCTCAGAAATTCCTAGACTCCAAGGTACAGTATCTAATAATTTATGTGCAATACATCATTGCGATATTTTGCTATGCTCAGTTTGTATTTATAAAGAAAATACACATTAATGTACAGTTGTATAAATGTGCCAGATTTGCTAGCGTGGCTAATTTTCCACAGGTGATGTTCACTGTGCTCACTTGCAATGTGTCTGTGTCTAACATCTGATAGTATTACTGAGGTGCATTACTTAATCGTATTTCACAGAGAAATGGGGCTTAGGTTACATTTGGAGTGCTCATATAGCAAATGTCCTTTTCAGGTTCGTAATGCAATACCTTCATGTTTGTAACATTTTCCCAGAACCTGAGTGCCTACAACACTCGTTTGTTTAAGAAGGAGTCAGAAGGGAAATGCTGCTATGAGGTGCGCCTTGCCTCCGCAGTAAAGAAGGGTGAGAATAAAGATAGTGTGAATGTTTCATATTCCCTTAATTGATGCACCCCCCCAATATATCACCAGAATCTACACTTTTTGTGACTTTCCTTAGAGTTTTTCCTCTTTCTTTTTGATGTTCTAGACTGTGCTGTTGAAGGTGAGGTAGAGACATGCTGCGGTATGTATGACTTTGAGGACACATTATTCTCTGTTCAGAGAGGAGACTATGCCTTTCTTATGGAGAAAGTGAGCCAGAATCTGGAGAAAGCTAAGGTGCCTATTCATTTTTTTAGGCCTGAGGTCTGAAGCATTTGTGTCTCCTGTGAAAAGCCTAATCTAGGCCCTTTGTCTTACAGGCTTACACTGCAAATGAGAACCAGACACGAATGCTGGAGGAGTACATACGCAGTTTTACCTATGGTTCTGTGGATGCTCATAAAGAAGGCTCCCGTTTCTGGATCAAAGACAAAGGACCTATTGTGGAGAGGTGAATAGGACAAGCTGTATTAAAATGAAAAGTTCACGTACAATATTCTGCTGTGCTTTGTTGGTTCCACTTTTCACTAGGGGTGTAACTTTTAATTTTTGACTTTCACTGTCACTGTACTGTACTGTAGATTTAGAATTATATTTGTTTCGATTCCTGCCATCCCAACCAACCAAATAAAATGGTGTCCGTTTTTTCATAATTGACAGTTGTTTCAAAAGATGTCCAAACAAAAAATTCTTTTGAAAGTCTCAAGAGCGTATCGATGATTTGGTTTCAAATTTTAGTACATGTTTCTTTGTTTGAATAATGTATTACTTCCCTTCTCAGTGACCTGTGAGTTAGTACATGAGAACATTGAATATATAATTTGCACAGACCCTGTGAGAGATTATTTTATTTATGATATCTGATGTGGAATGAAAGTTCAGAAGTTTACCCCTCAACCCTAGGATTGAGCCCTGAGTTTCTTTCCGTGCTTTACTCTACTCTTTTTTTTTTTTTTTTCCCCTTAATAGTTACATTGGCTTTATTGAGAGCTACAGAGATCCGTTTGGTTCAAGAGGCGAGTTTGAAGGTAAGGTTATATTCTTATTTTGCACAATGTTGCTCCTGAATGTTGCACAATGTTGCTCTCTTTGACTCTCGACGAAGGCGGTCGCATCTTTCTCCTCCCTCCCCTATCTCTCCTGCTGGCTTCTCCTGTCTCGTCTGTGTCTGTCTCTGAGACTCTCTTTGCCTTGCTCTC